>ML778343.1:621119-649509 GCA_009831015.1 Picea engelmannii
TAGTGCATCTGACTAGATGATATGATATGGATATGTTCTGACATGATTTGTTGATGATGCAGGCTGACGATAGCTTGCCGACCAGACTCACATATGGAGTAAAGGGGTCACACACGACTACCAGAGATGTTGAGGGAGAGGTGCAGACAACATCCTTGCCACAACCTACTAGCACTCCCACCATGGCTCGAACTGTAGGTTAACGATTACCTAGTTCGTGAGGACCGACAATGTCATGACGAAAGACTGCGACCATTACTCATGATGATTCTAAGGGGAACGCAACAAGGCGAGGGCCTTATTCCTTAGAATCCCTTAGTCTCCCACAAGTTCACCTGGCGGAGTGTTGACTCCAGGGGTTATTGATGTCTACCAATTAGTCAAGAGGCGAGTGGCACCCTTGGAGCACATAGTGCGTCCTGAAGGGCACGTCACGCAAGGGAACAGACGAGGCGAGTGGCACCCTTGGAGCACCTAGTGTGTCCTAAAGGGCACGTCACATTGATGATGATAGAGGGAAGAACCTATATGGCCCTAAGACAAATAACAGGTTAAGAAATTTTTAAAAAATTTCCCTAATTAAATGTTGCCCAGTACAAAATCTAAGTTCTAAGTCTAAAATTTCGCTAGGAGTAAAATTTTGTCTACCTTTAAAAAAAAATAAAAAATAAATAAAAAAAATAGATAAAATAAAATAAAATAATAAAATTTAAAATAAAAACCACTTAAGTAATAATTATGGTCTTCATAAAACTTTGTAACATGAAGGGAGTAAGAAATTAAATTATTCATAAGAAATAAAATCTTTGGATATAAAAAGTAAAGAGGGAATTAATTATTTTATCTTTTGATAATTTAAAAAGATACTAAATTAATGATAAAAGGGAAAAGGGGTTATATTCCACACCTTCCTTTTTGAGTTCTAAGTAAAGGGGAAAGAGGGGAAAGAAAAAAAAAAAAGGAAACTAGGGAAAGGAGATAACATAAAAAGGAAAAAGGGGAACTTAAGGGAAAAAGAGGGAAGTCAACTTAGTAAAGAATCTACATTTAAGAACTTTCTAATTTTAAATTGAATTATCAATTTCATAATAGGGAAAGCCTTTAAAACCTGTAAGGGAATTTGGGGACACCTAGGAGTGATTCTAGGAGTAACTCTAGGTGGGTGAGGGAAATAAAGATAATTACTTAATTAAAGAAATTAAATAATGGAGGAATGTAGGGGATGGGTGACACTTGTACGGAGAAGAATTTTTAGGAATTTTATTTTAAAAAGTTTAATTAAATGATATTTTAGGAAGGACGGGAGATAGAAACTCTATATAATGAAGAAGGAATAAGGAGAAAGGGGGATCTTCTGTTTGCATACCGTTACGTTACAGAAATATTGACTTGACTAATTTACTTGTGGGGAGTTGGGACACCCAGCTCAGAGAAGAGTGGTAACTCGGCCTTGCGAGGCGAGTTGGGAGCTAGAAAAAACCTTTGGATAGTGTGTGTGGCCCCTTTGTGGCTCGGGGGGCTAAGGGGGAAGAAGAGTACCCCTAGCATTGGCTAGGAGGTATCGGTGTAGTCTCGATGGTCGACAAGAGGGAGTTGCACGGAGCGCGCAGATGACACTCGGAGCGGGAAAAAAGGTAACGATATGCTTATCTGTTGAATGATAGAATGTTGTAGGATTTATGATTTAGATCTGCATTGTGTAGTGGGTAGGTAAACTGATTGTCTAGTTCTTGACTGAAATTTTTATAGCCTAGCTGAATCATTGGTTGATTCATTTCTGTGACCTTCGTCTTCCCATATGTCGTGACCACCCTGTGTGATGATTGTGAACTTGAGATTGTTATCCTTTGTCCCTATCTCACCAGTCCTCGCCTGATCAGTCGTCCAAGAGCCTAATCTACGGTCATCGCCTTAGCGTTAAAAGACCCATGGATCTCAATGCCCTACTTTTCTGTGCGAGAATGGTGGAGCGAAGGATGAACCCATCCATCAACCTCTGTTGTTGACTTGGCTGGTTTCTTATCTTTCTCCCGGATGCGTTTGACCCAGCCATTTAGTGTTTATGGTGAACATGATCTCTTCTTCTATGCTTGTTAGTGAGCTGTGGATCGATTAGGTTTTTATTCTTCTATGATTTGTTTAATCAGAATTTCTCCCCTGTTTATTGAATGGTCAGTCTGCTCTATACATTTTCTAGATAAATTTTTTTAGTCCTTTATTCCTGGGATGATTGTTAGTCAATTTTGCTGATATGTTAAGGACATAATTGTAAATCCCCTTCTGGTGCGTTGTACAACAATTTTGTTCGTTCTGCATTTTATTTGATTGACGACTTCCTGCCCAACTTCTTCCTTTTACCTGGTAGGCATCTCTTCTCCTTTTGAGAGTTTTAATTTAAAAAAAGGGGGTTAGACTAGCATTTCGATTTCAATGTTTGCACAACCATCTATTATGTTACTTCCAGATGTGGATAAGGGTAGTGTTTTACCTTTGACCAATTTTAAGCTTAAATTTTTACTGCATTATCTAGCTAATTACCTCGATTTGCTAATTAAATGGAATAAGACCCTTAGGGTGGGTATCCTTAGAACTAGAGGTTGTTCATCCATCACTAGCTAGATAGGCTAGACCCATAGTAATTCATCCGTCCGGTTATAGCTATTATCGCTCTCACAGATGGGCTCTTGAAATCGATCTAACAACCTGAAGCTCTTGGGTTTAAACGAAGTAGGCCCATCCCTTGGCATCGAACCAAGCTCTTGAATTGAACCTTTAGATTGTGAATCAGTCTAGATCACACACGAAACCTCGTCTTGTGTACCCTTGTCCAAGAAAAAGAATGGTCTAAGTCTTCTACGTGTGCGACTGTCACAAATTATTTTACCTGTTGGTTTTCTTTTATTTTTACGCCCTCCTCTCATCTCCCAATCATGGCTGAGTGGTTGTCAACGCCTTCATTTGTTTCCTGTGTTGTGGTAGTGTTTGGACCTATGCGACCTCTTCCCCATAAAGTATGCTGACAACCACGTTCCTCTCTCCCTCATGAGTGCCTCTGCCTTCATTGAGGAACCTCGACTTACCAAGAGTCTTACAGTAATAAGTTACCTTGTTTTTATTTAAGAGAGTCTCTCCAAGGTTTCATCAAAGTCATTTGTTGTTTAATGGATAAATTTACTTTTATAACCATTCGGGGTCTTAGATTCCCAGATTGGAGACTTATTCTACTTAATCTGCACAACCACTCCTTACCCTGCGACAGCCACCTCACGCATTTTATGAACGGTATTGACCAACGTGTTAATCAAATTTACCAGGACACCAACTGTCACTCATGTATTAAGTGGCGATTTTTCTTTAATTCTAACAGCTTTGGTAATTCTGGCAATGTTATTTATTACCTTGTTAGCATTGAATAATAGCATTCAAGTGCATCAGTTAGAGTAAATGTGAATTCCTTTAACCCCTTAACGACCTTCAATTATGCCTTGAACGATTCTCCCTTGACAACAACCACTTAATTTTAAACAAAAGCTACACTTTTGTAGCCGACAATTCTATTTTATTGTTGGACAATTGAGGTAATAATTATCGCAGGTAGGTGAGCCTTTTCACTGCCACATCGAAGTTTTTGAGGTTTTCACATCACAAGCTTCTGGTTCCCAAAACAAAAGTTACCCATTTTTCATTTAAAGAAAAAAAAGGGGGGGGGTTTCGGATTTCTGGAATGCTCTCATAGTTGTCATCTTGTCGTGTAGCACTTAAACAATTCCTTCCAAAAATCGGATGTGAATTTTACATCTCTATCTAAAATCACCATTTTAGGAATACCATGCAGTCTAAAAAAAAATTTCATGAATATTTCAGCAATGTTAATAGCTTTAAAAGTAGACTTTATAGGAATAAAGTGTGCATACTTACTGAGTTTATCGATTACAACCATGATAGAATCATTATGTTTCTGATTTTTAGGCTAACCTGTGATAAAGTCCAATGAGATGGTCTCCCATTTCCATTTTGGTACTGGTAATGGCTGTAATAGGCCGGCTAGATGCTGGTGTTCAGCCTTAACCTGCTGGCAATCTTAGCACCTAGCCAAGTAGTCTGTTGTTTCTCCCTTCATATTAGGCCAGTAAAATAGTTTTTTGAGTGTTGTTATTGTTTTCTGGTAACCTGGATGGCAGATTATGGTTTCTTATGCACTTCGTCTAAAATAGTTAATTTTATCTTTGTCAAATCTGGTACGTAAAGTCTTTTTTTAAATCTTAATAGTCCCTCCTTGTCGATACTTATATCTGGTTCATCTAAGTTTGTGACACTATTTTGCAATTCCACCATCATCGTAGTGTAATTTTTGTCATTAGCACCTACCGTTCTTATTCTTTGTTCCAGATCACTTTTTGCTCTGCTGATATTTATCTCAAATAACCCATGGATTCTGCGGCTTAAATCATATGCTACTTTATTTTCCTTACCCTTGATATGTCTAACTTCAAAGTCAAATTCGCTCAAGAAGGCTAGCCACCTTGCTTGTCTTGCATTAAGGTCTGGTTGGTTAAACATATATTTCACTCTGCTATTATCTGTCAATAGTAAGAATTTTTTTCCCATGATATAGTGTCGCCACATTTTTAAGGCATGTATTACTGCTGCCAATTCTAATTCATGAGTGACATAATTTCACTCGTGTTCCTTTAATTTCTGGGATTCATAACAAATCACGTGCACTTCCTGAGTTAGAACATCGCCTAGCCCCTCTTTACCTACATCAACGCATACTGTGAAGTCTTTATCTGGGTCTTCTACCTTCAAGATGGGTGCTGATGTCAATAATTATTTTAGCTTGTTAAAACTGTCTTGACACTTTTGCGACCAGTTAAACTTGGTTCCTTTCTTTTGTAATGACGTGATAGGGTAGGCTATCTTGGAGAACCCTTCTATAAATCTAAGATAATACCCAGTGATTCCCATGAATGACCGGATATCTACCACATCCTTAGGTACTGGCCATTCCATAATGGATTTTATCTTTTTCCGTTCCACGACAATACCTTCCGAGGAAATGACATGTCCTAAATATTGTATTTCTTTATGATAGAAATCACACTTATCGAATTTTGCATATAGTTTGTGTTTTCATAGTGTTTACAGAACTATTCGTAAGTGTTCATCATGTTCCTCCTCCATTTTAGAATAGACCAGAATATCGTCGATAAATACTACCACGAACTTGTCTAAGTACTTGCTAAAAATGTTGTTCATCAAGCACATAAACGTGGCTGATGCATTAGTGAGTCTGAAAGGTATGACTAAAAAATTGTAGTGTCTGTATCTTGTTCAAAAAGTTGTTTTGTTTATGTCCTGGTTCTTTATCCTAACTTGATGATATCTAGATCGTAAATCCAATTTTGAGAAGATCTTGGCCCCACCAGCTTGATTGAACAGATCATTTATCTGTGGTAAGGGGTATTTTCTCTTAATGGTCACTTTGTTTAGTTGTCTATAATCGATACATAGTCTTAGAGTACCATCTTTCTTTTTCACAAAGAAGACTGGTGCTCCCCATGGTGAGACACTTGGTCTAATATACTCTTTATCCAACAATTCCTGCAATTGTATTTTTAATTTTGTCAGTTCTGGTAGACTCATTCGGTAGGGTGCTTTTGAGATAGGGGCTGATCCAAGTAGTAAGTCTATGGAGAAATCTATTTCTCTCCTAGGAGGAAATTCAGGTTTCTCATCAACGAACATGTCTATGAATTCACGTAGGACAACAAAGTCTTCTAACTTGGGCTTATCTTCTTTTTCTAATAGATTCGTTACTTGGATGGTGTAAACTTGACATCCCTTTCTAATACATTTCTTGAATTGCATCGTTGAAACTTCTCTGACTGGCACAGATTTTGGTATGCCTTGGGCTGTTCTAATAGTGCCAAAATTATCTTTATAGCTAAGTATCTTTATATAACAATCTAGTATTGCTTTGTGTTGTTCCAACCAGTCCATCCCAATAATCATATCATAAGAACCTAGTGGTAGGATTTTTAGATTGGTCCTTATCTTTTGACCATCTAAACTGAACTCAAGATCAGAAATAAAGTTAACTACTTTTCTTTTAGTCCCTATTGCTAGTTGTACAAGCCAAGTTTTTTCATGCTTTTGTTTATTAAGTTTATTTGACTCTACTACATCGGGAGTAATATAACTTAGCATAGCTCCAGGCTCAATTAAAATAGAAATTCGAGTGTCAAGGATTTTACCTTCAATATCTATCACTGAGGACTGGTGGTCAGCTTGTTGACCATCTATGGATGCATTTATCTGATGCAGACTTCTACCTATGTCACCCACTGTCAAGGCTTCCTACAAATTGTGAACAACATTTATGTTTGCTGCAATTAAACATGGATAGTTCCTCCTTAGATGAGGTTCTCCACACTCCCAACACTTTAATGTCTCACAAGAGTTGTCCCCAAACTTCTTCATTCCAAGGTTTATCGGTTTACTCCTACCTTGCGTATTCAGATGATTGGAGTGAAAATCCTTCCTTGGGAAACCCTTTGCTGCATTCTGATAAGGAGCTGGATGGTATCTCTTCTTCCGCTAGTTTATTCCATCTTTCTTCTTATCCTTCCAGGTCTTGGGAAAATCTACTCATTGTTTATGCTGGTCATAGCACATTCGTGCCTTACTGAATGATTCACTGAAGGATTTGGGTTTTCAAAGTCAATTCTGTCCCTGTAGGACTGTGGTAAACAACTTAAGAATTGTTGGATTTTTACCTTATCCTCCCAGATGTATGGTACGAACCTTAGTAGTTCCATAAATTTATTTATAAGGTCATCCATCATCATTTGTTCGAGTCATAATTCATAAAATTCGTTCGTCTTCCTTTCATAATAGCTCTCAGAAAGGTATTGTTTCTTAAAATACTTCTTGAAGTCGGACCATTCCAACTGTTTCTCCTTTAGGCCCTTGGCCAATTTTAGGTCTTGCCACCAAATGTTGGCCTTTCCCTTCAGATTGTAGATGGCCATTCTAACCTTCATGTTGTTGGAATAGTTGTAGATTTGGAAGTATTTTTTGATGTCCAACAACCATGCCTCGGCTTCTTCTCCTATCTTGGTCTCTCCATCAAAAGTAGTTGGTTTAATCTTTTTAAATTCTCCTTGAAGGTGGTCTGTTTGTTTCCTTTTCTTGTCTGGTATGGTTTTGTCTTCAGCTGATGGTGTCCCTTCAGATGAAGTGTCTCCTTTTTCTTTTTTCGCATCAAAATTATTGGAGGCCCTTTTGGTGACCTCTTCCTCATGGTTATCATCTTTTGGGATTTTCTTGGTTACTATACTATGCAACAAGACTTCATTTATCTCTTGTTGTTCCTACTATGCCTTCTTTAATTTTTCATTGTTGGCCTTGAAAACCTATAGTTCAACTATAAGGTTTCTCATTGTTTCCAACACCTCCGTGGGTGAGCTTCCATCACTGTTTTGTCTCATACCTCTAGGAGGTCCTTGTTGCGGATTCTCTTCCATCCTAATTTTTGCACCTTCTTGAGATGCCATTATTTAACACAAAATAGAAAAGCTTTTTGTTTGCAATTCACAAGGTTTGTTAGTTTTCTCATAGATTAGAATATATGTACTAAGCAATTAATGTGGCCCTGTTCAAGCCCAGTGTTGTAACTTTTTCTCTGATACCATATGTAATGAACCTCAAAAATCACCATAAATTTCTTTTTTATTCCCATGGCATAAATCAAATTTTTTTTAAGCTTATAATGTAAAAAAAACATGAATGATTCAATTCTGACTGTAAGGGTATTATTACACCCATCTAATCTACTTCGAACAGAAGCTTCAGTGGGTAAAAGGAAAAGTCCCTCCATGATTTTGTTCCTTCCCTTATTCCCTGCACCCTTCCGACATACTCAAAGTAAGAGGGCGATACGAACTTAGCTCGAAGGAGCTTCTGTTGTTCAGAGAGAGAAAAGGATATCACCCTGAAGTGTTTAGAGTGAGGCTGAGAGAAACATAATCTCGCAGGGGTCGAGATCCAGTGAAAAAATTCCAAATCTTCCTCGCTAGATATATTTAGGAGAACGAATGGTGATAAAAATGTCGAGAAAAGGACCAAAATCCAGTGGATCATTAGATCCCATAGATCTGTACGGAAGTTAAGGATGATCTATCAAAATTCAGGAGGGTAACTATTAGATGTCTTTAGAGGAACAAACGGTGGAAAATTCATCGGGAAAGCATCGAAATCCCATGAATCGTCGGATCATAAAGTTCCTCACAACAACTTGCAAAAAGAGAAAAGGGTCGAGTGGGACCCGCCTTTCGGGGTTTCAGGGTTCGGAGTTTCATGAATTCAAAGCCTAACTTATACACCCCAGAGCTCCCGAAATTTCGAAAAGTGAAAAAGAAGAAAGGTGGGACCCCCTTTGGGATTTCGGGATTTGGAATCCCGTGACTTCAAACGCCAAGCCTTTACACACCAGAAATTCCAGAATTGTGAAAAGTGAAAAAGAGGAAAGGTTGGATCCCCCTTCGAGATTTCAGGATTGGGAATCCCGTGACTTCAAACGCCAAGCCTTTACACACCAGAACTTCCAAAATCGCGAAAAGTGGAAAAGAGGAAAGGTGGGACCTGTAATTTCGGGATTTTGGAACTCGAGGTTTCGGGGTTTCAAATGTCAAAACTGTGCAAGACATTTCCCAAGGTTCCGAAAAGGTAAAGTGGGACCCACTACTTTGAGATTTTAGGATTTATGAACAGATGGTACATAAACACAAAAGAAAAATAAAAACCGAAAAGTGAAAAGTGGAAACTTCGGGGTTTTGGGATTCAGAACTTCGTGAGTTCAGAATCCATACATCAATATACAAGAACCTCCAAAAGGAGAAAGGGAACTTGGACTAAGTGTTCCTATCAAAAAGTTAAGGAAATAAAACAAACGCAAAGGGAGAGAGAGCTCCTACTATAACTCTTCACACTAACTCCTTGGTCTTTAACCTTTGTGGGTATTCTCAAACTTCATTTTTGGGAGAAAAATTACTTTTTTTTTGGGGAGAGTGAGGGTGTATGATGCAGGAGCATCGCTAACTCATCAAGGAGCATTGCCATGACAAGCGAGCCATCGTGGAAGGCAATGAACAGCTGGACAAGTCAGCAGAAAGTTTTTGAATTTTCATTCAAGAGGATGTGCCAATGTATGAATGATGCATTTATGAAAGCACCTTTTGTATGTTGTATCAGACCTCGAGCCATACGCTCTTGTCTGAATTAGATAAGAGGCATTTAATAGATTTAATGTAGGTAGATAGATGTTTAAGTCTATATTAGACAGTTTCAGTTTTCGAGAGGGAAAACGGATATAGACACCCTCACTTGTACATTGTAAAATTATTCAGAATCAAGCATTCAGAAGAGAGAGCAAGCAGAGAATTGTATGAAGAACACCCATGTACAGATTTGAATTAATAGAAGAGAGTCTTTGATTCAACTCATGGCTGGTGTTGTTTCTCTGTGTATCTTGTTTCTTCTCTCATGAATGTTTGATCTTTGTATGCATTTTTTTTGTATATGTTGTGCATGTGATTTCAGGGTTTAACTGAAGTACGAAAGGAAAGAGAATAAGTTTCAATTGTTTCTCTATCTGAGCCAGGAGATTCCTGCAAAGTGTGCAGTCGAATTCATCTGCAAGGAGTGAATCGATGAAGGTTCAACAGCTAAACCTTTTGATTTTATTTGCCCAGGAGTTGATTTGAGTTATTGAGGTATCGCAAGGAGCGTGCAGGCTAGATAAGAGAAAGTCTCAGCTGTTAGCCTGAGCGAGGGAGTTAGACAACTGCTGCTGCAGAGAGTGCGCAGAGTCTGAAAGATTCAACACTTGGAAAGCGTTGAAGGCTGAGCGTAAGCAGGGCACACAAGCTCAAGAGGGATAGTTCCTTTGTGGTATTGTTGAAAGAAAGCCCAGAGAGTTTTATTGAATAAGGTCCAAGAAGGATTTGCAGGCGCAGGCTTGAAGAGAAGTCCTGAGGAGGGGACACTTAGTCACTTTTGAGAAATCTCCAAGAAGAAGGAATCGACATCGCGATTCGTGGAAGGAACCCCCAGAAGACTGCCAGCCGTTAGATCTCTGGAAGGTTGCGCAGGGGTTAAGTTCCCAGATTAGAAGAAGAACCTGAGGAGTCATCGGGACATCAAGGTCATCGGGATTTCCGTAGACAAGAGGATCGAGCATATTGAAATCGCGATCCGCAATTTCCTGAGAGGATCGGAACCATTGGTTGCAGCAAGGACACGTGGCGTGAGATCCCGAGGAGTCAGGTTCGGAAATTCGGGGTTCTTGCTCGCAAAGAAATTGCTGAAATAGGAATTACGATTTCGCGATCCCCGATAAGTGGAGAAAGGAGTGGTGACGTGGAAGAGAGAGACCAGACGTGTATTGGGGTTCAACATCTCAGAGTTTCCGAGAGCATAGGTTCTACGCATATCAAACCCGCGAAGTCCGAAACTTTGATGGGGAGCAGGTCGTGGTCTCGTGGAACGACAGGTCATACGTGGAAGGGATAACCTGAAGGAGCTTGGGAGAGAGAGAGGCGCCATCGCGAATCAGGGTTCGAAGATTCCTGGTGCCAGTGAAATGCGACATCGCATATGCCGATTTCCCGATAGGGAAATCCCTGATAGGAACGAAGAAGCATCGGCATTGAGACCCATCGGGTTTCGGGGTTTTGTATAGCACGAGGAACGTGCCCACGAGGTTCACGATAACGCGAAACCCAATTTCCCGATAGACAAAGGGGAGATCGCAGGGAGAGAGTTCTGTGGGTATTGAAGGGGTCCCGATAAGGGATAGGAAGAGTATTTTAGCTCTTCGGGCCAGGAGGAAGAAGAAGGTCCTGGTGGAAGCGGGCGCGCCAGGTGGTCGCCTGCGTTAGAGTGGTATCAGAGCAGTTATATATTTTGCTTTCTGTAGTAGAAGAGAAAGAGAAGAATTCTCCATGCCGCCCAGAAGACAAAAGGCAGTCACTGATCCAGAAGACAGGGAGATGAGGAGAAGAGGTAGGCCGACATGAAATCTAGAAATGGAGAGACAAATGTGAGATCTCCGAGCAAGACTCGAGGAGATGGAGACAGCTCAGAGATGCGGAGTTGGTGCAGGGGATCTTAGTGATTCCGAAGTTGAAGAGGAAGTTGGACATGAAGAGGAGGTCACATCAGAAGACGCATCAACCGAACGGTTGATCAAATCTATCGCTCGAATGAGTTCAAAGACCAAAATGGACATTCCAGTCTATGAGGGAAGTCTGGATGCAGAACATTTATTGGATTGGATCCGAGCTCTTGACACCTACTTCGATTATGAAGACATCGAAGAAGATAAGAAGGTAAGACATGCTGTCATGAAATTGAAGGGACACACAGCACTATGGTGGGACGAACTTCAGGCAGACAGACGTTCCAAAGGAAAACAAAAAATTAAAAGCTGGGATCAAATGATTGTGAAGATGAAGGCAAAGTTCATCCCAAGGGATTATCAGATCACATTGTTCAGGAGAATGCAAAACCTGAGATAGAATTTGATGACGGTAAAGGAGTATACTGAGGAGTTTTACAATCTCAATATCAGAGCAGGTCATCGGGAGAGCGATGATGAAAAAGTTGCCAAGTATATGAATGGCCTGAGGTATGAAATTCAGGATGAATTAAGTATGGAAGCCATCCAAACGGTGGAGGATGCTTACCATATGGCTCTAAAAGCCGAAGAAAAGCTGATCCGTAAGAAAAGTCAGAGAGGGCAAGGCAGGATTCAGGCCGGAGGTAAGGCAATTGCTCAGGAGAAATCTCAGAAACCCGAGGAATGGAAGAAACCTCAGGGTAAGATGGAAAGAGGTGGAAACTCACAGCGAGGACAGCATAATGAGAAGCGAGGAGATTATGATAACGTGAACACTTTTCCTCGTACTCGAGGTAGAGGAAGAGGCCAAGGCGGAATTATCACATGTTTCACATGCAGGAAAAATGGGCACAAATCATTCGAGTGTCCAGAGAAAAAAAAGGACATCGGAGAAGCTCACATCACTGAAGATCAGAAGTGTGATGCTGAGACGGAAGATGCAGAAGATGGAAGATCGCTTGGAATGCATAAAGTCCTTTTGACACCCGAGAAGGAGGTGCAAAACTCAGTGCAAAGGACCAGATTATTTAGGACGACTTGCAAGACTAAGGACATGGTATGCAAGGTTATCGTGGATAGTGGAAGAACAGATAATCTCGTTTTAACCGAGATGGTGGAGAAAATAGCGCTAGAGACAACTGATCACCCGAGTCCATACAAGGTTTCGTGGCTACAGAAGGGACATCAGGTGAGTGTCACTAAACAGTGTTTAGTTGAATTCAAGATAGGGGGATATAATGATAAGGTCTTGTGTGATGTCATTCCCATGGATGTATGCCATCTATTGCTGGGTAGACCATGGCAATATGACAGAAATGTAGTTCATGATGGGAGAATGAACACATATACCCTGGAGCAAAATGGGAGAACCCATATGTTACTTCCAATAAAGGATAAGGAGGTAAATCCAGAAGTAAACAACACAATACTTCTCATGAGCGGGAAGGAGCTTCTTACAGAGATGGAGAAGAAGGAAGATCCACAGTTCTTCGTGGTCAGAAAGCGAAGAATTATTTTGACTAGCACAAGAGTGGACGACTTACTAGATGAGATTCAGGAACTACTGGAGGAGTTCGTTGACATTGTGGTGGATGAATTACCTCATTCGTTGCCACCAATGAGGAGTGTGAGTCATCACATTGATCTCATACCAGGATCCAGTTTACCAAACAAAGCAACGTACAAATTGACGCCGCAAGAGAATGAAGAGGTCAAGAAGCAGGTCCAGGAGTTATTGGACAAAGGATTGGTTAGAGAAAGTTTGAGTCTGTGCGTTGTTCTGACTATGCTTAGTCCGAAGAAATATGGAGGCTGGAGAATGTGCACCGACTCAAGAGCGATCAAAAAAATTACCATCAGGTACAGGTTTCCACTGCTGAGAATGGATGATCTGATGGATTGCCTGAGTGGGGAAAATTATTTTTCGAAGATTGATCTCAAGAGAGGATATCATCAGATTCAAATAAGCGAAGGTGATGAATGGAAGACAACATTCAAGACAAATGAAGGTTTGTACGGATGGCTGGTCATGCCGTTTGGTTTGACAAATGCACCTAGCACATTCATGAGATTGATGAATGAAGCCCTGAAGGAGTTCATCGGGAAATTTGTTGTCGTATATCTAGATGATATACTGGTCTTTAGTAAAACAAAGGCTGAACATTTGAAACATTTGGCCATTGTGATGAGAAAGCTACAGTAGGAGAAGTTGTTGATTAATATGAAGAAACCCTCGTTTATGAAGACAGAGCTCATTTACTTGGGGTTTGTCATTTTGGCGAATGAATTAAAAATGGATCCAAGTAAGGTGAAAGTGATTAAGAATTGGCCATCACCCAGAAATGTTTTTGAGGTAAGGAGTTTCCATGGTTTGGCTAGTTTCTACCGAAAGTTCATTAGGAATTTCAGTGGAATTAGCGTAGGGATGATGGAAACAGTGAAGAAGCGTCATAAGACTTTTCACTGGACAACAGAGGCTGAAAAAAGCTTCACTCTGTTGAAGCAGAAGATCATAGAGCAACCAGTGTTGGTGTTGCCGAATTTTCAGAAGACATTTCAGGTGAAATGTGATGCAAGTGGCTTTGCCATAGGAGCGGTCTTAAGTCAGGAGGACAGACTAATTGCATATTACAACAAGAAGTTGGATGAAGCAAAGGTGAAGTACTCCACGTATGATAAGGAATTTTATGCTATCATACAAGCGCTGAAGAAGTGGAGGCATTACTTGATCCCAAAGGAATTTGTTCTGTATAGTGATAATCATGCATTACAGTTTGTGACTCAGCAGGAGAAGCTGAATCAAAAACATGCAAAATGGGTAGAGTATATGCAGAATTTTACATTTGTAATTAAACACATTTCAGGGACTGCTAACAAAGTGGCTGATGCTTTGAGTAGGAAGTGTTTGTTGTTGCAGGAGTTCCGAGTCAAAATCTTGGGTTTTGAAAATCTTAAAGACATGTATGCAGGTGATGTGGATTTTGCAGAGGCATACGAGGCAGCTGAGAATCTAGTTCTCAGAGATAGAAGCCCGTGGATGGATTACATGATCCAAAATGGATTGTTTTTCAGAGGCAATCAACTGTGCATTCCAAATTGATCCATGAGGGAGAACTTGATGAAAGAAAAACACAGTGGAGGCTTGGCAGGTCATTTTGGCCATGACAAGACATTCGCAAAGCTGAGCGAGTCATATTTTTGGCCAGGCATGCGAGCAGAGGTCAAGAGATTTGTTGGAAGATGCAGGATTTGCTAACATTCGAAGGGGAGAAATCAGAATGCAGGGTTTTATCAGCCATTGCCCATACCTGAGAGGCCATGGGAGGCGATAAGCATGGATTTTTTATTAGGACTGTCGAGGACGCAGAAAGGGGTTGATTCCATATTTGTAGTGGTGGACAGGTTTTCAAAGATGGCACATTTTATTCCATGCCAGAAAACTAGCGATGCGACTCACATCACAAAATTGTTTTCAAGGAGCTCATTCGACTCCATGGATTGCCGAGAAGCATAGTATCGGACAGGGATACCAAATTCATAGGGAATTTTTGGAGGACGCTATGGAAGAAGCTAGGAACTAACTTGGCATTTAGTTCAGCTTACCATCCACAGACATATGGAAAAATGGAAGTGGTCAACAGGAGTCTGGGAGAATTGTTTAGAAGCCTAGTGACATAACACCATACCAGTTGGGATAACGTGGTGTCACAGGTAGAGTTCGCGTACAACGATTTAGTGAACAGGAGCACAGGTAAAAGTCCGTTTGAGATTGTATACAGCAGGTAGCCGAGAGGAGTATCTGAACTCAGGGAGTCAGACCAGACTTCTATTATCAGCACAAGCGCTGAAGAATTCACTGAGGTAATGAAGGAACTTCACAGTAGGGTGAAGAAACGACTGACAGAATCGAACCAGGAGTATAAACGCAGAGCGGATCAGCATCGAAGACAACTTCAATTCGAAGTTGGTGATCTAGTTCTGGAACATCTGAGGAAGGAAAGGTTTCCGATAGGAACATACAACAAACTGAAAATGAAGAAAATCGGGCCATGTAAGGTCCTGAAGAAATTTGGAGAGAACGCTTATGAAATTGAGTTGTCGGATGGCATCGGGATATCTCTGATATTTAATGTTTCAGATTTATACCCATACAGGGCTGGAGAAGCAGAGGCTGGAACTAAGGAACCAGTGATCCAGTGGATGAAACAATTACCAGTAGCAGAGAAGCCACAAATGGAGTGCATACTAGACAAAAGAGTGGGTAAGAGGACCAGGCGAAAGGAATACTTTGAGTACCTGGTCAAATGGAAGAACCACCCAGTGGAAGATGCCAGCTTGGAGAGCGAAGAAATGATACAGAAGCATGGGAAAACTGTGCATGAGCTCATGGACAGGAGTCCATGAAAGTTTTCAAGCCGAGGAATATGATGCAGGAGAATCGCTAACTCATCAAGGAGCATTGCCATGACAAGCGAGCTAGCGTGGAAGGCAATGAACAGCTGGACAAGCCAGCAGAAAGTTTTTGAATTTTCATTCAAGAGGATGCGCCAATGTATGAATGATGCATTTATGAAAGCACCTTTTGTATGTTGTATCAGACCTCGAGCCATACGCTCTTGTCTAAATTAGATAAGAGGCATTTAATAGATTTAATGCAGGTAGATAGATGTTTCAATCTATATTAGACAGTTTCAGTTTTCGAGAGGGAAAACGGATATAGACACCCTCACTTGTACATTGTAAAATTATTCAGAATCAAGCATTCAGAAGAGAGAGCAAGCAGAGAATTGTATGAAGAACACCCATGTACAAATTTGAATTAATAGAAGAGAGTCTTTGATTCAACTCATGGCTGGTGTTGTTTCTCTGTGTATCTTGTTTCTTCTCTCATGAATGTTTGATCTTTGTATGCATTTGCTTTGTATATGTTGTGCATGTGATTTCAGGGTTTAACTGAAGTACGAAAGGAAAGAGAATAAGTTTCAATTGTTTCTCTATCTGAGCCAGGAGATTCCTGCAAAGTGTGCAGTCGAATTCATCTGCAAGGAGTGAATCGATGAAGGCTCAGCAGCTAAACCTTTTGATTTTATTTGCCCAGGAGTTGATTTGAGTTATTGAGGTCCTGCAAGGAGCGTGCAGGCTGGATAAGAGAAAGTCTCAGCTGTTAGCCTAAGTGAGGGAGTTAGACGACTACTGCTGCAGAGAGTGCGCAGAGTCTGAAAGATTCAACACTTCGAAAGCGTTGAAGGCTGAGCGTAAGCAGGGCACACAAGCTCAAGAGGGATAGTTCCTTCATGGTATTGTTGAAAGAAAGCCCAAAGAGTTTTATTGAAGAAGGGCCAGGAAGGATTTGCAGGTGCAGGCTTGAAGAGAAGTCCCGAGGAGAGGACACTTAGTCACTTTCGAGAAATCTCCAAGAAGAAGGAATCGACATCGCGATTCGTGGAAGGAACCCCCGGAAGACTGCCAGTCGTCAGATCTCTGGAAGGTTGCACAGGGGTTAGGTTCCCATATTAGAAGAAGAACCCGAGGAGTCATCGGGACATCAAGGTCATCGGGATTTCCATAGACAAGAGGATCGAGCATATTGAAATCGCGATCTGCAATTTCCCAGGAGGATCGGAACCATTAGTTGCAGCAAGGACACATGGTGTGAGATCCCGAGGAGTCGGGTTCGGAAATTCGGGGTTCTTGCTCACAAAGAAATTGGTGAAATAGGAATTGCGATTTCACGATCCTCGATAAGCGGAGAAAGGAGTGGTGACGTGGAAGAGAGAGACCGCACGTGTATCGGGGTTCGGCATCTCGGAGTTTTTGGGAGCAAAGGTTCTACGCATATCAAACCCGCGAAGTCTGAAAATACGACAGGGAGTAGGTCATGGTCTCGTGGAATGACAGGTCATTCACGGAAGGGCTAACCTGAAGGAGCTTGGGAGAGAGAGAGGCGCCATCGCGAATCGGGGTTCGGAGATTCGTGGTGCCAGTGAAACGCGACATCGCATATGCCGATTTCCCGATAGGGAAATCCCCGACAAGAACGAAGAAGCATCGGCATTGAGACCCATCGGGTTTCGGGGTTTTGGATAGCATGGGGAACATTCCCATGAGGTTCGCGATAACGCAAAACCCGATTTCCCAATAGACAGAGGGGAGATCGCAGGGAGAGAGTTATGTGGGTATTGAAGGGGTCCCGATAAGGGATAGGAAGAGTATTTTAGCTCTTCGGGCCAGCAGGAAGAAGAAGGTCTTGGTGGAAGCGGGCGCGCTGGGTGGCCGTCTGCGTTAGTGTAGAAGGATACGATATACCTTTACTTCACAGAATTCCAAACGTCTGAGGACTTAGGAAATTTACATGCACAGAGGGACACAAAGGATAAAAAAAATTCTCTGTATAGGGTAAATTATATAATAACCACTCAGAGCCTCTTTTAAATCAATGCATTAAACATCAACAATACTAGATATGTGCGTCTATAAAAATACATAGTTAAGAATATCATTTCATCAAATTTGGAAATTATAATTTGATGTTCTGAGGGATCTGAGTTTGGTTTTCTTGGGGTTTAACTACCGAGAGGACCTGCCCTATTGACGTTAAGCTACTCCTTTCCTTACTTACTTATAGGAAAATAAATTGCAGGTGCATCCATCTAGCATTTTACTCACAGGAGGAACAATTTTCAAAAGTTTGGATGTTTATTTCGAACTATACAACGACAGACAGAGTAAAACTACAAACAGACTTCATCTTTCCTTACCAGTAACTCTACTTTGGCAGATAGATATGAACATTCCAGCAGACGAATTACAACTATATATATGTACGGATTTCCTTCACATAAATTTCTCATAACGAACATAAACAAAGAAGAGGAATCATTTCAGTTCCATTTTTTTTTATCAAATACAATGCATCAGATATCAAATCATTCAACAGAGCATGGAAACTATTCTAGTTCAGGTTTACAGGATACATGACATCGAATGAAAATATAGTCATTCACAATAAAAAGGGTAGATCAACATATCTGAATCCAATCTGTGGGGAGACAAAGGGAATGACCACGTTCCTCCCAACTGTAGAATAGGGCTGCCAAATCTACTTTCCCGATTCACCCCCTAGCTTGACGATGAACCCATGAGGGCGAACATGGAAACTCCTCCTCAACAGTGTCCTTCAATTCCAAGACAATCATGTTTCAGCAAGCTACTCTTGCCTCACACTCAATTCACAGTGTTCATAATAGCAAGAGAGCTCAAGAATCTTTTCCCTGCATACTTGGCAACGTCCTGCCTCCTTGCATATGCTATTTATCCATTTTTTTTCCCAGGTCTTTTCCCTCCTTTGGGGATTTTCACAACTTTTCTTAATCCCTGATTTTCAGGGGCTGCCAGTGGCTAAATCTCTGATTTTCTACTTGTAATCATCATCCCAGGGGCAGTTCCAACTTGTTCCCCACTCATGGAGTCATGGTCAGCTGATTTTAACGTGGTTGTTCCATTTGTCCTCCTGTAGTTAATATAATTATTCTATTGTGATACAAGTGTCATAGTCAAATAGTTAGTTGGGTCCAAACAGATCTATGCCCAACAGTCACAATAATTAAATACAATTATTAAATTCGAAATTCGAAATTGCCATAAATGGCAAAAATTTTCCAGATTCGAATTTGCCAAAAATGGAAATAAATTTCCAGCACATAAAAATATTTATTTTTGGGGGATGTCACACTACTATAGATCTAGGATAAAATATCACAAGAGAAACATAAGTGTTTTCTTTATTATCAACACTCTTATAGGTATGCCGAAGATCTACGATGTCAAAAACGAATTGAATAAGGTTACAAGGGACAAAAATAAAATACCATTCTTAAATTCTCTTCATTTCAGAAGTGTCAAGAAAACAGTTCGGTATATAAAAAGGAAATCAATCATATTCTTCCTTCGAATAATGCTTAATACAAATCATAGTAAGAAATATATTTAATCCTTGAGTAATTATACAACAAAATTTAAGGTTGATTTCTTGGAATTCGACTGTGAGAAGGAGTAACGAAGTTATAAGCTAATACATAGCGAACCAATCAAAGAATTGATTCCATAGTTGAATTCTTCTATCACCATCTATCTAAGCCTATCCGATAGGGGCAAAGTGGAACCCAAGTACCTATTAAGGGGTGAGATCCCCATATGTGCATCCTCGCATGGTCGAAACCCCTGCATATAGTTGCAATGAAACATCCTTAAGATTTTGTTCAACTGGAAATACAAATAATGTAAACAAAAGAAAACGAGTAACCCTAGGAAAGAAAGCATGCCAAAGTAATACTCAACTTAAGTGGAGGGATACGACACCCTTAGCCATTTCGGGGCTGCAAAATTCTCCAGACCAGGAAGGGGGAGAGGAGTCCTAGTATCCCTGATGGGTACCCTCGCAAAAACCAAAGGGGCCCATCATTAGTGTAAGAATCAATGAATGACCGAAATAATATTTGAATAAAAGAGCCATTACACGAACATTGGAATCCGAGCAATGGTCATATTAAGTTTAAAATACAAGAACCAACTTACAACAATTTAAAGAAAACAATAGAACAAAAAGAGTCAATACAATGCCGAAACCCCAAATGCGCATGCTTTTGTAAGACGCTCAGAAAGAGCAAGGGGGAACACAAAACATAACCCAAATATCTTTAACCATAGTCAGCACATAATATTGCACAAGCATTTGGCCAACCACTGATCTTTCGGGGAGACGATCAAATAAAGAAAAACACAGTCCTATGAGTTGTCGAGGAGTATTGGGAGAACAGGGATAGATGAACCCCTTTTCTCTTCGCAACCCGGACAAAAATAACTTACCAAAGAAATACCAGTATTATAAAAGAATTAGGTTTGACACACATATGTGTTTAAGGCCCTAACACAGTTAAACATATGATTTATTTAAGACTAAGAATAATCCTGGACTGGTAACAAAGGAACGACGAGTGCAGGAGGGGAGAAAGAAGAGCCTACATGCAAGAAACATGATAGTATCATAATAGAAGCCGAGAAAGACATAGAAAACCTACAGTAAACCAAGGAAATTATTATTTCAGGATAAACACTTACCGAACAGGGAGAAATGAGAGACATTCCAAGATTCCATGCCCCTTGTACAGTAAGGTCGAGAAACAGAAGTAAGATGTAGTAGTATAACTCAGAGCAATTTTTGCACCAAGAATGAAAATGAGTCATGGTGGTTACCCTAAAACACAAACCCCGTGCCTATTGAAATTGGTGGGTATGCCGATGATATGTACCATGTGACAATAGTGATGTGGAGTGTCCAGGTTGGGTAAGGGTACAAGATGACTCTCGTTACCTCCACCTCCACTAATGGCTGACCAAAGACTTAAATTCGGTTGTCATTATGTCTAGTCACATTTATTATTTCTCAGAGGACAAGTAAGGATCTCCTCTCAACCCCTTTCGACTAGTTCAGTTAGCGCGGGTGGTTGGAGTCAGTTAATTCGGGGAAGGGATCAAACAACTGCCACTTGAGAGTCTACTTCCAACTAAATAGTTATTGGGTTATGAATTCTCAGTCAACAGATTTAATTCCAAAGAACCCCTTGAGTTTGGGGTCACTTTTATCAATAGTAAAACCAATAAATTTAACACTTAAGCAATTATTTCGACCCCCTTCCTTGTTTCTCTAAAGTTTTTGGGGTCCTGAAGTACAGGCTTGTACACATTTATGAATGTGGATGTTAATCGATGGGATGGAAGCACAAGCACTATGCCTATGTCTATTTTCGCATTATTACAAATCTTTTAATCTATAACCACTTACAAGGACGAGTGCAACTTATTTGAGTATCGAAGAATAAATACTAGACTATGGAAAGATAAATTGATTACACAGGGTATCATGTTAAAGTTTAATCCCCTTATTATAAATCTATCTTTCAAACTTAGAGTGTAATTCTCTTAGAGGAATATATATATATTTTTTTTTCATGTCAAAATTGAGGTTTATTACAGGCTTCTCAAGCATAAGGGCCCCGCCTTATTGCGCGCCCCTTAGAATCATCGTGAGTGACTGTCGCAGTCTGCCCTCATGGCATCGTGGGTCCTCTCGAACTAGGTAAACGTTAACCTACAGTTTGAGCCACGATAGGAGTGCTAGTAGGCTGTGGCAGGGCTGTTGTCCACACCTCTCCCTCAACATCTCTGGTAGTCGTGCATGACCCCTTTACTCCACATGTGAGTCTGGTCGGCAAGCTATCGTCATCCTGAATCATCAACAAATCATGTCAGAACATATCCATATCATATCATCTAATCAGATGCACTAATATCACAGTAAAACAAACAAACCACAATGGTACACTCCCTGACTCGATCCAGAGTCCAATGGGTTCCATCGATGACTCTGCATCCTCGAGGTCCAAAATCCTGCACACTTTGTAAACCAAGTCAATAGCACCTATCTATTTCCATGAAGTAAAACAATATGTCATCAACCCATAACGCCTCATAATCAAAAGTTTTAATAGCATAATAATTTGGATCACTTGTGAGAAAGTGTCCTCAAAGAATAAGTTCGCTCAGTGCGCTAGAACGAGATGTTACAATAATTTCAAAACAGATATTATAAGTTGAAGTCATGGACTTTGTATGGTTATGTGTGATTTAGCTATTAGTATTTTCACATTAAAACAATTATGATACTATGATATATAAATTGTGAAAAATGTGTTCAACATGGAGTTGACACGTGTCTCTCCTAAAAGAATAATATAATATTGAGTAAATAAAATAATATGTGCTGAAAACAATAGGATTAAATATAAAGTGAACTATCCTATATGTGCTAGTTGAGATATTCT
The DNA here is from genome assembly GCA_009831015.1 of Picea engelmannii. Lineage (NCBI taxonomy): Eukaryota > Viridiplantae > Streptophyta > Pinopsida > Pinales > Pinaceae > Picea > Picea engelmannii. The sequence continues at coordinate 643,182 of ML778343.1, forward strand.
TGGAGAAAGTCTTAAGGAAACATTTTCCTTTTTAACATTTTTATGGGCATATTTTTCGATCATCTTTTTCCGAAAGATTTGAGTGATAGAGTTTATATAATTTGAGTGCCAAGAATTTTCAGGGTGGTGAATCCATTTATGCATTCAAAAAAGCAATTTAAACAACATAAAATGGTCATTTAACCAAGATCTGTTTCATAGGATCCTGATGAAAAAGTTCAAAAATTTGAATGTTTATACAAGGCATCTTAGTAGTGCTTTATGATTTAGAAAAATCACTTGCATTGATTTAATGCAGCAAAAAATGCATTGATTTAAGTGATGATACAATAAAAATGATTTGCATAATCAAGTAGTTGTATTCATTTTAACAATGATACAACATAAAACAATAGGGTGCATTGATTTCAGTGCTAATGATATAACATAAAACAATAGGATGCATTGATTTTAGGGATAATGATATAACATAAAATAATGCGGTGCATTGATTTCAGTGATAATGCTATGAAAAATGATTTAGTGCATTAATTAATTGAAGGAATCATACGAAGGAAATTAATCCTCTATATTGACTTCAACTATGAGATACATGCAATCATCAAGTGAAATGAATTTAGCAATAATGTAGTGAAAACAAATTTCAAAACATATATTATAAGTTGAAGTCGTGTACTTTGTTTGGTTGTGTGATTTATCTATTAGTATTTGCACATTAAAATAATTATAATATCAAGATATAAAAAATGTGAAAAACATATTAATTAATTAATACTCTTTCAGTGTATTAATTAATTAAAGAAATAATACAAAGTAAATTAACACAATGATAAATAATTTAGAGTAATTAGAGTAGTTGTATTCATTTGAACAATGATATAGCATAAAGAAATAGGGTGCATTGATTTCACTGATAATACTATGAAAAATGATTTAGTGCATTAATTAATTGAAGAAATAATACTAAGAAAATTAATCCTCCATATTGATTTTAAGTGTGAGATACAACACATCATCAAGAGAAATGTGAGATACATTATATGTGATTTATGTATTAATATATGCACATTAAAACAATTATAATATTAAGATATATAAAATGTGAAAAAGTGCTCAAATGGAGTTGACATGTGTTCCTCCTACAAGAATGATCTAATATTGAGTAAATAAAAAAGAGAAAGTTTTAAGAGATCTATCTTAGTTGTGCTCTCTATTTTAGAACAATTAATTGGATTGATTTAATGAAAAAAAAATACATTGATTTAAGTGATGATACAATAAAAAAGGATTTCTCATAATCAAGTAGTTGTATTCATGTTAACACAAAATAATAAGAGGTGTATTGATTTTAATGATAATAATAGAATATAAAACAATAAGCTGCATTGATTTAAGTGAAAATACTATGAAAAATGACTACCAAATAAATTAATCCTCGATATTGATTTCAATGCTGAGATACAAAAAATCATCAAGTGAAATGAATTTAGGGTCAAAACAAATTTCAAAACAGATATTATGAGTTGAAGGTGCTTCCCTAAATATGGCCCTCTTATAGCAATTTATTGATCTACCTTTCAATTTCTATACTTTCGTTTGGGTTGAGTTGATAAGTTCTGGACTTTGTGAAGGACTTGTCATAAATTCAATGGAGTGTTAGATTAGTCATTGTGGAGGCAATCCTTTTGGACTTTCAAATATTTTTTGAGAGGATTGAAGCAATAAGGTGCAAGGATTTTAGTGATCTTGATATAACATAAAACTATAGGGTGCAATGATTTTAGTGATACTGACATAACATAAAACAATAGGGTAGGGTGCATTGATTTCAATGATAATACTAGTTGGGTCAAATCAGAGTTCTACGCAATAGTCATAATAATTTATTACAATTAAAAAATTCAAAATTCGAAATTGCCATAAATGGAAAAAAAAATCCAAATTCGAATTTACCAAAAACGAAATAAATTCCCAGAAAATTAAATTTCCAAAATATTTTATTTTGGGGGATGTCACATCCTTTCCCCCTTCAATAAAAAACTGTCCTCAGTGTTTGTTCCTTTCGGTTTGTCCATCCATTTATGGATGAAAACTTGTACTGGAATTCAAGTTGGTATTGAGCCCTGCAAACAATTCCTTCCAAAAAGTGGATGTGAATTTTACGTCTGTATCTAAAATCACCATTTTAGGAATACCATGCAGTCTAAAGATTTCTTTCATGAATATTTCAGCAATGTTTATAGCTTTAAAAGTAGACTTTACAGGAACAAAGTGTGCAGACTTTCTGAGATAATCGATTACAACCATGATGGAGTCATTCTGTTTCTGAGTTTTAGGCAAACCTATTATAAAGTCGAGTGATATAGTCTCCCATTTCCATTCTGGTACTGGTAATGGCTGTAAGAGGCCGGCTAGATGCTGGTGCTCGGTCTTAACCTACTGACAATATTGGCACCTAGACAAGTATTTCGTTGTTCAACAAACAAAGCCTACATCGACTATTCTACCTTGTATCTCCACGAGGTCTTTGCTATGGATTTTCTTCCATCCTGTTTTCTGCATTGTCTTGAGTTGCCATACTTATTCACCAAAACAAAGAAAGTTTTATGTTTGTAACCACACAATTTATTAGTTTTTTTTTTTTTCTAAAACAAAATATATACTAAGCACTACAATGGTCCTGTTCAGGCCCAGTGTTGTAACTTTCGCTCTGATACCATATGTAATGAACCTCATTATCACACACACAAAAAAATTGTTTTGTTTTCTATTTTCCTTTTAATAATAGAAGGTGTAAACTTATTATAGGACTGGTGCAATTTTTGTTTGTAAAAAAAAGTTCTTAAGAAAACAATTTCCTAAGTTCTACCTATCAAAGTGGTCCTTCTCGTTTTTTTTTAAAAATACCTTTACCCCTTGGTGTAATGGATCGTGTGAAAAAGAGGGGTCACAAAACCTACTACAATTTACTCAAGCAAAAACATAAAAACTTCTAAGGTTTTGCACGCATGTATATCCGATTACCATTGAATCTAGGTGACTTTACTTGGTTTCCCACCATACGATTCAACGAATCAGTTTCTATTACCAGACAACTAACCTATCTACTACGTCGTGATCAAATTTAATGTTCTTAGGACCAGGTTCGGTTGTGAATTAGTTACTTTCCTCCAAATGCCAATGGATACTTCACCACTAGGATCGGGTTATTGATTCACACTAATCTCGAGGAGTGACAAAGGGTTTTACTTTTAACATAACACTTGTTAAGTGGGAGGAATGAATTCTCTGTCTAACAGTTAATACTCCGTAAGTTTCATTTAAGGTAGCCTGCAAGTTCCAGTGGAAATTACTGAACTCTTTACCCAAATGGCATACTATCTCTGACAGAGTCACATGGCCTCCTGCCCTCCACTATTACTCTGAGGTTGACAGGATAGCTGTTAGGGTTGAAGTGGTTTCACGATTGTCATTGTTGAGTTCTGTGAGGCGGTCCTGTGAACCAACCTTGGAGGCGCAAAGTATTACCAAGGTAGCCACTCCCACATTGGAACATTTGGTATGGACCTTTACCCCTAGTAAGTATTTGTCTCAGTACGCATTCTTGTAAGATTTTTAGAGAAATAATACATTCCTGACTTATCATGTAACGTTTCCAATGTTACCCTAATTCCTGGGAGGGAAATTCCTTCGATTTGACCTCCATTTTTTTTTTTTTCCTTCTGGTTTTGAAGGGAGTATATTCATTCGTTTTCCTATTCAGTTTTGGAAGTACGGGTTCATAACTTCCTAGTTCATTTCCCATGGGTATAACTCTGTATCCGTTTGTTTTCTTGTTTAGGTTTTGGGAGAAAAATGTTTTCGTAACCTCCCCGTTTTAAGTTCTATGCCGAATCCTTTGAATGTTGTCGAGGCTTAAGATCTTTGTAGGGATTAAAATAATTCCTGTCATGATATTCTCTCATGATGCTTACAATATTATTGCAGTGGGTAATACCCACGTCGTGCTCTGTCCGATTTGATTTAAAAAGTAGTGGGGACAAATCGCTGTAATGTTTGCAAAGCATAAGACTATTCAATATTATTTGGTTGTGGCGGTTATGTGTGGCTTTATGAATTCGATATGAACAATATAATCCAGGGTAGTGTAGGTCTGGTTAGTTCTTTTAAAATATAACTATTATTGTCGATTTCTATCTTTTCTTCTTATGAAATCGTTACTTGCGGTGTATGCACCTCTTTCTTGTAAGATTTATTCGTTTTTAGGGCTTATATAATTCACTAATGATGGACCTTGTTTTGATACGAGGGTACCCATCAGCGAATAAATATGCTATCCACCTTCGGCCAGGTGTCTATCCAGTTGGGAAAAAACGACAAGGAGAAAAAAGAGAGCTATGCCAGCCTCTCGAACAAAAGTTAAGTAAGATTACATAAATTTTCCTTACTGATTGTTATTAATTTTGTTAGTATATCATCATTTTTGTCTGTGTCTACTGATAATAAATTGTTATTTCTTTAGGTCCTTTCATCTATCTATGGATCTCGAATGTTCGGTCCCCACTCTCAGGACAAGAGGTATTCGAGTTCCTTTGTAAGCTTTCCTAGAGTTCCAACAGTGTGAGGGCACGATTTCTTACTGGATTTTTGATAAGTTTGTAATAGTTTTGTTCTATTGCCTTCATGGGGAGGTCGTCCAGTTGCATCTTGGTACGATGTCTGTGTATACTATTATCATACAGGTTTTCAATTGAATGATGAAAAATGTTGGGTGTCTTATCCTAGACGTTCCTCTATTTAGTATCATCCCAACTTGTAAATTTTTTTATCGTTACTATTTTTGGAAAAATATTCAGTTAAAGATGTTTACACAGTCTGAAATCCTGACCGATATGATATAAAGGGACTGAAGAACTTTTGGGGTTTTAACCTGTTGTAAGGACTCGACTATACTGAAACTTCGTATTGTATTTAAATTTAGAATTATAAGTCTCCTCATATGGTTTGTCTTGTTTTCCCTTGGGATTATTGCTGCACAATATGGCTCTGTGTATATTTTCTTTTCCCTTCCCAGGATTAGGAAATGATTTCTTCCTCACTCTCGGCAACATAAAAGTTTGACAGTCCAGTTGATTACTATTTCCCTTAGGGTTTGTTACTATTTAGTCTATCATCATTCCTAGAATGGGTTATATTCCTTTACTGTTACGGTTCATGAAAAAATCTGGATATCGCTTGGCAGGGTTAGAATTGTTTACCATTTATTTTCAACACAACTAAACATAGTTGACTAGACCTGGTCATTTCCAATTCAACATTAATACCCTACTATTATATATATATATATATATATATGTATATATTTACTATAATATTTATTGTAATGGAGTCTTGAACCTTTCAGAATTATTTCATACGTTATACATATATATATGTATCTTATTCCTGACTATGTTTTAACCAATTTACTTCAGATTCAAAGTATCATTTGTGCAGAACCCCTGTTGCATACTGTGTATCTATTGGTAGTTTAACTGCGTATGTGCTATATAAATGAATTATGTTTCCTTTTTGAACTAAATTACAGAATGGAATATATGAATATATCGATTATGTTCGTTCATTAATACATATTCGATTCTATTTAAAGTTTGAAACATACATATGCATATAATAGCTCTGTTCGTTCATTGATACATATTCGATTCTATTTAAAAATTGATTTCCGAAAATAAATCTACAACTAAATACTACAGTCTATTCACTGAATTTCGAACAACCTTTATCTAGGTTATTGCGTGCATACCAAAATTAAGGATCCCACTATAACAATAACCAATTCATCCAACATAGGTAGAATATTGAATATTTAGGTATAGGAAAGGACTTACAACAGTTATACAATTAAAAAAAAAAGATACTAGAACTCTTTTCTGTATAGCTATAACATGTACAGTATATCCAATATAAAATCATTCAGACAGATAGAGTTTAGAGCAACATATCTGAACTAAACTTGCGGAGAAAACAAAGGGAACAACCACATTCCTCCCAATCATAGAACTGAGCAGCCATGATTACTTGCCTGATTCACCCCCTAGCCTGACCATGAGTCCATAAGGGCAAACTTGGAAATACCCCTACAACACTGTCCTTCAATTCAATCACTTTTTCCCCCTTGCTTCTGTTAATGTTTTATGCCATTATTATAGTTCTTTGCATTTCATAAGATAAGAGCATAATATGAACAAGATCACTGAGAAATACACATCCACAATAGACACAACATTTATCCTGGGAAACCCTCTAGGGGAAGAAAACCCAACAA
>ML778343.1:655014-674814 GCA_009831015.1 Picea engelmannii
TTACCGACTTGATTAATCCTCAATGGGGATTAATCTAATAATAAAAATAATAATAATGACATGATTAATCCACAATGGGGATTTAATCCAATAACAAAATAATAAGAATGCTCTTCGCAGTTACATTATTTCAACAGCTTCACACCCTTCCAGTGTTCATAACAGCAAGTGAAAAATAAAAAATAAAATAGACTCTTTTCCATCATACTTAGCAGCGTCCTGCCTCCTCCCATATGCTTATTTGTAACTTGCCTAGGTCTTTTCCCTTCCTTGGAATTTTCGCAGCTTCCTAAATCCTTGGTTTTCAGGGGCTGCCAATGGCCAAATCATTAATTTTCCACTTGTAAAAATCAGCCCAGGGGTAGTTCCAACATTTTCCCCACTCATGGAGTTACGGTCAGCTACTTTTTAACATGGTTGTTCCATTTGTCGTCTTGCAATCAATATAAAATATTCTGTTTTTAAACAAGTGTCATTGTCAAATAGTTAGTTGGGTCAAATTAGAGTTCTACCCAATAGTCATAATAATTTATTACAATTAAAAAATTCGAAATTTGGAATTGCCATAAATGGAAAAAAAATTTCAAATTCAAATTTACCAAAAACAGAATAATTTCCCAGAAAATTAAATTTCCAAAATATTTTATTTTGGGGGATGTCACAATTCTCGATATTGATTTCAATGATGAGATACAACCAATCATCAAGTGAAATGAATTTCGGGTCAAAACAAATTTCAAAACAGATATTATGAGTTGAAGGTGCTTCCCTAAATATGGCCCTCTTATAGCAATTTATTGATCTACCTTTCAATTTCTATACTTTTGTTTGGGTTGAGTCGATAAGTTTTGGACTTTGTGAAGGACCTATCATAAATTCAATGGAGTGTTAAATTAGTCATTGTGGAGGCAATCCTTTTGGACTTTCAAATACTTTTTGAGAGGATTGAAACAATAAGGTGCAAGGATTTTAGTGATCTTGATATAACAAAAAACTATAGGGTGCATTTATTTTAGTGATAATGACATAACATAAAACAATAAGGTAGGGTGCATTGATTTCAATGTTAATACTATGAAAAATAAGGTGCAAGGATTTTAGTGATCTTGATATAACATAAAACCATAGAGTGTATTAATTTTAGTGATAATGACATAACATAAAACAATTGGGTAGAGTGCATTTATTTCAATGATAATACTATGAAAAATAATTGAGTGCATTAACTAATTGAAAAAATGACACATGTCCCTTCTAAAAGAATAATATAATTTCAAAACAGATATTATAAGTTGAAGTCATGGACTTTGTTTCTGTAACATCCCGCTCTACGCACTGAGAAAACTTATTCTTTGAGGACACTTGCTCGCAAGTGATCCGGATTATTATGCTGTTAAAACTTTTGATTTTGATTATGAGGCATTATGGGATGATGACATGTTGTTTTACCACTTGACATAGACAGGTGATATTGACTCGGTTTTACTGAGTGCACGGGGTTTTGGACCTTGAGGATGTGGAGGCATTGATGGAACCCCTTGGACTCCAGATCGAGTCGGGCAGTGTGCCAATGGGGTTTGATTGTTTTACTATGATATTAGTGCATTTGATTGATGATATGATGTGGATATGTTCTGACATGATTTGTTGATGATGCAGGTTGACGATAGCTTACCGACCCGACTCACATATGGAGTAAAGGGGTCGCACACGACTACCAGAGATGTTGAGGGAGAGGTGTGGACAACAACCCTGCCACAACCTACTAGCACTCCCACCATGGCTCGAACTGTAGGTTAACGATTACCTAGTTCGAGAGGACCCACGATGTCGCGAGGGAAGACTGTGACAGTCGCTCACGATGATTCTAAGGGGCGCACAATAAGGTGGGGGCCTTATTCCTTAGAATCCCTTAGTCTCCCATAAGTTCACCTGGCAGAGTGTTGACTCCAAGGGTTATTGATTTCTAGCAATCAGTCAAGAGGCGAGTGGCACCCTTGGACCGTGTAGTGCGTCCTGAAGGACACGTTGTGCAAGGGAAATATGAGGTGAGTGGCACCCTTGGAGCACCTAGTGCATCCTGAAGGGCACGTCATGTTGTTGATAATAGAGGGATGAATCTAGAAGGCCTTAGGACAATTAATGTGTTAAGTATTTTAAAACGAATTCCCTAATTAATTGTCACCCAGTACAAAATCTAAGGTCTAAGTCTAAATTATGCTAGTGGTAAAATTTAGTCTACCTTTAAAAAAAAATATTAAATAAATAAATAATAATATTTAAACTAAAAACAACCTAGATGATAATTATGATCTTCAGAAAATCTGTAACAGGAAGGGAGTAAGAAATTAATTTATTCAAAAAAAAAAAATACGGGATTATGAAATGTAATGAGGGAATTAAATGTTTTATCTTTTTTATAATATAAAATTTACTAATTTAATGATAAAAGGGAAAAGGGGTTAAATTCCACACCTACCTTTTTAGTTTTAAGTAAAAACGGGAAAGAGGGAAAAAAAAATAAAAAAAATAAATAAAATAGGAAACTAGGGAAAAGAGGTAACATAAAAGGGAAAAGGGGAACTTAAGGGAAAAAGCGGGAAGTCAACTTAGTAAGGAATCTACATTTAAGAGCTTTCTAATTTTAAAACCGAATTAACAATTTCATAATAGGGAAAGCCTTTAAAACCTGTAAGGGAATCTAGGGACACCTATGAGTGATTCTAGGAGTAACTCTAGGTGGGTGGGGGAAATCAAGATAATACTTAATTAAAGAAATTAATTTTTGGAGGAATGTAGGGGATGGGTGACACTTGTACGGAGAAGAATTTTTAGGAATTTATTTTGAAAACTTTAATTAAATGAGATTTTAGGAAAGAGAGGAAGTGAGAAATTCTATATAATGAATAAAGGGGAAGGAGAAATGATCATCATCTTCTGTTTGTGTAACGTTACGCTGTAGAAATATCGACTTGACTAATTTACTTGTGGGAGTTGGGATTTCCAGCTCGAAGAGGAGTGGTAGCTCGGCCTTGCGAGGCGAGATCAGAGCTAGATGAAACCTATAGATAGTTTATGTGGCCCCTTTGCATCTCAGGGGGCTAAGGGGGAAGAAGAGTACCCATAGCATTGGCTGGGAGGCACCGGTGAGGTCTCGACGGTCGGCGAGCGGGATTTGCACGGAGCGCGGGACGACATTTGAAGCAGGCGATCAGGCAATGGTATGCTCTTTTGTTTTGTAGAGTAGAATCCATTAGGAGTTATGCTTGGATCCGCATGGTGATTTGTAAATGGATTGGATGTTTAGATTGATAGCAGACCCCTTTTCTTAGCCTAGCTGATTGTCTGGTTGTTTGATCTCCCATGGTCTTCGTTCCCCGCATGGCTTGACAACCCTGTGGTATTTGACTGAGACCCTTGCGATTGTTTTCCTTCATCCCTAGCATGCCAGTCCTTGCCTGAGCAGTCGGCCAGGAGCTTGATCTACGGTCGTCGCCTTAGCGTTAAAAGACCTATGGATCTCAACGCCCTGCTTTTCTGTGCGAGGATGGTGAAGTGAAGGACGAACTCAGTTGTCTACCTCTATTTTTTTCCTTGGTTGTTGTTGTCTTGTGCCTTTTATCAATTGAGTACTTCTTCGTATGGTTTTCCTTTGTGTCCCTTGAGGGATATCTTGCGCTTGTTTATTTTATTTTGTTTCTGCATTTTAATGATAGTTTCCACCTATGGATTGGTAAAGTCTCTGCATTATTAAACATGGAAGACCACGCATGATTATTGTGTGCCTGCATTAGACAGTGTGGCTGTGTTGTAAACCTTTGTGGGACAACGATTTCAGTTTCCATTATGATTTTATTATTGTATCTTCCACAACTTATCTTCATTCTTTAAACTGTGAGCACATCATTCTTTACAACAATCTCTGGTTTAACTCAGCCTTAGAATTGTGACAATGATTTTAGTGACCTATTGAAGGCCCTTCTCTACGTATTACTTTCTTGAATGCGTTGGGTTGCTGGTTGTTGGCTCTGTGTGTTTTTTTTTTTAAAGAAATTAAAGGTTTTTTCTTTACTGTAAATATGGCTCAGCGATTCATTAGAATTGACAGCATTCCCTCACCTACTAATGGCTTGGGGACTACGTTCTGCATTACTTTTACCTGTGCATTTTTTTTAAATGAGCCACTTATTCCAGGAAATTTTTCCTCCAGCGATTTACCTGAGAACTTTATGATTAGTACCTGCATTTTCAGGCCCTGTGTTTACCAAATCAATGTCTGGACAACGTCTTAACCAGTGGGCGTTCACTTCTACACCTTTTAACAATCATTTTTTTTCTTTTTACATTACTCTTTTTACTTTTGGGGGTTTTAATAATGGCACAATTGCTTTTTGGACAACGCTCTGATGACAGGTGGTCGCATGTACAACATTGGTTTTTATTTATTTATTGATAGAGATTATATTTTACCACTAGTTTCCTTGAACAACAGTTAATTTGAACTGTAGAAGAATCCTGATTATTTTCATTGCGAATCGATTCCAGGTATAGCTTTAATCCAATGACTGATTAGCGTATTACTTACCTTGAGATTCGATTTCATTGAAAGGAATTTTGTACCCACTGCGATTATGCTTGTTACGACCGCCTTGTAATATCTGATTGAATTATTGGCTTTATCGTACAGTCCACACGAAAATCTAAGCCAATCTCTTCACCTTTTGGCTGACGCTATGCTACCTATACCGGTTGCCTTCCACTTAAATTTTTTTCTAAGAAGTTACGCCCTTTCTGTATACGATTGGTCACCTAGTTTGGCAACAAATTTCACAGCATTTCCTTTTGTTATCACAACGTTCCTTCCTCAATAAATAGCCTTCAGTAATTTACGGCATGAAAATTTATTTTTCTTATGCATTTAGGGGTAAGACTTCCCCTTAATCTTTGTTATTTGCGATTTCCTTGTGGTTTCCTGAATTTCCTGAGTAACCGTGGCGTGGTTTTATTTTATATAAACAGTCTAACGCTTAATGTTTAATTTTGGGGCTACAGTTGTAATTAAATTAGCTAGCGTGTCCAACTTTTGTGATTATAACAAATACTATAGTTAAATTGGGCAACAATATTAAGTCATTTTAAAGGGGTTCTTCTTTAGTTGAATTTGTTTTACCTTTTCTTTTATTATTATAAATTATATTTTTTTTCAATTTAAAAATACTATTTAAATCTAAATAAATTTTATTGTTTTACAATTTAAATAATTTTTATTGTTGTACAATTTGTTTTGCTTTTTATATAAATTTTATCGTTTCACCATTTACAATTATAAATAATGTGATCAATTTAGTATAACTAAAACACCTCTACTAATTTACAATTGAGACTTATGACAAGACAAACTAAACAAAATAAATAAAAGAAGGAATCTATATGTTTGGAAACTGATCTTGAATTATATAAATATCTACCTTAAATTTTGTCATAACTCAAATTGTGCACCATATTAAGAATATCATCAAATGGGAAATGATTGGAGAACTATTGGAGTCTTGGTTAGGTGGCTCTTAATTCGTTTGCGCCTTGAATTAATGGATAGTTGTACTACATCATGAATGAAGGAGAAGGATGTTTGATTATGTGATTATTCTCTTAGCACTCTTAAAGCAAATCGGGTTACTCTCGCGCAATTAAGAAATGTTGAAGTATGAGCGAATTGTATGGTTAAAATAGAAGGTATGCACCATGAAATTATAGGGGGTGAGACTGATTATGTAATTGATTTCCTTGCTCCATGAATTAGTTGATATTTCTTTTGCATCATGATATGTAGGGAAGTTCATGGGCTTAATTACTTCATCCGCTGCTAAAAATTGTTAGCTACAGTTGAGTTTAATGAATGAATAAGTCTAGGCCTTGAAGTAAAATAGATGACTACCTTTGCATCTTGAATTAAAACAAAGTTGATTTCATTACACACGAACTTATGTCCTTTATGATGGATTTAGTAATCAAAATCTCTTGCACCGTGGAATTTATGTGATGTGTGTTGATTCATAGAACATTATCATGCAACAATCATCATTGATGGTTTTTGATTTAGCATATTTAGTTTTGGTCTCGATTGTGTTAGTGGGATGTAGACACCTCCTTGTTCCTCAGAATAGTCGCCAACCCTGAGACCTTAATTGGTCAAAATCGATGGGAACTTAGGCTTGAGTGTTGCTTATGTGTCTTAGAGGTCCTAACCATTACAGGGTAGGATGGGTGAGTAGTCAGTCTTGTTCTTGTTGGTTGATTGTCATTCATTGCTTCCAGATGCTTGATGTGCATCATAGGTCATTATGTTATTGTCGCAGTTACATGCATCATGACCGTCATCACATTGCGACGTGGATTATAATGTCTTTATTACCCTTGTCCACACACACACACAATTTTTTTTTATCACATTGGTTATGAGAGGTTGATGTCGTGACGAATGGGAGGATGTCACCATTTGGTTATGTGTGATTTAGCTATAAGTATTTTCAAATTAAAACAATTATGATATAATGATATATAAAATGTGAAAAACATGTTCAACATGGATTTGACACGTGTCTCTCCTAAAAGAATATTATAATACTGAGTAAATAAAAAAATATGTGTGGAAAACAATAGCATTAAATATAAAGTAAACTATCCTATATGTGTTATTTCAGATATTCTTGGAGAAAGTTTTAAGGAAACATTTTCCTTTTTGACATTTTTATGGGCATATTTTTTTATCAAATTTTTCCGCAAGATTTGAGTGATTGAGTCTATATAATTTGAGTGCCAAGATTTTTAGGGTGGTGAATCCATTTATGCATTCAAAAATGCAATTTAAACAACATAAAATAGTCATTTAACCAAGATATGTTTCATCGGATCCCGATGAAAAAGTTCAAAAATTCGAATGTTTATACAAGGCATCTTAGTAGTTCTTTATGATTTAGAAAAATCACTTGCATTGATTTAATGCAGCAAAAAATGCATTGATTTAAGTGATGATACAATAAAAATGGTTTGCATAATCAAGTAGTTGTATTCATTTTAACAATGATACAACAGAAAACAATAGGGTGCATTGATTTCAGTGCTAATGATATAACATAAAATAATGTGGTGCATTGATTTCAATGATAATTCTATGAAAAATGATTCAGTGCATTAATTAATTGAAGAAATCATACAAAGGAAATTAATCCTCTGTATTGACTTCAACTATGGGATACATGCAATCATCAAGTGAAATGAATTTAGCAATAATGTAGTGAAAACAAATTTCAAAACATATATTATAAGTTGAAGTCGTGTACTTTGTTTGGTTATGTGTGATTTATTTATTAGTATTTTCACATTAAAATAATTATAATATCAAGATATAAAAAATGTGAAAAGCGTATTAATTAATTAATACTCTTTTAGTGTATTAATTAATTGAAGAAATAATACAAAGTAAATTAACACAATGATAAATAATTTAGAGTAATTAGGGTAGTTGTATTCATTTGAACAATGACATAGCATAAAGCAATAGGGTGCATTGACTTTAGTGATAATACTATGAAAAATGATTTAGTGCATTAATTAATTCAAGAAATAATACTAAGAAAATTAATCCTCCATATTGATTTTAAGTGTGAGATACAACAAATCATCAAGCGAAATGTGAGATACATTATATGTGATCTACGTATTAATATTTGCACATTAAAACAATTATAATATTAAGTTATATAAAATTTGAAAAACTACTCAAATGGAGTTGACATGTGTTCCTCCTACAAGAATAATATAATATTGAGTAAATAAAAAAGAGAAAGTTTTAAGAGAACTATCTTAGTCATGCTCTCTGATTTAGAACAATTAATTGGATTTATTTAATGAAAAAAAATGCATTGATTTAAGTGATGATACAATAAAAAATGATTTATCATAATCAAGTAGTTATATTCATGTTAACATAGAATAATAAGAGGTGTATTGATTTTAATGATAATTATAAAATATAAAACAATAAGGTGCATTGATTTAAGTGATAATACTATGAAAAATGACTACCAAATAAATTAATCCTCGATATTGATTTCAATGCTGAGATACAACAAATCATTAAGTGAAATGAATTTAGGGTGAAAGAAAATTTCAAAATAGTTATTATGAGTTGAAGGTGCTTCCCTAAATATGGCCCTCTTATAGAAATTTATTGATCTACCTTTCAATTTCTATACTTTCGTTTGGGTTGAGTTGATAAGTTCTTTACTTTGTGAAGGACCTGTCATAAATTCAATGGAGTGTTAGATTAGTCATAGTGGAGGAAATCCTTTTGGACTTTCAAATATTTTTTGAGAGGATCGAAGCAATAAGGTGCAAGGATTTTAGTGATCTTGATATAACATAAAACTATAGGGTGCATTGATTTTAGTGATAATGACATAACATAAAACAATAGGGTAGGGTGCATTGATTTCAATGATAATACTATGAAAAATAAGGTGCAAGGATTTTAGTGATATTGATATAACATAAAACTATAGGGTGCATTTATTTTAGTGATAATGACATAGCATAAAACAATAGGGTAGGGTGCATTGATTTCACTGATAATACTATGAAAAATGATTGAGTGCATTAATTAATTGAAAAAATGACACATGTCCCTTCTAAAAGAATAATATAATTTCAAAACAGTTATTATAAGTTGAAGTCATGGTCTTTGTTTGGTTATGTGTGATTTAGCTATTAGTATTTTCACATTAAAACAATTATGATATTATGATATATAAAATGTGAAAAATGTCTTCAACATGGAGTTGATACGTCTCTCTCCTAAAAGAATAATATAATATTGAGTAAATAAAAAAATATGTGTGGAAAACAATAGCATTAAATATAAAGTGAACTATCCTATATGTGCTATTTGAGATATTCTTGGAGAAAGTTTTAAGGAAACATTTTTCTTTTTGACATTTTTATCGGCATATCTTTCGATCAATTTTTTCCACAAGATTTGAGTGATTGAGTCTATATAATTTGAGTGCCAAGACTTTCCAGGGCGGTGAATCCATTTATGCATTCAAAAATGCAATTTAAACAACATAAAACATTCATTTAACCAATATCTGTTTCATCGGATCCCGATGAAAAAGTTCAAAAATTCAAATGTTTATACAAGGCATCTTAGTTGTGCTTTATTATTTAGAAAAACCACTTGCATTAATTTAATGCAACAAAAAATGCATTGATTTAAGTGATGATACAATAAAAATGATTTGCACAATCAAGTAGTTGTATTCATTTTAACAATGATACAACATAAAACAATAGGGTGCATTGATTTCAGTGCTAATGATATAACATAAAATAATGTGGTGCATTGATTTCAATGATAATGAAATGAAAAATGATTCAGTGCATTAATTAATTGAAGAAAACATACGAAGGAAATTAATCCTCTGTATTGACTTCAACTATGAGATACATGCAATCATCAAGTGAAATGAATTTAGCAATAATGTAGTGAAAACAAATTTCAAAACATATATTATAAGTTGAAGTCATGTACTTTGTTTGGTTATGTGTGATTTATCTATTAGTATTTTCACATTAAAATAATTATAATATCAAGATATAAAAAATGTGAAAAGCATATTAATTAATTAATACACTTTCAATGTATTAATTAATTGAAGAAATAATACAAAGTAAATTAACACAATGATAAATAATTTAGAGTAATTAGAGTAGTTGTATTCATTTGAACAATGATATAGCTTAAAGCAATAGGGTGCATTGATTTCAGTGATAATACTATGAAAAATGATTTAGTGCATTAATTAATTGAAGAAATAATACTAAGAAAATTAATCCTCTATATTGATTTTAAGTGTGAGATACAACAAATCATCAAGAGAAATGTGAGATACATTATATGTGATTTATGTATTAATATTTGCACATTAAAAGAATTATAATATTAAGATATATAAAATGTGAAAAAGTGCTCAAATGGAGTTGACATGTGTTCCTCCTACAAGAATAATATAATATTGAGTAAATAAAAAAGAGAAAGTTTTAAGAGAACTATCTTAGTCGTGCTCTCTGATTTAGAAAAATTAATTGGATTTATTTAATGAAAAAAAAATGTATTGATTTAAGTGATGATACAATAAAAAATGATTTATCATAATCAAGTAGTTCTATTCATGTTAACATAAAATAATAAGAGGTGTATTGATTTTAATGATAATTGTAAAATATAAAACAATAAGGTGCATCGATTTAATTGATAATACTATGAAAAATGACTACCAAATAAATTAATCCTCGATATTGATTTCAATGCCAAGATACAACAAATCATCAAGTGAAATGAATTTAGGGTGAAAACAAATTTCAAAATAGATATTATGAGTTGAAGGTGCTTCCCTAAATATGACCCTCTTATAGCAATTTATTGATCTACCTTTAAATTTCTATTCTTTCGTTTGGGTTGAGTCGATAAGTTCTGGACTTTGTGAAGGACCTGTCATAAATTCAATGGAGTGTTAAATTAGTTATAGTGGAGGCAATCCTTTTGGACTTTCAAATTTTTTTTGAGAGGATTGAAGCAATAAGGGGCAAGGATTTTAGTGATCTTGATATAACATAAAACTATAGGGTGCATTGATTTTAGTGATAATGACATAACATAAAACAATAGGGTAGTGTAACGATCCTCCTCGTTACGAAAACAACTCTAATAATCGGTGCAATTTTTTTTATTTTTTTTTTAAGGTGTGTGTGCACGTGTAAAAAGGAAACATAAACACTTAACTCTACGTCGCCACCCGACGACTAACAAGGCGCAACCACGATGATCACAACAAGAAGACCTAAGGCACACAACAAGTAACTGCAAGCATTAAACGACATACTGGGTTGTGTACAGTACGAACACAGAAGGAAGAATCCATAGTAGTAGATTTTACTATTTCGGCACAGGAAAGCAGGGCATTTAATCTTCATTCTCTGCACTGGAGAGAGAGAATGTCAGATAGGCTCTTGGCCGACTGCTCAGGTAGAAACTAGTAATCTCTATTAGGTGTGTCGCAAGAGTGGAAACCCTACCTTTAAAGGGCCCGAGACTCTTGATACGGCATTGGATTCTTTACACAGAAAATAATCACACACACAGACTTATATACGGAGCGACTAGCTTTATCAGATCGAAGAGTCTGATATCCTACCCCTGTGGGTTTGGACAGTTCCAATTTTAGTACAATCCCTGAAATTAACCCGACAACGAATAGACCAAGCAACAAACGATCACCAACCACTACACCAATAGTCAAAAGGACCACCATGTCCCCTACGGAAGGCGCAAGTCGGAAGGACTCCGACGCCGACCAAACGTGGTTAAGACAAGGCGTTATCTATGACTCAAAAGTGTATTGATTACAGACCAAACCTCCATTTAAATTTCAATAATCAACGAGTTACCCAACCACCCTGTGGACACAATGTAAAATCAATGATTGCTAAATCTCATCACTAACTCATAACAACTGATTGTACCTAGTTCAAGTCATTCATTATATGTTAACAATCCAACAAATCCCAACAACGTTACCATAAAAATAACAACATTATGCTACTATTAAATTAACTTCGCCATTAACATCATGTTAACACTATCATAACACATCACATCTTATGCCCTAAAATTATTTTAACATTAACATAACCCATCACATCCTATACCCTAAAATTTGATTAGCATTAACATAACACATCCCATCTTATATCATGATGAATTTGCAATTAAAATATCAATAACCAATCACATTTATACCATACTAACCTTGTAATACAACATCTATCACCTCACTACTGGTATGTTATCCATACAAAATTTACGACAACTTACCATAAAACTATATTATTATTGCCTTTTATATTATCCATAATTCTTGCCATTTAAGATATCAACAAGTCACATTACAACAAAACTTTCCATAAAACAATATTAATAATGCATTTGTATATTGCAGTTTATATTTTCCATTTAAAATAACAACAAGTCACATTACAACAATACTCTCCATAAAACAATTTTAATACTGCATTTTAATATTACATTTATATTTTCACTTTATATTTTCCATTTAAAATAACAACAAGGTCACATTACAACAAAACTCTCCATAAAACAATACTAATATGGCATTTTAATATTACGCTTTATAGTTGCATTTTATATTTTCCATTTAAAATGACAACAAGGTCGCATTACAACAAAACTCTCCATAAAAAAATATTAATATGGCATTTTAATATTACTCTTTATAGTTGCATTTTATATTTTCCATTTAAAATAACAACAAGGTCGCATTACAGCAGCATCATTTCCCTAAAACATAATCAACATTGCTTGGTTTATAATCGATTTGCAAACAGATATCAATAAAATACCTCCTTATTATCCATCACTAACTTTACACTTCCTTATGCTGCGATAACATTAATCTAAAACTGAGTTATCATTTCATTTATAATATAATGAAATCCACAGAATATCAATAACTACGACAACAAAATATAATGCAATAACATGATAAAGGCAACAGAATATAAAGGCAAATACTACGACACCAAATATGATATATTAAGGGCAACATAATATTGATAAAGGCAATAGAATAACAAGGCAATCATATAATTAGGGCAATAATTGCGATACAGTATACAATATAATAAGGGCAGCAAAATATCATGAATCCCTCCTAAATGGGAGCAAAAACGAGTGTATCACGAGCAGTCTTTCGGTGACGAACTACAATTCACAAATGTGAGATACGATTAATATTTTATGAAGATAGTTTTTTTTTTTTAAGGAAGTTACTACTTTTTAATTAACAGAATGAATAATGCCAAGATGGTAGAGCTGGGGGGGAAAGCACATGGACTGCCGAATACCTCGGAATTACGCAAGAGTGTTGACAGTTGAGACTGTTGTCGAATTGCAAGTGGCAGTGCCTATACAAAATTAGGAAACAGAGTGATTAAATGACCAGGCTGTAGTTTATGAAGGAAACCAAATTTCAAAGTCAGTCATTCAACAACTGCCCTCGTCTCAATAGATCGCTTCCAGCAACCGATCCATCTAACCGTTGAAACTTAGGGTTTAATGCACAGTAATCACAGCCGCCAGGGAACGACTATCACACAGTCAACGCCACCCACGAACAACCATGATCGCGGCCCTATCACCATCAGTGTGCATCTATCAGATCATTGCTGGCAAGTAATTAAGAAGAAAAAAAAGGGCAGAGATCAGTGGCCCCAAGAAATGCAGAGGCAGGTGCGAGTATATAAGTAGGAATTTTTTTTTTCTTGCAAATAAAGAGGCACGATTAGGAAGAAGAAAATGGCCATACAACCAAACCCAAAGGCAATTTGCCAACGCAACAATAACACAACCACAATACCAGCATGAATTTGCAAAGGGATAAGTTCAGCAGCCAACTCGCAAGGAAAATTTTAACACCAAACGCAGAGAATGCGTGGTCGAAATTGTGGGGGTATTCCCCACCCAACTGCAGAGGATTTAACAATACAAAAACGCAGGGATATACAAACGAGCGCAGAGAATTTGTAACCATAAAAGCACAGAGACATATAACAGAGTCGCAGAGAATTTATAACATTAGATATGCAGAGATATACAACAGATACCCAGAGAAGGCTGTTGAATTACGTGGGTTTCCTTCACTAAACACACGGAATGCAACCCCAAAAAAAGCACAGACAAACCAAATGTAAAGCACGGTTGTAAAATGCACGAATCCAAGGGAGTTCGGCAATGCTGAGGTCGTAAATTCTCCTTTATCAAATACTGACATGCAAATTCTAACCAGACATGCATTCAAATGGGTAAGATTCAGTCAATTTCAGTCATAAAACTTCAGAAAATGAACATACACTAATTTATTTGTAAAGTCAAGCATAAAATTCAGTCGTAAGAAATTTTCAGACACATAATTTCAGGAGATTGCTCGGACATATTAATTAATCCATTTACATCCACTAATAATGCACCTACATATTTAACCATACATTCTACACTGTCTATCATTCTACCGAAGGGTGTACCTTTGCCTATTCGCCTGCTCCAAAGGTTGTCCGCGCGCTCCGTGTAATCCTGCTCGCCGACTGTCGAGACTACACCGGTACCTCCCAGCCAATCGCTAGGGGTACTCTGCTTCGCCCTTAGCCCCCCAAGCCACAAAGGGGCCACACACTATCCAGATGGTAAGTCTATCTTCCCAACTCGCTTCGCAAGGCCGAGCTACCACTCCTATCCAAGCTGGAAAATCCCAAATCTCCATAAGTAATCAGTCAAGTCACAAATCCAGCAGCATAACGTTACGCTAACAGCCGATCCCTTTCTTCCTCATCTTCCTTTTCTTTTATAGAGTTTTTCCCACCTCCAACTTTCCCTAATCACATTTAAATTAAGTTTTAGTAAAAATATTCTAAATTTTCTCCTTCGCACAAGTGGTCCATCCCCCTCTTTCCTCCAATAATTATTTTCTTTGAATTTATTAATTGCCTCAATTCCCTCACCCACCTAGATTTGCTCCTAAATTTACTCCTAGGTGTTACTAGATCCCCTTACATGTCTTAAATACTTTCCCTAGAATGATGTTGCTAACTTTGCTCAAATTAGAAGGTTCTTTATTGCCGATTCCTTAATATGTTGACCTTGCTTTTTACCATATGTCCCCTTCGTTCCCTTTTTTATGTTTCCTCCATTACTTAGTTTCCTAATTTTTATTATTCCCTTCTTTCCCTTTTTATTAAAACCCAAAATGGTAATTGCGCTATTTAATCTTTTCATTTTATTATTAAATTCATGACTTTTTATACTCCCACAAGTTAAGTAATTTATTTCTTCTTTACAATTTAAAACCACGGATTTTATTTAAATTATTCCTCTCTTCCTTTTACCCCATAAATTTTATGAAGACCAAACTATTACTTAAGTGGGTTTTTGTTTAAATTTTTATTTCTATTCTAGGGTCTTTTTCTTAAGGTTAGACTAAATTTTTACCCTAGAAAAGTTTTAGACTTAGGACTTAGATTCTGAACTGGACGACACTTGGTTAGGGAATTTGTTTAAGTATTTCTTAAGGCGTTAATGTATTAGGGCCATCTAGGTTTGTTTCTTCATCATCATCAATGCGACGTTCCCGTCAGGATGCACTACATGCTCCAAGGGTGCCACTCGCCTCATTCATTTATTTTGCGTGATGTGCCCTTCAGGATGCACCACGTGCTCCAAGGGTGCCACTCGCTTCTTGTGGTTCTTTTGTGTGACGTGCCCTTCAGGATGCACCACGTTCTCCAAGGGTGCCACTCGCCAACTTGACTTATTGGTAGACATCTATAACCCCTGGACTCAACACTCCGCCAGGTGAACTTGTGGGAGACTAAGGGCTCTAAGGAATAAGGCCCCCACCTTATTGCGCACCCCTTAGAATCATCGTGAGCGACTATCGTAGTCTGCCCTCATGACATTGTGGATCCTCTCGAACTAGGTAATCGTTAACCTATAGTTCGAGCCACGACATGAGTGCTAGTAGGTTGTGGCAGGGCTGTTGTCCACACCTCTCCCTCAACCTCTCTGGAAATCGTGTATGAACCCTTTACTCCATATGTGAGTCTGTTCGGCAAGCTATCATCAGCCTGCATCATCAACAATCGTGTCAGAACATGTCAACATCATATCATCAAATCAATGAAATATCATGGTAAATAAATCAACCCAAATAGCACACTCCCTGACTCAATCCGGAGTCCAAGGGGTTCCACCGATGCCTCTGCATCCTCAAGGTCCAAAACCCTGCACACTCAATAAAACTGAGTCAATATCACATGTCTACATCAAAGCAGTAAAACATCATTTCATCTATCATAACGCATCATAATCAAGGATAAATGTTTTAATATCATAAGAGTCTAGATCAGTTGCAAGCAAGTGTCCTCAAAGAATAAGTTTTCTCAGTGCGCCAGAGGGAGATGTTACATACACCCCCTCTTGGTCTAAACTTCGTCCCGAAGTTTCATAGTATAAATGTCAAAAGAAATGTATCACGATATCATAACTCTATATATCAAACAAAAATGGAAACTGTTGGCGCATATCATATGTGTCCTCCCAGGTCACCGAGTGCGGACTATAACTGTCCCACTGGAGCTTGACCTGATCTACCATTCGACGTCGTAACTGTCGAACGCAATGATTTAAGATGCAAACCGGATTAGCCGTGATCGCTCCCTCGTCCGATACCTGCAAGGAACTCATGTCAATCATGTGTGTAGGATCACTAATATAATGTCTCAAAACATATACATGAAAAACGTTGTGCATACGCCTCAAAGAATTAGGCAAGGCTAGTCGATAGGCCATGGGCCCCTTTCTCTCCACAATCTCGAAAGGTCCCACGAACCTAGGAGAGAGTTTAGCTCCCTTTCCAAACTTGATCAAACTCGTATGTGGTTTAACTCGCAAGAAGACTCGATCACCGACCTCATAACTACGGTCGACTCGGTGCACATTGGCATAACTCTTTTGTCGATCATGCGCTTCTTTAATCCTTTGTCTTATGGTTTGCATTTGCTCTTCCATTTCTTGGATCACTTCTGGTCCCACCAGGACCCTATCCTCAAGACGATCCCAACTCAAGGGTGTCCGACACGGTCACCCATAAAGAAACTCAAAAGGTGCCATCTTAATGGTGCTCTAGTAATTGTTGTTGTAAGCGAACTCTACTAGAGGCAAGAATTCCTCCCAACGCTTTTGTCGGTCCATCACGTACATGCGCAACATGTATTCTAAGGTTTGATTTGTTCATTCTGTCTGTCGATCAGTCTCTGGGTGATACACAGTACTAAAGTTAAGTTGAGTTCCCAAGGCCTCTTGGAAACTCATCCAAAATCATCCAGTAAACATTGATCCTCAATCGGATATAATTCTTTAGGCACGCCATGCAGCCTCACAATCTCACTGATGAAAACTCTCACTATGTCAGGTGCCTGATATGTCATACGCACAGGAATAAAGTGAGCACTCTTCGTCAGAGTGTCTACTACTACAAAAATCGAGTCGTGTCTCCTTGCCGTCAGTGGAAATCCAACAATAAAATCCATCGAAATAACTTCCCATATCGATTCTGGAATGGCATGTGGTTGAATTAATCCTGCCGAGTGTCTATGTTCAGCCTTTACCTGCTGACACTATAGACATCTAGCCACAAAGTTGACTATGTTGGCCTTCATTCCCTTCCAAAAGAATAAGGGTTTAAGGTATGCCCTCATCTTCATGACTCTTGGGTGAGCCATGTAAACTGCTTTATGAGCCTCGCTCAGGATCAATATCCTCAACTCGTCGTTTGGCGGTACATGTAATGACCCTTGATTATTAAGTATAATTAATTTAATAATATAATCCTAAAAGATTAGCTAAACTATATTTATGTCTTAAAATAACATTTCTAATTGATTATTATTAAATAGTTGTTCATGATGGTTAATGATTAATTTAAGTATTAATTAATTCATTAATTAATAAAGTATTAAATAAAAGGTGGATAATAAAATATAATAGTAAATTAAGTTACGTATCCCACAAGGGATAACATATTAAATACATGAAGATAAAATAATAAAGGAGGGATAAGGGTATTAACGGCGGGAGGATAAGGGGTAATAAAGGAGTTAGGTAGGGAGTTAATGGGGGAGGAGTGTCGGTGAAGGAGGGATAAGGAAGGAAAGGAGTTGGAGGGGGGATCATTCGAAGAGAGTTGGCCATGGATTTTGGGAGCTCTGTATTGCAGAGAGGGAGGTGAAACATTGGGAGTATTATTGCACCGGGGTTGCTGGGGTTTTTGGGCTCGGAGGGCCAGGATATCCGTTGATATCCTAGGGCTAGGGAGCTAACTAGTCAGTAGGGAGGAGGGTTTTGGGTAGTGTTCTAAAGAAGTGGGAAGGAAGCAAGCTGCGGACAATAGGAAGGATTATTAGCATCAGAGTTAAGGTATTTCTCTAAAATTTATGCATTTTTGTATTATGTTAGAAAATAAATTATTATTCATAGTAAAATTTGAGTTACGGAAGTTACTGTTATAAATGACTGTGTTAGGAAATTACTGTCTTAGTTTATCAAAATAAATTGATGTAAAATTAAAACCGGCCATTACATTTGGTATCAAAGCAAATGGTTGAAACACTGGAGCCTTAAGGGCCACGTGCCGAGCTCAAATTCCCCTCCGCTTAACCTACACACAAAACATAGAAACATTAATAAAAATAAATAAATGCAAAGAAAATTTACCAAGGTAAAACAAGTAAATTATGAATACAACTAGGGTGAAGGGTAGACTTTAAAGCTTTCAGTGTAATTCCTCTTTTCAAGAATATAAAAAAAAATAATGTATTCTCATGTACTGCCACAAGTAGAGGGAAATACTATTCTATGTAATACGATCAATGATAGAAAAGACTTCATATGCAAGTGACTTTTATTTTTAAATAAATTTAGACTTTCTCCATTTTTTTTAGGATTAATTTGGATTTTGTTTAAATTAAATTTAACTATTGAAGCATTTAAACAATAAATAAATTTAAACTATGTCTTCATAAATTTGTTAGTAACAACCTTCTTGTTGGTGATTTTTTTTTTTTTTCAATTTTTATTAATCAGCATATTGATTGCTACACATTTTTCCAATGTTATTAATCAGCATATTGATTTCCATGAGAATTTGTTATTGTCCTTTCATAAGTAGCTTTGTTCGAATTTGTTGTTGTCCTTTCATAAGTCGCTTTGTCAAAGAACAACTTGTTAAAACAATCAACAACTATCACCAAGATACAAGATATAATTGATGAAGACTTTGTTGCATGAGCTAATCCTTAAGCAGATGCAAAATGCGGCTTTGTTGACACCCTTTTCCTTGAAATCTGGTGGCTCACTAGCAATCTAAGTAGGAAATGCAATCTTCTAGCATTTCCTTGTACTTATCTACTGTGGGCCAATTTCGTTCGGCAAATTTAGAGAAAATGCTCATTTTAAATAAACATATAAACTTTAGCCAACGCCATCAAGTAGAACAAAGAATTTATCAGACCCCGTAAGAAAACGTAAATATTCAATTTCTGTATATGCGTTTTTTTTTTAAACCTATTTTTTTTAAGAGTCAGTATTTTTTTTGTAATGTTTTATTGGGTATTCTATTGTAATAAGAAGGTTTGGTTGTTCTTAGTGTAGCCAGATCCATGCCTACGTTCCTACTGGGGTTTAATAGGTCTCTCCTCATATCTGTAATCACCTTACTAACCCTCTCTGACACTATAACCTCCCATAATCTCATTGGGATCAATGAAGTCGAGCGACATACTCATAGATAGAATATTATTGAAAACCAATTAGACCATCTGACCTGAACAAATTTAATTAACAGGAAATATAATAGCAGAAGCGATTCAACCATTGACTAGTGAATCACAGGCTTGTCTCGGATGAGCATAGTTCAAATAGCTCGTCATAAGGGTCACACTTCCTTAAAGCACTTCCAGTAAACTAAGGAATAACCACTCGGGCCCTCATAATTGTCGTAGGATTCCCTTCGCTCCACTGACCTTGATTGGTGGACGGAAGTACGAAGGTGCGTCTGTTGGTATCATATATAAGATCACGACTGCATTTAGGAGTGATCTTTCCCTCTGTGCGTA
>ML778343.1:682952-735434 GCA_009831015.1 Picea engelmannii
AACTTCGGGATGAAGTTTCCTGAAGGGTGGGTGTATGTAACGACCCTTGATTATTAAGTATAATTAATTTAATAATATAATCCTAAAAGATTAGCTAAACTATATTTATGTCTTAAAATAACATTTCTAATTGATTATTATTATCTATAGTTGTTCATGATGGTTAATGATTAATTTAAGTATTAATTAATTCATTAATTAATAAAGTATTAAATAAAAGGTGGATAATAAAATATAATATTAAATTAAGTTATGTATCCCACAAGGGATAACATATTAAATACATGAAGATAAAATAATAAAGGAGGAATAAGGGTATTAAAGGCGGGAGGATAAGGGGTAATAAAGGAGTTAGGTAGGGAGTTAATGGGGGAGGAGTGTCGGTGAAGGAGGGATAAGGAAGGAAAGGAGTTGGAGGGGGGATCATTCAACGAGAGTTGGCCATGGATTTTGGGAGATCTATATTGTAGAGAGGGAGGTGAAACATTGGGAGTATTAGTGCACCGGGGTTGCTGGGGGTTTTGGGCTCGGAGGGCCAAGATATCCGTTGATATCCTGGGGCTAGGGAGATAACTAGTCGGCAGGGAGGACGGTTTTGGGTAGTGTTCTAAAGAAGCGGGAAGGAAGCAAGCTGCGGACAACAGGAAGGATTATTAGCATCAGAGTTAAGGTATTTCTCTAAAATTTATGCATTGTTGTATTATGTTAGAAATTTTTTTATTATTCATAGTAAAATTTGAGTTACGGAAGTTACTGTTATAAATGACTGTGTTAGGAAATTACTGTCTTAGTTTATCAAAATAAATTGATGTAAAATTAAAACCGGCCATTACAGTACATATATCCGACCTCTAAACCTCAATAACCCATCGCTATCAAAACAAAATCCCTCATATCGTGGTACCATCAATGTGTTTTTTCTGATAAAACCCTCGACCTCCTTGTACCATTCATCGTCACGCTGTAAAATGAGAATATTCTCGCGTAGATTCGTCTGAAGAGGCATCACTGAAAAGATGCGTGGTCTCTGACTCAAAGCATCATCCACTCGATTCACTGTTCCCTTTATGTAAGTAATCTCGAAGTCGTACTCGCTAAGCAATTCCGACCAACGTCGTTGTCGTGCGTTTAGGTCGCTTTGCGTGAAAATGTGTTGCAACCCACAATGGTTAGTCTTTAATTCAAATTTTCATCCAATAAGGTAGTGTCTCCAAACCTTCAAGGCATATATCATGGCTAATAACTCCAAATCGTGCGTCGCGTAGTTATCCTTATGCCTTCTCAATTTCCTCGAAATGTAAGCAATCACTCGTCCATCTTGCATCAAGACTCCGCCTAAACCTTCCTTGGATGCATCAGTGCATACCAAGAAGTCTGCATCCATGTCAGGGACCTTCAGTATTGGCGTTGTGGTCAACAACTCTTTCAGCCTTCGAAATGCTTCCGCGCATTTCTCGGTCCAAAAAAACTTCTTGTTTTTCTTCTGCAATTCCATGATTGGATTTGCCATCTTCGAAAATCCCTCGACAAGCCATCGATAGTATCCTATTAAACCCATAAAATTATGCACTTCAGTGACATTCGTTGGCGCATGACATTCCATAATAGCCTTAACCTTTGTTGGATCCACGGCGATGCCTTCGCCGGAGATGACATGCCCTAAGTAGTTAATCCTCGATTGATAAAAAGAGCATTTGGACAACTTCCCATACAATTTGTGCTCTCATAGACACTGTAGTACCAAGCGCAAGTGCTCGTCGTGCTCCTCCGTCATCCGAGAGTAGATCAAGATATCGTCAATGAATACTTGTACGAACTTCTCCAAGTACTCGCGGAACACCTCGTTCATCAAACTC
Organism: Picea engelmannii; assembly: GCA_009831015.1. Classification (NCBI taxonomy): domain Eukaryota; kingdom Viridiplantae; phylum Streptophyta; class Pinopsida; order Pinales; family Pinaceae; genus Picea; species Picea engelmannii. The sequence continues at coordinate 684,809 of ML778343.1, forward strand.
ATAAATACCCCTGGGGAATTTGTCAGTCCAAATGGTAAAACAATAAACTCGTAATTTCCAAATCTCATCTTAAAGGCGGTCTTAGGGATGTCATCCTCCTTGATCCACAACTGGTGGTACCCAGATTGAAAATCGATCTTGGAGAACACTGTCGCACCCTTCATTTGATCGAACAGATCATCAATTCTTTGTAAGGGATATTGATTCTTGATCGTAGCCTTGTTCAGTTGATGGTAGTCAATGCAGAGCCTCCACGATCCATCCTTCTTCTGAATGAAAATAACAGGTTCACCCCATGGTGACACACTAGGACGTATCAGTCCCAGGTCCAGCAACTCCTTCAGTTGCATTTTCAACTCTTGCAACTCTGGGGTCGACATCTGATAAGGCGTTCTTGCTATCGGTTCGGTCCCCGGTTTCAGGTCTATGGTAAACTCCAATTCCCTTTTTGGCGTCATCCTCGCTAACTCCTCTGGAAATATGTCCGCAAACTCCTTCCCCACTGGAAGGTGTTCTAGACCTTCCACCACTCCCTTTTCGTTTAGCTCAAGGATCACATAAATCTTTCACCCCTTGCGCCTACTCTTTCTTAATTGTAAGGAAGAGATGAACCTCAGGGAAACTCCCTGGTTCCATCCTACAATCACATGTCTCTGTCCTTTGTCATCAACCAAGCTCAACCGTTTCGTCTTACAATTGAGTATCACCTCATGCGATTCCAACCAATCCATACCGATCACAATGTCATAAGATCCTAAGATCGTGATGTACAAGTTGACCCTCGTGACAAACTCTCCCAGATTAAGGGCACATGATGCAGGAGCATCGCCAACTCAACAAGCGAGCCAACACATCAAGCGAATATTAGCTGGGAAAAACAAACCCAAAATTTTTGAAAGTGCTTTGGGATTGTAGCGCAAGTCTTAAATGATCCTTTATGAAGGAGCGCCTTTTGTATTGTATCAGACCTCGAGCCATATTCTCTTTTCTGAATTAGATAGAAGGCATTTAATAGATTTAATGCAGGTAGATAGGATTTTATTTCTAGATTAGACAGTTTTAGAGTCTGAGAGGGAAAATGGATATAGACACCCTCGTTGTATCATTGTAGCATTATAATCAAGCATTCAGAAGAGAAGAGCAAGCAGAGAAACTGTGAAGAACACCCATGTACAGATGTTGAATTAATAGAATGAAATTCTAATTTAAACTCATGTCTGGTGTTGTTTATCTGTGTATCTTGTTTATGTGCTCATGAATGTTTGTTTTCTGGTTATACATTTGCTTTGTATATACTGTGCATGTGATTTCAGGTTTTAACTAAAGTCTGAGAGAGAATAAGTTTCAATTGTTTCTCTATCCGAGCCAGGAGATTCCTGCAAAGAATGCAGTTGAATTCATCCGCAAGGAGTGAATTGATGAGAGCTCGATAGTCTAACTTTTGTTCTTATTTGCCCATAAGTGGAAGTGGGTTGTTGCAACCATGCAAGGAGTGTGCAGGTTGAAGGAAGAAGAAGTCTCAGTTGTTGGTCTGAGAAAAGGAGATAGACGACTGCTGCTGCAGAGAGTATGTAGAGTCTGAATTATTCAACACTTGAGAAGTTGTTGGACGCCGAGCGCAAGGAGTGAGCGCAGGTTTCTCTGAAGAATCAGAGTTGAAAAGCTCAGGAGGTGTAGCACCTTCGTGGTATTGTCAAAGGGAAGAACTGGGAGTTGTGCGTGGATGGTTCAAGAACGAGTTCCAAGCACAGGCTTTGAAAGGCAAAGTGGGAGAAGGAACACTTAGTCATTTTCGAGAAATCTCCAAAGAGGAGAAATCGACGGTCAGGATTCGCAGGGAAGATTGGCGAAGTCCCGTTAACCATCAGATTCTAGTGGAATATGCGCACGGTTTAATTCGTAGCGTGTCGGGAAGGAACTAATCCCATCGGGACTCGGCTCATCAGAGAATTGGAGCTTCTGGAGCCAAGAGTCTTGTACTTGAAATCGCGATTAGTGATTCCCTGAGAAGATCAGAGCCGTTGATTTCAATGGGGATACATGTCGCGAGATCCCGGGAAGTCGAGGTTCGACACTTCGAGGTTCTCTCATACAACGGAATCACAGCAGGAGAAACCACGATTTCGAGAAACGCGATGGTCCCACAGTCAAGCCATTCCGGTGGAAGACAGGTGTCGGGAGGTCAACCCTGTAGGGAGATGATGACAGGTGGCATCGACATATCATGAGCTCGGAGGTTCACGAGTTGAAGCCGCAAATATTTGCGTCAAAACTTGCGAGGTCGCGAGAGGCGATATTTCGGCAATCGTCGATTAGCGTGTGGGGCCACAGAGCACAGTAGAGGAGGACAGGTGGCATCGGGGATCGAAGGATCGAAGATCCCGAAGGCATGAATTTCGTGCATTGCGATTTCACGAAGCCCAAATTTATGATAGGGAACGGGCCGTGGTCTCGTGGACTGGAAGGTCACGTGGGAAAGGAGTATGAGCGAATATTCATTGGGTTTCGGGGATTTTGGGACCCGAGTGCAGGACTCGCGATCTAGCGAGGTCCGACTTTCCAATTTCAAGAAGGGAGGTTATACAGAGCATCCTGTGGGTGCGAAAAAGTCTCGATAAGGGATTTGAGGAGCACACTAGCTCTTCAGGCTAGTGAAGAAGAAGATCCTGGTGGCAGCAGACGTGCCCGGTTGGCGCGAGCTGCGTCATAGTGGTATCAGATCGGGATTTACTCTTTGTTTTTTGCAACAGGGAGAAGGAATAATTCGCCATGCCACCCAGAAGGGAAAGGAAATCGCCTGATCCAGAGGACAGGGATGTGCGAAGAAGAGGTAGGCCGACAGGGAATCCATAAATGGAGAGGCAGATACGCAATCTCAGAGCGATATTGGAAGACATGGAAGCAACACAGAGACACACAGCAAATGCTGGAGATCTGAGTGACTCCGAAGGTGAAGTGGATGCCGAACAGTAAGGAGAAGTTGCAGCCGAGGATGCAGCCAACAAGCGGTTGATTAAAGCTATCGCCTGGATGAGTTCAAAGACAAAAATGGACATTCTAGTCTATGAAGGAAGTCTGGATGCAGAAGAGCTTCTAGATTGGATTAGAGCTCTTGAAACTTACTTTGATTATGAAGATATCGAAGAGGATAAAAAGGTCAGGCATGCTGTCACGAAATTGAAGGGACACACAGCATTATGGTGGGATGAGCTTCAAGCAGATAGACGTTCCAAAGGTAAGAAAAAGATCAAAAGCTGGGATCGAATGATTGCGAAGATGAAGGAAAAATTCATCCCAAGGGATTATCAGATCACACTGTTCAGGAGAATGCAGAACCTGAGACAGAAGTTGATGACGGTAAAGGAGTATACCGAAGAATTCTACAAGCTCAATATCAAAGCAGGTCATCGGGAGAGCGATGATTAAAAAGTTGCCAGGTATATGAATGGCTTAAGATACGATATTCAGGATGAGATGAGTATGACAACCATCATAACAGTGGAGGATGCGTATCAAATGGTGTTGAAGGCAGAAGAAAAGCTAAGCCAAAAGCCAGCACAGCGAGGCAGAGGTAGGAGCCAGCCAAGAGGAAAATCAGTTGCCCAAGACAGGTTCCAGAAAACTAAGGACAACTGGAAGAAGCCTCAGACAAGAACAGAAAGAGGTGGAAGTTCTCAGTGAGGCCAGCACGTTGAACAACGAATTCAATAGGCACAATAGAGCAGAGGATACACTGATAAGAATACTTTTCCTCGTACCAGAGGTAGAGGAAGAGGCAGAGGAGGAATCATGACATGCTACACATGTGGGAAGAATGGACATAAGGAAGTTGATTGTCCAGATAGGAAGACAGATAAAGGAGAAGCTCACATCGTCGAGGCACAGAGGCGAACTGCTGAAGCAGAAGACGCAGAAGATGGAAGGTCGCTGATGATGCGTAAGGTTCTCATTACACCCGAGAAGGAGGTGGAGGGCATAGCTCAGAGAAAAAGACTGTTCAGAACCGCTTGCAAGACCAAAGACAGGAAATGCAAGGTTATTGTGAACAACGGAAGCACCGATAATCTCGTTTCAACCGAGATGGTGGAAAAATTAGAGATGGAGACAACTGATCACCCGAGTCCATACAAAGTCTCATGGCTACAGAAGGGAAATCAAGTGAGTGTCACTAAACAATGCTTAGTGGACATCAATATAGGAGGATATAATGATAAAATTCTCTGTGATGTTATTCCTATGGATGTGTGTCATTTATTGCTAGGCAGACCATGGAAATATGACAGAAATGTGATTCATGATGGGAGGATGAATACGTATACTTTGGAGAAGAACATAAGAACACATATGCTACTTCTAATTAAAGATAAAGAAGTAAAAATAGAACCGAGAAATACCATACTTCTCATGAGTGGAAAGGAACTTCTGGCAGAAGTAAAGAAGAAGGAGGATCCACAATTCTTTGTGGTCAGAAAACCGAAGGTTGTTTTGACCAACACAAGAGTGGATGATCTGCCTGAAGAAATCCAGGAACTTCTGGAAGAGTTCGCTGATATTGTGGTGGAAAAATTACCTCATTCGTTGCCGCCAATGAGGAGCGTGAGCCATCATATAGAACTCATACTAGGAGCTAGTTTTCCGAACAAAGCAGCATATAGGTTGACGCCGTAGGAGAATAAGGAAGTCAAAAGGCAGGTGCAGGAATTGCTGGATAAAGGACTGATCCGGGAGAGTTTAAGTTCGTGTGTCGTTCCAACGGTACTAAGTCCAAAAAAATATGGAGGATGGAGAATGTGTACAGATTCCAGAGCCATTAACAAGATAACCATCAGGTACAGGTTTCCATTGCCACGGATGGATGACTTGATGGACTGTCTGAGTGGAACCAATTTTTTTTCAAAGGTTGATTTGAAAAGAGGATACCATCAGATTCGCATGAGGGAAGGCGATGAGTGGAAAACAACCTTCAAAACCAATGAAGGGTTGTATGAATGGATAGTCATGCCGTTTGGCTTGATGAATGCACCAAGTACGTTCATGAGGCTAATGAATGAAGTGCTGAAAGAATTCATTGGTAAGTTTGTCATTGTATATTTAGATGGCATATTGATTTTCAGCAAAACGAAAGAAGAGCATCTGAAGCATTTAGCTGCAGTAATGAGAAAACTACAGCAAGAGAAGTTGTTGGTCAATGTGAGGAAATCTTCATTTATGAAGACATAACTCATTTACTTGGGATTTGTCATATCGGAAAATGAATTGAAAATGTTTCCAAGTAAAGTGGAGGTAATTAAAAATTGGCCATCACCAAGAAATGTTTTCGAGGTGAGAAGTTTCCATGGATTGGCTAGTTTCTACAGAAAATTCATCAGGAATTTCAATGGAATTAGCACAGCAATGATGGACATAGTCAAGAAAAGACATAAATATTTTGATTGGATTGAAGAAGCAGAGAAGAGCTTCAATCTGTTGAAGCGAAAGGTCACAAAACAACCGATTTTGGTGTTGTCGGATTTTGCAAAGGTATTCCAGGTGAAATGTGATGCAAGTGTCTTTGCCATAGGAGCGGTCTTGAGCCAGGAGGATAGACCAATTGCATATTTCAATGAGAAGTTGGATGAGGCAAAGGTGAATTACTCAACGTATGATAAATAATTTTATGCTATCATACAGGCGTTGAAGAAGTGGAGGCATTACTTGATCCCAAAGGAATTTGTTATGTATAGTGATAATCATGCATTACAGTTTGTGACTCAGCAGGAGAAGATGAATCAGAAACATGCTAAATGGGCAGAGTATATGCAGAATTTTACATTTGTAATTAAACACATTTCAGGGACTGCTAACAAAGTGGTTGATGCTTTGAGCAGGAAGTGTTTGTTGCTGCAGGAATTTCGAGTTAAGACATTGGGCTTTGAAAATCTTAAGGACATGTATGCAGGTGATGCAGATTTTGCAGAGGCATATGAGGCAGCTGAGAATCAAGTTCTCAGAGATATAAGTCCATGGATAGATTACATGATCCAAAATGGACTATTGTTCAGAGGCAATCAGTTATGCATTCCAAATTTCTCCATGAGGGAGAATCTGCTAAAGGAAAATCACAGTGGCGGATTAGCAGGACATTTTGGCCATGACAAGACATTCACAAAGATGAGTGAAGCATATTTTAGCTGAAGATGCGAACAAATGTCAAGAAGTTTGTTGACAAGTGCATAATTTGCCAGCATTCAAAGGGCAGAAAGGAGAATGCGGGATTCTATCAATCGTTACCCATACCTGAAAGGTCGTGGGATGAAATCAGTATGGATTTCATATTGGGATTACCGAGGATGCAAAGAGGTCATGATTCGATCTTTGTGGTGGTGGATAAGTTTTCCAAAATGGCTCATTTTATCCCATGCCAGAAGACCAGGGATGCGACTCATATCGTAAATTTGTTCTTCAAAGAGATTGTTAGACTTCATGGGTTACCCAGAAGTATTGTATCGGACAAAGATACAAAATTCATTGGACATTTCTGGAGGACACTCTGGAAGAAGATGGGGACTAACTTAATGTTTAGTTCTTCCTATCATCCTCAGACGGATGGGCAAACAGAGGTGGTAAATAGGAGTCTGGGAGATTTATTAAGAAGCTTGGCGACAGAGCACCACAGCAGCAGGGACAACATGTTTCCACAGGTAGAGTTTTCTTACAATGACTCAGTAAACAGAAGCACAGGAAAAAGCCCATTTGAAATTGTATATGGCAGGCAGCCAAGAGGAGTATCTGAACTAAGAGATTCAGAGTAGATAATGACAAAGAGCGCAAGCACTGAATAATTTGCAGGGGCGATGGAAGAACTTCACAGCAAAGTGAAGTAACGATTGTTGGAATCGAATCAGGAATATAAGCGCAGAGCGGATCAGCATAAGAGACAACTTCAATTCAAAGTTGGTGATCTAGTTCTGGTACATATGAGGAAGGAAAGGTTCCCAAGGGGAACATACAACAAGCTGAAAATGAAGAAAATTGGGCCATGCAGAGTCCTGAAGAAATTGGGAGAAAACGCTTATGAGATTGAATTGCCGGATGAGATCGAAATATCTCTGACATTCAATGTCTCATACTTATATCCATATAAGGCTGAAGAAGTAGGAGCTGGGAATGATGAACATCCATAGATTCATTGGCAGAAGCAGACGCCGATTGTAGAAAAGCCACAGATGGAGAGTATATTTGACAAGAGAGTCAGCAAAAGGACCAGACGGAAACAATACTTCGAGTATCTGGTGAAATGGAAGAACCATCCAGTGGAGGATGCCAGCTGGGAGACAGAAGTAGTCATTCAAAAGCATGGACAGACTGTACAGAAGCTCATGGACAGGATCCCATGAAATTTTTCAAGCCGAGGAGTATGATGCAGGAGCATCGCCAACTCAACAAGCGAGCCAGCACATCAAACAGAGATCATCTGGGAAAAAGAAACCCAATTTTTTTGAAAGTGCTTTGGGATTGTAGCGCAAGTCTTAAATGATCCTTTATGAAGGAGCGCCTTTTGTATTGTATCATACCTCGAGCCATACGCTCTTGTCTGAATTAGATAGAAGACATTTAATAGATTTAATGCAGGTAGATAGGATTTTATTTCTAGATTAGACAGTTTTAGAGTCTGAGAGGGAAAACGGATATAGACACCCTCGTTGTATCATTGTAACATTAGAATCAAGCATTCATAAGAGAAGAGCAAGCAAAGAAACTGTGAAGAACACCCATGTACAAATGCTGAATTAATAGAATGAAATTCTAATTTAAACTCATGTCTGGTGTTGTTTCTTTGTGTATCTTGTTTATGTGCTCATGAATGTTTGTTTTCTGGTTATACATTTGCTTTGTATATAATGTGCATGTGATTTTAGGTTTTAACTGAAGTTTGAGAGAGAATAAGTTTCAATTGTTTCTCTATCTGAGCCAGGAGATTGCTGCAAAGAATGCAGTTGAATTCATCCGCAAGGAGTGCGTTGATGAGAGCTCGATAGTCTAACTTTTGTTCTTATTTTCCCAGAAGTGGAAGTGGGTTGTTGCAATCATGCAAGGAGTGTGCAGGTTGAAGGAAGAAGAAGTCTCAGTTGTTAGTCTGAGAAAAGGAGATAGACGACTGCTGTTGCAGAGAGTGTGCAGAGTCTGAATTATTCGACACTTGAGAAGTTGCTGGACGCCGAGCGCAAGGAGTGAGCACAGGTTTGTCTGAAGAATCAGAGTTGAAAATCTCAGGAGGTGTAGTACCTTTGTGGTATCATCAAAGGGAAGCACTGGGAGTTGTGTGTGGACGGTTCAAGAACGAGTTCCAAGCGCAGGCTTTGAAAGGCAAAGTGCGAGAAGGAACACTTAGTCATTTTTGAGAAATCTCCAAAGAGGAGAAATCGACGGTCAGGATTCGCAGGGAAGATTGGCGAAGTCCCGGTAACCGTCAGATTCTAGTGGAAGATGCACATAGTTTAAGTCGTAGCATGTCGGGAAGGAACTAAAGCTCATCAGGACTCGGCTCATCGGAGAATCGAAGCTTCTGGAGCCAAGAGTCTTGTACTTTAAATCGCAATTAGCGATTCCTCGAGAAGATCTGAGCCGTTGATTTCAGCAGGGATACGTGTCGCGAGATCCTAGGAAGTCGGGGTTCGTCACTTCGGGGTTCTCGCATACAACGGAATCGCAGCAGGAGAAACCGCGATTTTGAGAAACGCGACGGTCCCACAGTCACGCCATTCCGGTGGAAGACAGTTGTCGGGAGGTCAGCCTTGTAGGGAGACGATGACAGGTGGCATCAGCATATCGTGAGCTCGGAGGTTCACGAGTTGAAGCCACAAATATTTGCGTCAAAACTTGCGAGGTCGCGCGAGGCAATATTTCGGCAATCGTCGATTAGCGCATGGGGCCACAGAGCACAGTAGAGGAGGACAGGTGGCATCGGGGATCGGAGGATCGGAGATCCCAAAGTTGTGAATTCCGCGCATTGCGATTTCGTGAAGCCCGAATTTCCGATAGGGAACGGGCCGTGGTCTTGTGGACTTGCAGGTCACGCGGGAAAGGAGTACGAGCGAATATTCATCGGGTTTCGGGGATTTTGAGACCCGAGTGCAGGACTCGCGATCTAGCGAGGTCCGACTTTCCAATTTCAATAAGGGAGGATATACAAAGCATCCTGTGGGTGCAAAAAAGTCCCGATAAGGGATTTGAGGAGCACACTAGCTGTTCGGGCTAGTGAAGAAGAAGATCCTGGTGGCAGCAGACGTGCCCGGTTGGCGCGAGCTACGTCAGCACAGCCCATAACCTTTCCTCCAACATTCTGTTTGTCTCCCAAAGCCATCTCTACAAAGCTAAACTCATCCTGTTCGACTGCCTTTACCTTAATCCTTTTTAGCACTGCACCAGAAATGAAACTCTCAGTAGCATCGGGATCTATCAAAACACTAAGGGTCTGGTCAGCGATGGTACCTGTCGTCTCGATCACAGTCAACTGATTCTCTACCTGGAGGTTATTCACCGCTGCATGAATCTGATGGGCCTTTCCCATATCTCCAACTGTAGTGGGTCTGGCTGATCTGGACACTCTAGTCCTCTCCATAGGACAGTCATGCTGGTAGTGTGTCTCCCCACACGTCCAACACCCCTTCTTTGGCCCAGTAGTCCTGGTACCCAAAGTAGAAGATGACGGCCCACCGGCCTGGAACCCAGGTCTGTTCTGCTAAACAGGCCTAAACTTCTACTGTTGCGGGTGACGCTGTTGTTGATGCTATGGTCCCCAATAAGGTTCCCACTGCTAAGGTGGCGGTCGTCGGGGTGTAGTGAAAGTGGATCCTCTTTGGAAGCCATGATATCCCGACATATGTCTCGCTGGTGTCTGATGTTGCGGTGTACTGGATGAACCCTGCCCTGCTGGTCTCGCTGGAGTCCTAGTATGACCCCCACTGATAAGCTCCTCCTCTGCTATGAGGGCCTTTTGGACAACGTCATGCAAGGTTTGAGGCATCAAGATCCTAAACTTTGCATGCAGTTTGTCGTTAAGGCCAAACATGAACCTATTGACCTTGAGCTTCTCAGTGTTAAGGTACGGAGCATATCAGAGCAGCTCCATAAAACGTGCCTCATACTTGGGCATCGTACGACCTCCCTGTCATAATGCGTTAAGCTCATTGAGATGACGCTCAATGAATTCCTCTGAAAGGTACCTCTCTTGGAACCGTTCCTCGAATAGTTCCCATGACACGTCTTTAGCGGCCATGTTCAGCTACGGCAGGAGCGTCTTCCACCATAGAAGAGCGCTCCCCTTTAGTTGAAATGCCGCCATGTGGACCTTCATGTTGGAGGTATAATCGCAAAGTGCGAAGCACATCACCATATTCTCCAACCATGCCTCGACAGTGGCACCATCCGGGGCACCAAAGAAGTCAGGAAATTTAACCTTCTGGAGTTCACGGTGAATGCTACTTGTAATGGCCAGTGCGTATGGTGGAACCTCAGTAGGTGCCGACACCCTGGCCTCGTCTCTGTCCAATCGTCTAATCAGTGCCTTAGACATGTGCTGAAAAGACCTCATCATCTCGACCACATCTCCAACTGCTATCTTCTCCTGTCCGAGAACTTGCTCGCCTCCCTGGGGGTTAGACCCCTCAGGTGTGGATGCTACTAGAGGCGTCACGCCTCCTCCCCTAGCACCCCATCATCTGCCTCTGTGGCATCCTCTAACCATGATTACCTGCACGCACACAAACAACTCGATCAACAATAGTATAATCAGATCAAATCATGTCACGAAAGCTGTAGTGAATCCCAAGTCGCGGGTCGAACCTAGCTCTGATACCATATGTAACGATCCTCCTCATTACAACAACAACTCTGATAACCGGTGCATATTTTTTTTTTTTTTTTAAGTTGTGTGCACACCTGTAAAAAGGAAACAGACACACTTAACTCTACGTCGCCACCCAATGACTAACAAGATGCAACCACGATGATCACAACAAGAAGACCTAAGGTGCACAACAAGTAACTGCAAGCATTAAATGACATACTGGGTTATGTACAGTACGAACACAGAAGGAAGAATCCATAGTAGTAGATTTTACTATTTCTGCATAGGAAAGTAGGGCGTTTAATCTTCATTCTCTGCTCTGGAGAGAGAGAATGTCAGATAGGATCCTGGCCAACTGCTCAGGCAGAAACTAGTAATCTCTGTCAGGTGTGTCAAAAGAGTGGAAACCCTTCCTTTAAAGGGCCCGAGACTCTTGATACGGCACAGGATTCTTTACACAGAAAATACTCACACACACAAACTTTTATACGGAGCGACTAGCTTTATCAGATCGAAGAGTCTGATATCCTACCCCTGTGGGTTTGGACAGTTCCAATTTTAGTACAATCCCTGAAATTAACCCGACAATGAACAGACCAAGAAACAAATGATGACCAACCACTACAACAATAGTCAAAAGGACCACCATGTCCCCTACGGAAGGCGCAAGTGAGAAGGACTCCGACGCCAACCAAACGTGGTTAAGACAAGGCGTTATCTATGACTCAAAAGTGTATTGATTACAGACCAAACCTCCATTTAAATTTCAATAATCAACGAGTTACCCAACCACCTTGTGGACACAATGTAAAATCAATGATTGCTAAATCTCATCACTAACTCATAACAACTAATTGTACCTAGTTCAAGTCATTCATTATATGTTAACAATCCAACAAATCTCAACAATGTTACCATAAAAATAACAACATTATGCTACTATTAAATTAACTCCGCCATTAACATCATGTTAACATTATCATAACACATCACATATTATGCCCTAAAATTATTTTAACATTAACATAACCCATCACATCCTATACCCTAAAATTTGATTAGCATTAACATAACACATCCCATCTTATATCATGATGACTTTGCAATTAAAATATCAATAACCAATCACATTTATACCATACTCACGTTGTAATACAACATCTATCACCTCACTACTGGTATGTTATCCATATAAAATTTACGACAACTTACCATAAAACAATATTATTATTGCCTTTTATATTAGCCATAATTCTTTCCATTTAAGATATCAACAAGTCACATTACAACAAAACTTTCCATAAAACAATATTAATACTGCATTTTAATATGGCATTTTATATTGCAGTTTATATTTGCCATTTAAAATAACAACAAGTCACATTACAACAATACTCTCCATAAAACAATATTAATACTGCATTTTAATATTACATTTATATTTGCATTTTATATTTGCCATTTAAAATAACAACAAGGTCACATTACAGCAAAACTCTCCATAAAACAATATTAATATGGCATTTTAATATTACGCTTTATAGTTTCATTTTATATTTGCCATTTAAAATAACAACAAGGTCGCATTACAACAAAACTCTCCATAAAACAATATTAATATGGAATTTTAATATTACGCTTTATAGTTGCATTTTATATTTGCCATTTAAAATAACAACAAGGTCACATTACAGCAGCATCATTTCCCTAAAACATAATCAACATTGCTTGGTTTATAATCGGTTTGCAAACAGATATCAATAAAATACCTCATTATCCATCACTAACCTTACACTGCCTTATGCTGCGATAACATTAATCTAAAACTGAGTTATCATTTCATTTATAATATAATGAAATCCACATAATATCAATAACTACGACAACATAATATAATGCAATAACATGATAAAGGTAACAGAATATAAAGGCAAATACTACGACACTGAATATGATATAATAAGGGAAACAAAATATTGATAAAGGCAATAGAATAACAAGGCGATAATATAATTACGGCGATAACTGCGATATAGTATGCAATATAATAAGGGCAGCAGAATATTAGGAATCCCTCCTAAATCGGAGCAAAAATGAGTGTATCACGAGCAGTCTTTCGGTGACGAACTAAAATTCACAAATGTGAGATACGGTTAATATTTTATGAAGATAGTTTTTTTTTTTTAAGGAAGTTACTACTTTTTAATTGACTGAATGAATAATGCCAAGACAGTAGAGCTGGGGGAAAAATCACAGGGACTGCCGAATACCTCGGAATTACGCAAGAGTGTCGACAGTTGAGACTGTTGTCGAATTACAAGTGGCGGTGCCTATACAAAACTAGGAAACAGAGTGATTAAATGACCAGGCTGTAGTTTATGAAGGAAACCAAATTTCAAAGTTAGTCATTCAACAACTTCCCTCGTCTCAATAGATCGCTTCCAGCAACCGATCCATCTAACCATTGAAACTTAGGGTTTAACACACAGTAATCACAGCCGCCAGGGCACAAATATCACACAATCAACGCCACCCACAAACAGCCATGATCGTGGCCCTATCACCGTCAGTGTGCAGCTATCAGATCGCTGCCGACAAGTAATTAGGAAGAAAAAAAGGGGCAGAGATCAGTGGCCCCAAGAAATGCAGAGGCAGGTGCGAGTATATAAGTAGGCATTTTTTTTTTCTTTCATATAAATATTCACGATGAGGAAGAAGAAAATGGCCATACAGCCAAACCCAAAGGCAATTCGCCAATGCAGCAATAACACAGCCACAGTACCAGCACGAATTTGCAGAGGGATAAGTTCAGCAGCCAACTCACAAGGAAAATTTTAACACCAAACGCAGAGAATGCGTGGTCGAAATTGTGGGGGTATTCCCCAACCAACTGCAGAGGATTTAACAATACAAAAATGCAGGGATATACAAACGAGCACAGAGAATCCGTAACCATAAAAGCATAGAGATATATAACAGAGTCGTAGAAAATTTATATCATTAGTTACGCAGAGATATACAATAGATACCCAGAGAAGGGTGTTGAATTGTGTGGGTTTCCTTCACCGAACACACGGAATGCAACCCCAAAAAAAATGCAGACAAACCAAATGTAAATCACGGTTGTAAAACGCATGAATCTGAGGGAGGTCGACAATGTCGAGGTCATAAATTCTCCTTTATCCAATACCGACATGCAAATTCTAACCAAACATGCATTAAGATGGGTAAGATTCAGTCAATTTCAGTCATAAAAATTCAGAAAATGAACAGACACTAATTTATTTATAAAGTCAAGCATAAAATTCAGTCGTAAGAAATTTTCAGACACATAATTTCAGGAGATTTCTTGGACATATTAATTAATCCATTTACATCCACTAATAATGCACCTACATATTTAACCATACATTCTACAATGTCTATCATTCTACCGAAGAACGTACCTTTGCATGTTCGTCTGCTCCGAAGGTTGTCCACGTGCTCCGTGCAATCCTTCTTGCCGACCGTCGATACTACACCGGTACCTCCCAGCCAATCTCTAGGGGTACTCTGCTTCCCCCTTAGCCCCCCGAGCCGCAAAGGGGCCACACACTATCCAGATGGTAAGTCTAGCTTCCCAGCACGCCTCGCAAGGCTGAGCTACCACTCCTATCCAAGCTGGAAAATCCCAACTCTCCACAAGTAATCATTCAAGTCACAAATCCGGCAGCGTAACGTTACGCTAAAAGCCGATCCCTTTCTTCCTCATCTTCCCTTTCTTTTATATATTTTTTCCCACCTCCAACTTTCCCTAATCACATTTAAATTAAGTTTTAGTAAAAATATTCTAAATTTTCTCCTTCGCACAAGTGTCGTCCATCCCCCTCTTTCGTCCAATAATTATTTTCTTTGAATTTATTAATTTCCTCAATTCCCTCACCCACCTAGAGTTGCTCCTAAATTTACTCCTAGGTGTTACTAGATCCCCTTACATGTCTTAAATACTTTCCCTAAAATGATGTTGCTAACTTTGCTCAAGTTAGAAGGTTCTTTATTGTCGATTCCTTACTATGTTGACCTTGTTTCTTACCATATGTCCCCTTCTTTCCCTTTTTTATGTTTCCTCCAGTACTTAGTTTCCTAATTTTTATTATTCATTTCTTTCCCCTTTTATTAAAACCCAAAATGGTAATTGCACTATTTAATCTTTTCATTTTATTATTAAATTCATGACTTTTTATACTCCCACAAGTTAAATAATTTATTTCTTCTTTACAATTTAAAACCACAGATTTTATTTAAATTATTCCTCTCTTCCTTTTACCCCCTAAATTTTATGAAGACCAAACTATTACTTAAGTGGGTTTTTGTTTAAATTTTTATTTCTATTCTAGGGTCTTTTTCTTAAGGTTAGACTAAATTTTTACCCTAGAAAAGTTTTAGACTTAGGACTTAGATTCTGAACTGGGCGACACTTGGTTAGGGAAGTTTTTTAAGGATTTATTAAGGCGTTAATGTATTAGGTCCATCTAGGTTTGTTTCTTCATTATCATCAACACAACGTGCCCTTCAGGACGCACTACGTGCTCCAAGGGTGCCAGTCGCCTCATTCGTTTCTTTTGCGCGACGTTCCCTTAAGGATGCACCACGTGCTCCAAGGGTGCCACTCACTTCTTGTAGTTCTTTTGTGTGATGTGCCCTTCAGGATGCACCACGTGCTCCAAGGGTGCCACTTGCCAACTTGACTAATTGGTAGACATCTATAACCCCTGGAGTCAACACTCCACCGGGTGAACTTGTGGGAGACTAAGGGCTCTAAGGAATAAGGCCCTCGCCTTATTGCACACTCTTTAGAATCATCATGAGAGACTGTCACAGTATTCCCTCACGACATCGTGGATCCTCTCGAACTAGGTAATCGTTAACCTACAGTTCGAGCCGCGACGGGAGGGATAGTAGGCTGTGGCAGGGCTTTTGTCCAGACCTCTCCCTCAACCTCTCTGGAAATCATGTGTGACCCCTTTACTCCATATGTGAGTCTAGTCGGCAAGCTATCGTCAGCCTGCATCATCAACAATCGTGTCAGAACATGTCAACATCATATCATCAAATGAATGAAATATCACGGTAAATGAATCAACCCAAATAGCACACTCCCTGACTCAATCCGGAGTCCAAGGGGTTCCATCGATGCCTCTGCATCCTCAAGGTCCAAAACTCCGCACACTCAATAAAACTGAGTCAATAGCACCTGTCTACATCAAAGCAATAAAACATAATGTCATCTATCATAACACATCATAATCAAGGATAAATGTTTTAATATCATAAGAGTCCAGATCACTTGTGAGCAAGTGTCCTCAAAGAATAAGTTTTTTCAGTGTGCCAGAGCGGGATGTTACAGGTAGGGTGCATTGATTTCAATGATAATACTATGAAAAATAATTGAGTGCATTAATTAATTGAAAAAATGACACATATCCCTTCTAAAAGAATAATATAATTTCAAAACAGATATTATAAGTTGAAGTCATAGACTTTGTTTGGTTATGTGTGATTTAACTATTAGTATTTTGATGCAGGAGCATCGCCAACAAATCAAGTGAGCCAACACAGAAGAGGAATACAGCTGGATAAGCCAGCACAAAGTTTTTGAAAATGCTTTGGGACTGTTGCGCAAATCTTAAATGAGTCATTTAAGAGGAGGCGCCTTTGTATATTGTAAAGGGACCTTGAGCCTTTAAGCTCTCGTCCTCTAGTAGATAGACGACATTTAATTTAGTTAATGCTGGTAGATATGATTTTAATTCTAGATTTGATAGCTTAGAGTCCTAGAGGGAAAATGGATATAGACACCCTCATTGTATCATTGTATTATTATCAAAGCATTCTGGAGAAGAAGCAGAAGAGCAAGCAGAGAACTGTGTGAAGAACACCCATGTATAGGCATTTGAATTAATAGAAGAACTCTGATTCAAATGCATGGTTTGTGTTGATTCTCTGTGTGTTGATGTTGATATGCTCATGAATGTTTACTTCCTGTTATACATTTGCTTTTATATGTTGTGTATGTGATTTCATGGTGAAATTGAAGTCTGAAGGGAAGAAGGAATTAGTTTCAATTGTTTCTCTATTTTGAACCAGATAATTCCTGCAAGGAATTCAGTTGAATTGTTCGCAAGGAGTGCGTTGACAGAAGGGTTCAATTAGAGGTAAATTTTGTACTCATTTCCTCGAAGAGGCAGTTAGGAACAGTGCCATGCAAGGAGTGTGCAGGCCAAGCTAAGTCTCAAAGTTGCGATTTTGAGAAGAGTATCAGAAGACTGCTGCTGCAGGTGTGCGCAGGGTCGAGTGCCTTCAGCACTTAAGCGTTGTTGAAGATTTACTGCAAGGAGTGCGTGCAAGGGTTCTCTCTAAAGGTTGAAGATTGTGGAAAATCTCAGGAGGAACAGGCCTTTGAATTCACGGAAGAGTAAGTGCAGGGAAGCTGCCATGGAAAGTCTGAGAAAAGCGTCACAAGTTGGCGAGTGGGCGGACGAGTCTCATGGGGAGACACTTTTTCGTTGCGCAGAATCATCAAGGGGAGAACGGACGGTCTAGACTCTCCGAGAGAATTTCGTGAAATTTCGAGGGTCATTAGATCTCGTGGAGGTTCCAGGAGATTACGGCAAGAGCGTCCAAAAGTTTGTAGTTCAGGAAGGGCAGAGCTGTCGATCCTGAGGCACAGGGACCATTGGATCTACATGTGACATCGTGTATCGAGGATTCACGAGGTGAAGCTCCAAAAGATTGCAACGAGACTTGCGATATCACGATCCGCGATATCCCAATAAGCTCAGAACCGTCCATTAGTAAGGCCGCGTGTCGGAAGATCCGGAAGAGTCGGGGTTCGACATATCAGGGTTTTCAAAGGTAAGAAACTCTTGCTCATTGGAGTCACGAAACGTAATATCCCGATGGAAGGGTTGTGTGGGGTCACAGCAAGAGATAGTGGAGAACAGGTGGCATAGTATCGGGGATCGGGAAAGGTAAGTCTTGAATCCTTTGGCATCAGGATTCGCGATCCCATGAATTCTGAAATCCCGATCGAAGCGATGGGGTGTGGAAAGGTCAATTCACACGTGCACATCAGAGATTCTATGCATCGGGTATTGGGATTCGGCGATTCAAGGTGCATGACATCACGAGTTGTGAAATTGCGATAGAGAAGAAGTCCCGATAGGTACAGGAAGAAGTCAGCGTTGACTGTCCATCGGGTCTCGGGGATTCGAGAGCCCAGTGATCAACAGAAGACTCGCGAAGCTGCGAGTTCCGATTTCCCGATCACTAAGGGAGATCACTTGGAAGAGTTTATGTGGGTAAGGAAAATTCCCGATAGGGAAATAGAGGAACCTTGGAATTCTTTGGGCCGAGAGTGAAAGAAGATCCTGTTGAAGTGGACGTGCCAGTGAGGGCACAGCTGCACTAAGTGGTATCAGAGCACAAGAAGTTATTTGATTTCTGTAGCAGAGAAGAAGAAATTCAGCATGCCGCCCAGAAGAGAGAGACAATCACCCGATCCAGAGGATAGGGAGGTGAAGAGAAGAGGTAGGCCGGTAGGAAATCTAGAAATGGAGAGACAGATGAGAGATCTCCGAGCAAGACTTGAGGAGATGGAGACAGTGCAAAGACGCACAACTAGTGCATGGGATTTCAGCGATTCAGAAGATGAAGTTGAAGATGAACGTGAAGAGGAAGTTGTAGCCAAGGATGCAGCGAATGAATGTCTAATAAAAGCTATCGCCATAATGGGTGCGAAGGAAAAGATGGACATTCCAGTCTATGAGGGAAATCTGGATGCAGAAGAGCTACTATATTGGATTAGAGCTCTTGACACCTACTTCGATTATGAAGATATCGAAGAGGATAAGAAGGTCAGACATGTTGTTACATGCTTGAAAGGACATGCAGCATTATGGTGGGATGAGTTACAAGCTGACAGACGCTGCAAAGGCAAGCAGAAGATTAAAAGTTGGGATCGAATGATCGCGAAGATGAAGTCGAAGTTCGTCCCAAGAGACTATCAAATTACTCTGTTCAGGAGGATGCAGAACCTGAGATAGAAGTTGATGATGGTGAAAGAATACATTGAGGAGTTCTATCGACTGAACATCAGAGAAGGTCATCGGGAGAGCGATGATGAGAAGGTTGCTAGATATATGAATGGCATGAGATATGACATTTAGGATGACTTAAGCATGGTTACCATCAGGACGGTGGAGGATTCTTATTAGATGGCTCTGAAAGCTGAGGAGAAGCTAAGACGAAAGCAAGGACAGAGGGGCCGAGGCAGAAGCCATCTCAGAGGCAAATAAGTTTCCCAGGATAAATACCAGAAGCCCAAGGAGGAATGGAAGAAACCTCAGGGTAAAGTTGAAAGAGGTGGGACCTCACAGCGAGGGCCATATGTTGATCAGAGGGGGCAACATACAGAGCAGAGCAGAGGATATGCTGACAACAACACTTTTCCTCATACCAGAGGTAGAGGAAGAGGAAGAGGTGGAGTAATCACATGCTTCACATGTGGGAAGAATGGGCACAAGTCATACGAGTGTCCAGAGAAAAAGAAGGACATTGGAGAAGCTCACATCACTGAAGTGTAGAAGAGGGATGTTGAGGCCGAGGACATAGAAGGTGGAAGGTCACTGATGATGCGTAAAGTTCTCTTAACACCCGGAAAGGAGGTGGAGGACTCAGCTCAAAGGACCAGACTGTTCAGCACAGCTTGCAAGACCAAGGATAAGGTATGCAAGGTTATTGTGGACAGCGGTAGCACAGATAATCTCGTTTCAACCGAGATGGTAGAGAAGCTAGAGCTGGAGACAACTGATCATCCGAGCCCATACAAAGTTTCATGGCTACAGAAAGGACACTAGGTAACTGTTACTAAACAATGCTTGGTTGAATTCAAAATAGGAGGGTATAATGATAAAGTACTCTGTGATGTCATTCCCATGGATGTATGTCATTTATTGTTGGGTAGACCGTGGCAATATGACAGAAATGTGATTCATGATGGGAGAATGAACACATATACCTTGGAGAAGAATGGGAGAACCCATATGTTGCTTCCAAGAAAAGATAAGGAGGTGAAGCCGGAAGTATGTAACACAGTACTTCTCATGAGTGGGAAGGAACTTCTTATAGAGGTGAAGAAGAAAGAATATCCACAATTCTTTGTGGTCAGGAAACCGAGGATTGTTTTGACTAGCACAAGAATGGATGATTTACCAGATGAAGTTCATGAACTGCTGGAAGAGTTCGCTGACATCATAGTGGATGAATTACCTCGTTCGTTGCCACCAATGAGGAGTGTGAGTCATCATATAGATCTCATACCAGGAGCTAGTTTTCCGAACAAATCCGCGTACAGGTTGACGCCACAAGAAAATGAAGAGGTTAAGAAGCAGGTCTAGGAGTTGATGGACAAAGGATTAGTCAGAGAAAGCTTGAGTCCATGTGTTGTTCCAACAGTTCTCAGTTCGAAGAAGGATGGAGGATGGAGAATGTGTACCGATTCAAGAGCGATAAATAAGATAACCATTAGGTACAGATTTCCATTGCCAAGAATGGATGATCTGATGGACTACCTAGGTGGGGAAAAGTATTTTTCAAAGATAGATTT
The DNA here is from genome assembly GCA_009831015.1 of Picea engelmannii. NCBI lineage: Eukaryota > Viridiplantae > Streptophyta > Pinopsida > Pinales > Pinaceae > Picea > Picea engelmannii. The sequence continues at coordinate 705,283 of ML778343.1, forward strand.
GAAAAGCGGATACCACCAGATTCGCATGAGGGAAGGCAATGAGTGGAAAACAACCTTCAAAACCAATGAGGGATTATATGAGTGGCTTGTCATGCCATTTGGTTTGACAAATGCACCGAGTACCTTTATGAGGCTGATGAATGAAGTCCTGAAGGAATTTATCGAGAAATTTGTCATTGTGTATCTGGATGATATACTGATTTACAGTAAATCGGAGGTTGAACACTTGAAGCATTTGGCCATTGTGATGAGGAAGCTACAGCATGAGAAGTTGTTGATTAACATGAAGAAGTCCTCATTTATGAAGACAGAGCTCATATACTTAGGTTTTGATATTTTGGCGAATGAGTTGAAGATGGATCCGAATAACGTAGAAGTGATCAAGAATTGGCCATCACCGAGAAATATTTTCGAGGTGAGAAGTTTTCATGATTTGGCTAGTTTCTACTGGAAATTCATCAGGAATTTCAGTGGAATCAACGCAACGATGATGGACACAATGAAGAAGCGACATAAATCTTTTCACTGGACAGTAGAGGCTGAAAAGAGCTTCAATTTGTTGAAGCGGAAGATCACAGAGCAACCAATGTTGGTGTTACCAGATTTTCATAAGACATTTCAGGTGAAATGTGATGCAAGCGGGTTTGCCATAGGAGCGGTCTTGAGCCAGGAAGACAGACCAGTTGCATATTTCAGCGAGAAGCTGGATGAGGCGAAATTGAAGTACTCCACGTATGATAAGGAATTTTATGCTATCATACAGGCACTGAAGAAGTGGAGGCATTACTTGATCCCGAAAGAATTTGTGTTGTACAGTGATAATCATGCATTGCAGTTTGTGACTCAATAGGAGAAGTTGAATCAGAAACATGCAAAATGGGTAGAGTATATGCAGAATTTCACATTTTTGATTAAGCATATTTCTAGTACAGCTAACAAAGTGGTTGATGTTTGAGCAGGAAGTGTTTGTTGTTGCAAGAGTTTCGAGTCAAAACATTGGGTTTTGAAAATCTCAAGGACATGTATGCAGAGGATGCAGATTTTAGAGAAGCGTATGAAGCAGTTGAGAATCCAGTTCTCAGGGATATGAGTCCTTGGATAGATTATATGATCCAGGAGGGATTGTTGTTCAGAGGCAATCAACTGTGTATTCCAAAATGCTCCATGAGGGAGAACTTGTTGAAGGAGAAACACAGTGGTGGATTGGCATGACATTTTGGCCATGACAAAACATTCGCAAAGCTGAATGAGTCATATTTTTGGCCGGGGATGCGAACGGATGTCAAGATATTTGTTGACAGATGCAGATTTTGCCAGCATTCAAAGGGGAGAAAGAAGAATGTAGGTTTTTATCAGCCATTACCCATACCAGAGAGGCCATGGGAGGCGATTAGCATGGATTTTGTATTGGGTTTTCCAAGGATGCAAAGAGGTGTAGATTCAATCTTTGTGGTCGTGGATAGGTTTTCCAAGATGGAACATTTTATTCCATGCCAGAAAACCAGCGATGCGACTCATATCGCAAATTTTTTCTTCAAAGAGGTCATTCGACTTCATGGGTTTCCGAAAAGTATAGTTTCGGACAGAGACACAAAATTCATATGGCATTTTTGGAGGACCTTATGGAAGAAGCTAGGGACTAACTTGGAATTTAGTTTTGCTTATCATCCGCAGACAGATGGACAAACAGAAGTGGTCAAGAGAAGTCTGGGAGACTTGTTGAGGAGCTTGGTGATAGAGCACCATAGCAGCTGGGATAGCATATTACCACAGACAGAGTTTTCATATAACGATTCAGTGAATCGAAGCACAAGCTGAAGTCCATTTCAGGTTGTATATGGAATGCAACCGAGAGGAGTTTCTGAACTGAGGGATTCAGAACAGACTACGACTAGCAGCGCTAGTGCAGAAGAGTTTGTTGAGGCAATGAAGGAACTTCACAGTAAGGTGAAGCAGTGACTAATAGATTCAAATCAGGAGTACAAGCGCAGAGAAAATCAGCATCGGAGACAACTTCAATTTGAAATTGGTGATCTGGTTCTGGCACATTTGAGGAAGGAAAGGTTCCCAAGGGGAACATACAATAGGCTGAAAATGAAGAAAATCGGGCCATGCAAGGTCTTGAGGAAATTCAGAGAAAATGCTTATGAGATTGAGCTGTTGGATGGCATCGGAATATCTCCAATATTCAATATCGCATATTTATACCCATACAGGGTTGGAGAAGCAGAGACTGGAACTGAGGAGCCAGTAATCTAGTGGATGAAGCAATTACCAGTTGCAGAGAACCCGCAGATGGAGTGCATACTGGACAAGAGAGTGAGTAAGAGAACCAGGAGGAAGCAATATTATGAGTACCTGGTCAAGTGGAAGAATCACCCAGTGGAAGATGCCAGCTAGGCAAATGAAGCAGAGATACAAAATCATGGAAATACCATGCAAGAGCTCATGGACAGGAGCCCATGAAAGTTTTCAAGCCGAGGAGTATGATCCAGGAGCATCGCCAGCAAATCAAGCGAGCCAACGCGGAAGCGGAATACAACTGGATACGCCAGCACAAAGTTTTTGAAAATGCTTTGGGACTGTTGCGCAAATCTTAAATGAGTCATTTAAGAGGAGGTGCCTTTGTATATTGTAAAGGGACCTTGAACCTTTAAGCTCTCGTCCTCTAGTAGATAGACGACATTTAATTTAGTTAATGCTGGTAGATAGAATTTTAATTCTAGATTTGATAGCTTAGAGTCCGAGAGGGAAAATGGATATAGACACCCTCATTTTATCATTGTATTATTATCAAAGCATTTTGGAGAAGAAGCAGAAGAGTAAGCAGAGAACTGTGTGAAGAACACCCATGTATAGGCATTTGAATTAATAGAAGAACTCTGATTCAAATTCATGGTTTGTGTTGATTCTCTGTGTGTTGATGTTGATATGCTCATGAATGTTTACTTCCTGTTATACATTTTCTTTTATATGATGTGTATGTGATTTCATGGTGAAATTGAAGTCTGAAGGGAAGAAGGAATTAGTTTCAATTGTTTCTCTATTTTGAACCAGAGAATTCCTGCAAGGAGTGCAGTGGAATTGTCTGCAAGGAGTGGGTTGACAGAAGGGTTCAATTAGAGGTAACTTTTGTACTCATTTCCTTGAAGAGGCAGTTAGGCATAGTGCCATGCAAGGAGTGCGCAGGCCAAGCTAAGTCTCAGAGTTGCGATTCTGAGCAGAGTATCGGAAGACTACTGCTACAGGTGTGCACAGGGTCGAGTGCCTTCAACACTTAAGCGTTGTTGAAGATTTGCCGGAAGGAGTGAGTGCAAGGGTTCTCTCTGAAGGTTGAAGATTGTGGAAAATCTTAGGAGGAATAGGCCTTTGAATTCACGGAAGAGTAAGTGCAGGGAAGCTGCCGTGGAAAGTATGAGAGAAGCGTCGCAGGTTGGCGAGCGGGCGGACGAGTCTCGTGGGGAGACACTTCTTCGTTGTGCAGAATCATCAAGGGGAGAATGGACCGTCGAGACTCTCCAAGAGAATTTCACGAAATTCCGAGGGCTGTTAGATCTCATGGAGGTGCCAAGATATTACGGCGAGAGAGTCCAAAAGTTCGAAGCTCAGGAAGGGCAGAGCCGTCAATCCTGAGTCACAGGGACCATTGGATCTACACGTGACATCGTGTATCGGGGATTCACGAGGTGAAGCTCCAAAAGATTGCAACAAGACTTGCGATATCGCGATCCGCGATATCCCGATAAGCTCAGAACCGTCCATCAGTAAGGCCATGTGTCGGAAGATCCGGAAGAGTCGGGGTTCGGCATATCGGGGTTTTCAAAGGTAAGAAACTCTTCCTCATTCGAGTCGTGAAACACGATATCCCGACGGAAGGGTCGTGTGGGGTCATAGCAAGAGATAGTGGAGAACAGGTGGCATAGTATTGGGGATCGGGAAAAGGTAAGTCCCAAATCCTTTGGCATCAGGATTCGTGATCCCGCGAATTCTGAAATCCTGATCGAAGCGACGGGGTGTGGAAAGGTGAATTCACACGTGCACATCGGAAATTCGACGCATCGGGTATCGGGAGTTGGCGATTCAAGGTGCATGACATCGCGAGTTGCGAAATCGTGATAGAGAAGAAGTCCCGATAGGTACGGGAAGACGTCAGCGTTGACTGGCCATCGGGTCTCAGGGATTCGAGAGCCCAATGATCAGCAGAAGACTCGCGAAGCTGCGAGTTCTGATTTCCCGATCACTAAGGGAGATCACTTGGAAGAGTTGTTGTGGGTAAGGAAAATTCCCGATAGGGAAATAGAGGAACCTTGGAGTTCTTTGGGCCTTGAGGGAAAGAAGATCCTATTGAAGCGGACATGCCAGTGAGGGCGCGGCTGCACTATATTTTCACATTAAAATAATTATGATATTATGATATATAAAATGTGAAAAACATGTTCAACATGGAGTTGACACATGTCTCTCCTAAAAGAATAATATAATATTGAGTAAATAAAAAAATATGTGCTGAAAACAATATCATTAAATATAAAGTGAACTATCCTATATGTGCTATTTGAGCTATTCTTGGAGAAAGTTTTAAGGAAACATTTTTCTTTTTGACATTTTTATGGGCATATTTTTCGATCAATTGTTTCCGAAAGATTTGAGTGATTGAGTCTATATAATTTGAGTTCCAAGATTTTTCAGGGTGGTGAATCCATTTATGCATTCAAAAATGCAATTTAAACAACATAAAACGGTCATTTGACCAAGATTTGTTTCATCGGATCCCGATGAAAAAGTTCAAAAATTTGAATGTTTATACTACGCATCTTAGTTGTGCTTTATGATTTAGAAAAATCACTTGCATTGATTTAATGCAACAAAAAATGCATTGATTTAAGTGATGATACAATAAAAATGATTTGCATAATCAAGTAGTTGTATTCATTTTAACAATGATACAACATCAAACAATAGGGTGCATTGATTTCACTGGTAATGATATAAGATAAAACAATAGGGTGCATTGATTTCAGTGATAATGATATAACATAAAATAATGTGGTGCATTGATTTCAATGATAATGCTATGAAAAATAATTCAGTGCATTAATTAATCGAAGAAATCATACGAAGGAAATTAATCCTCTATATTTACTTCAACTATGAGATACATGCAAGCATCAACTGAAATGAATTTAGCAATAATGTAGTGAAAACAAATTTCAAAACATATATTATAAGTTGAAGTCTTGTACTTTGTTTGGTTATGTGTGATTTATCTATTAGTATTTGCACATTAAAATAATTATAATATCAAGATACAAAAAATGTGAAAAGTGTATTAATTAATTGAAAACATAATACAAAGTAAATTAACACAATGCTAAATAATTTAGAGTAATTAGAGTAGTTGTATTCATTTGAACAAGGATATAGCATAAAGAAATAGGGTGCATTGATTTCACTGATAATACTATGAAAAATGATTTAGTGCATTAATTAATTGAAGAAATAATACTAAGAAAATTAATCATCCATATTGATTTTAAGTGTGAGATACAACAAGTCATCAACAGAAATGTGAGATACATTATATGTGATTTATGTATTAATATTTTCACATTAAAAAAATTATAATATTAAGATATATACAATGTGAAAAAGTGCTCAAATGGAGTTGACATGTGTTCCTCCTACAAGAATAATACAATATTGAGTAAATAAAAAAGAGAAAGTTTTAAGAGAACTATCTTATTTGTGCTCTCTGATTTAGAACAATTAATTGGATTTATTTAATGAAAAAAATGCATTGATTTAAGTGATGATACAATAAAAAATGATTTATCATAATCAAGTAGTTGTATTCATGTTAACATAAAATAATAAGGGGTGTATTGCTTTCAATGATAATAATAGAATATAAAACAATAAGGTGCATTGATTTAAGTGATAATACTATGAAAAATGACTTCCAAATAAATTAATCCTCGATATTGATTTCAATGCTGAGATACAACAATTCATCAAGTGAAATGAATTTAGGGTGAAAACAAATTTCAAAGTAGATATTATGAGTTGAAGGTGTTTCAATAAATATGACCCTCTTATAGCAATTTAATGATCTACCTTTCAATCTAACTACTCTCGTTTGGGTTGAGTCGATAAGTTCTGGACTTTGTGAAGGACCTGTCATAAATTCAATGGAGTGTTAAATTAGTCATAGTGGAGGCAATCCTTTTGGACTTTCAAATACTTTTTGAGAGGATTGAAGCAATAAGGTACAAGGATTTTAGTGATCTTGATATAACATAAAACTATAGGGTGCATTGATTTTAGTGATAATGACATATCATAAAAAAATCGGGTAGGGTGCATTGATTTTAGTGATAATGACATATCATAAAACAATCGGGTAGGGTGCATTTATTTCAATGATAATATTATGAAAAATAAGGTGCTAGGATTTTAGTGATATTGATATAACATAAAACTATAGGGTGCATTGATTTTAGTGATAATGACATAACATAAAACAATAGGGTAGGGTGCACTGATTTCAATGATAATAGTATGAAAAATGATTGAGTGCATTAATTAATTGAAAAAATGACACGTCCCTTCTAAAAGAATAATATAATTTCAAAAGAGATATTATAAGTTGAAGTCATGGACTTTGTTTGGTTATCTGTGATTTACCTATTAGTATTTTCACATTAAAACAATTATGATATTATGATATATAAAATGTGAAAAACGTGTTCAACATGGAGTTGACACGTGTCTCTCCTAAAAGAATAATATAATATTGAGTAAATAAAAAAATATGTGCTAAAAACAATAGCATTAAATATAAAGTGAACTATCCTATATGTGTTATTTGAGATATTCTTGGAGAAAATTTTAGGGAAACATTTTCCTTTTTGACATTTTTATGGGCATATTTTTCGATCAATTTTTTTCTGAAATATTTGAGTGATTGAGCCTATATAATTTGAGTGCCAAGATTTTTTGAGGGTGGTGAATCCATTTATGCATTCAAAAATGCAATTTAAACAACATAAAATGGTCATTTAACCAAGATCTGTTTCATCGGATCCCGATGAAAAAGTTCAAAAATTTGAATGTTTATACAAGCCATCTTAGTTGTGCTTTATGATTTAGAAAAATCACTTGCATTGATTTAATGCAACAAACAATGCATTGATTTAAGTGATGATACAATAAAAATGATTTGCATAATCAAGTAGTTGTATTCATTTTAACAATGATACAACATAAAACAATAGGGTGCATTGATTTCAGTGCTAATGATATAATAGAAAACAATAGGGTGCATTGATTTCAGTGATAATGATATAACATAAAATAATGTGGTGCATTGATTTCAATGACAATGCTATGAAAAATGATTCAGTGCATTAATTAATTGAAGAAATGACACGAAGGAAATTAATCCTCTATATTGACTTCAACTATGAGATACATCCAATCATCAAGTGAAATGAGTTTAGCAATAATGTAGTGAAAACAAATTTCAAAACATATATTATAAGTTGAATTCATGTACTTTGTTTGGTTATGTGTGATTTATCTATTCGTATTTGCACATTAAGATAATTATAATATCAAGATATAAAAAATGTGAAAAATGTATTAATTAATTAATATGCTTTCAGTGTATTAGTTAATTGAAAAAATAATACAAAGTAAATTAACACAATGATAAATAATTTAGAGTAATTAGAGTATTTGTATTCATTTGAACAATGATATAGCATAAAGTGATAGGGTGCATTGATTTCACTGATAATACTATGAAAAATTATTTAGTGCATTAATTAATTGAAGAAATAATACTAAGAAAATTAATCATCCATATTGATTTTAAGTGTGAGATACAAGAAATCATCAACAGAAATTTGAGATACTGATGCAGGAGCATCGCCAACTCATCAAGCGAGCCAGCGCAGAAGCGGGAGACAGCTGGACAACGCCAACACAAGTTTTGAAAACACCTTGATATTGTTGCGCCAAAACATTAATGAGTGGATTTAATGAAGCGCACTTTGTATATTGTAATGGACCTTGAGCCTTTAATCTCTCGTCCTTAGGTAGATGAGGCATTTAAGATAGTTAATGTAAAGTAGATAGAATATTTAATTCTAGATTTGATAGCTAGAGCTCGAGAGGGAAACGGGATATAGACACCCTCCTTTGTACATTGTAATATTATTATCATAGAGAAGCATTCAGAAGAGAAGAGCAAGCAGAGAAATCTGTGAAGAACACCCATGTATAGGCATTTGAATTAATAGAATGAAGTTCTGATTCAAGTTCATGGTTGGTGTTGTTTCTCTATGTATATGGTGTATGTTCTCAGGAATGTTTGTTTTTTGGTTATGCATTTGATTTGTATATGTTGTGGATATGATTTCAGATTTTAACTGAAGTCTGAGAGGAATTGAGTTTCAATTGTTTCTCTATCCGAGCCAGGAGATTCCTGCAAGGTGTGCAGTTGAATTCATCCGCAATGAGTGCGTTGATGAAGGCTCAGTAGTTGAACTTTGTTCTCATTCACCCCAAAGTTGATTTGGGTTGTTGAAGCCATGCAAGGAGTGTGTAGGCTGAAGAAGAAGTCTCAGTTGTTAATCTGAAAAAAGGAGACAAAAGACTGCTACTGTAGGAGTTGCGCAGAGTCGAAGGGATTCAACACTTTGGAGTTGTTGAACGATTGTCGTGAGGAGCGCGTGCAAGTACCTCTGAAGGAATCAGAGTGAAAAAGCTCAGGAATTTTAGCACTTCTTGATATTGTGAAGGAAGGAACATAAGTCTATGTGGGAGAAGGGTTTGAGCAGGAGAGGCAAAATCAAGTGTTCGAGGATGAGTGAGGAGAAAGGAGCTTTAGTCTTCTGAAGAAATCCTCAAGGAGGAGGAAGCGACGGTTAGGGCTCGCAGAGGAGAGTAGCGAAATCCTGTCAGTTGTCAGATCTTGGAAAGTTGCGCAGGGTTTAAGGCTGGGGGAGAAAAGAAGACCCCGAAGATTCAGAGTTCGAGATATCGTGGTTTTTGTGGTAGTGGAGCTCTTGTAGGAAGAAATCACGATCTGCGATTTCCCGAAAGGATCTCAACCGTTGATTTCAGCAGGGGTACGTGACAAAAGGATCCCAATGATCGTGAATCGGAGAATCAAGATTCCGGAGACAGGGACTTTGCACATTAAAGTCACGATTAGCGATTTCCCAATGCGATTGGAGCCGTCGATCCGCAGGACGCGTGTTCGAGGATCCAGTGGAATCGGAGTTCATCATTTCTAGATTTCTGAGGACAGAGGAACCGTCACCCCAGGAATCGTGATATCACGAAACGTGATATCCCGACAGTCAGAGTCATGGGCCCTGGAAGGTGTGATAAGGGACAAGGGTCGTCGCGCATCGGGGTTCGGAGTTTTGGAGGTCCTGTGTATATTGACAACGAGAATCACGAAATTCTGACACGCGATTTCCTGACAGTGTAAGGGTGTAGTGGAGGACAGGTGTCGGAAGGTTGAGCCTAGAAGTGGTCAACGCTAGGTGGCATCGGAGCTCAGGAATCGAGGATCCGTGAGGTGTGTGATTCATAACCTCGTAAAGGCCGATTTCCCGACGGGTAAAATCCAGACAAGGGTAAGGAAAGCCTTGGTAAATACTCATCGGGGTTTGGGGTTTAGTGAGACCCGAATCTATGTTTTCAGGACTCGTGATACAGCGAGGTACAATTTCCCGATTTAAAGAAGGGAGATCACAAAGAACGTATGTGGGTATTGAGAACTCTCGATCAAGGGGTTGAGGAGTATTTTAACTCTTCGGACCTAGGAAGAGGAAGGTCATGGTGGGGCAGACGTGCCTTGAGTGGGCATTTGCGTCAAGTGGTATCAGAGCAAGTCTCTGTTTGTATACTTCAGATAGAGGAAGGAAGAGAAGGAAAGCAACACTCTGATACACGCGTCAAGTGGTATCAGAGAAGGGAATTCTTTTCTTTCTATAGCAAGAGAGAAAAGAAGAATTCACCATGCCGCCCAGAAGGGAAAGGCAATCACCTGATCCAGAGGACAGGGATGTGCGAAGAAGAGGTAGGCCAGCAGGGAATATAGAGATGGAAAGGCAGATACGTGATCTCAGAGAGAGATTGGAATACATGGAAGCAACCCAGAGACGCACAGCAAATGCTAGAGATCTAAGTGACTCCGAAGGCAAAGTGGAAGATGAACTAAAAGGAGAAGTTGCAGCTGAAGATGCAGCCAATGAGCGGTTAATTAAGTCTATCGCTCGGATGATTTCAAAGACAAAAATGGACATTCCAGTCTATGAAGGAAGTCTGGATGCAGAAGAGATGTTGGATTGAATTAGAGGTCTTGACACCTACTTCGACTATGAAGACATCGAAGAGGATAAAAACGTTAGGCATGTTGTCACGAAATTGAAGGGACATGCAGCATTATGGTGGGACGAGCTTCAAGCAGATAGACGTTCCAAAGGCAAACAAAAGATGAAAAGCTGGGATCAAATGATTGTGAAGATGAAGGCAAAGTTCATCCCAAGGGATTATCAAATCACACTATTCAGGAGGATGCAGAACCTGAGACAGAAGCTGATGATAGTGAAGGAGTATATCGAAGAATTCTATAAGCTCAATATCAGAGTAGGTCATCGGGAGAGCGATGATGAAAAAGTTGCAAGATATATGAATGGCTTAATATACGATATCCAGGATGAGATGAGTATGAAAATCGTCAGAATGGTTGAGGATGCGTATCAGATGGCGTTGAAAGCAGAAGAAAAGCTAAGCCGAAAGCCAGCATAGCGAGGCCGAGGCAAGAGCCAGCCAAGGGGAAAATCAGTTGCCCAAGATAAGTTCCAGAAATCTAAGGATGACTGGAAGAATCCTCAGACAAGAATGGAAAGAGGTGGAAGTTCTCAGCGAGGCCAGCACACTGAACAACGAATGCAATAGGCGGAACAAAGCGGAGGATACGATGATGTTAATACTTTTCCTCATACCAGAGGTAGAGGAAGAGGCAGAGGAGGAGTCATCACATGCTACACATGTGGGAAGAATGGACACAAGGCAGTTGACTGTCCAGACAGAAAGAAATATGGAGGTGAAGCTCACATCGCCGAGGCACAGAGGCGAACTGCTGAAGCAGGAGACATAGAAGACGGAAGGTCATTAATGATGCGTAAAGTTCTCGTAACACCCGAGAAGGAGGTGGAGGACACAACTCAAAGAAGCAAACTGTTCAGAACTGCATGCAAGACCAAAGAAAGGAAATGCAAGGTCATTGTGGATAGTGGAAGCATTGACAATCTCGTTTCAATCGAGATGGTGGAGAAATTAGAGATGGAGACTACTGATCACCCGAGTCCATATAAAGTTTCATGGCTACAGAAGGGACATCAGGTGAGTGTCACTAAACAATGCTTAGTTGAAATCAAGATAGGAGGATACAATGATAAAATTCTCTGTGATGTTATTCGTATGGATGTATGTCATTTATTGCTAGGCAGACCATGGAAATATGACAGAAACGTAGTTCATGATGGGAAGATGAATACGTACACTTTAGAGAAGAATGGGAGAACACATATGTTACTTCCAATAAAAGATAAAGAGGTGAAAACGGAAGTGAACAACAGGATACTTCTCAGGAGTGGGAAGGAACTTCTGGCATAAGTAAAGAAGAAGGAAGATCCACAATTCTTTGTGGTCAGAAAACTGAGAGTTGTTTTGACCAGCACGAGAGTGGATGATCTTCCTGAGGAAATTTAGGAACTACTGGAAGAGTTCGCTGATATAGTGGTGGACGAATTACCTCATTCGTTGCCACCGATGAGGAGCGTGAGCCATCATATAGACCTCATACTAGGAGCTAGTTTTCCAAACAAAGCAGCGTACAGATTGACGCCGCAGGAGAACGAAGAAGTTAAAAGGCAGATACAGGAACTGCTGGATAAAGGACTAATCAGGGAGAGTTTAAGTCTGTGTGTCGTTCCAACGGTACTAAGTCCAAAGAAGGATGGAGGTTGGAGAATTTTTATATATTCCAGAGCCATTAACAAGATAACCATCAGGTACAGGTTTCCATTGCCACGGATGGATGACTTGATGGACTATTTAAGTGGAGCTAAATTTTTTTCAAAAGTTGATTTGAAAAGCAGATACCATCAGATTCACATGAGGGAAGGCGATGAATGGAAGACAGCCTTCAAAACCAATGAAGGGTTGTACGAATGGCTAGTCATGCCGTTTGGTTTGATGAATTCACCGAGTACATTCATGAGGCTGATGAATGAAGTGCTGAAGGAATTCATTGGTAAGTTTGTCATTGTTTATTTAGATGACATATTAATTTTCAACAAAACGAAAGAAGAACATCTGAATCATTTAGCTGCAGTAATGAGAAAACTACAGCAAGAAAAGTTGTTGGTCAATATGAGGAAATATTCATTTATGAAGACCGAACTCATTTACTTGGGGTTTGTTGTATCGACAAATAAATTGAAGATGGATCCAAGTAAAGTGGAGGTGATTAAAAATTGACCATCACCAACAAATGTTTTTGAGGTGAGAAGTTTTCATGGATTGGCTAGTTTCTACCAAAAATTCATTAGGAACTTCAGTGGGATTAGCACAACAATGATGGACACAGTCAAGAAAAGACATAAATATTTTCATTGGACTGAAGAGGAAGAGAAAAGATTCAATCTGTTGAAGCGAAAGATCACCGAACAACCGGTTTTGGTGTTGCCGGATTTCACGAAGGTATTCCAGGTGAAATGTGATGCAAGTGGCTTTGCCATAGGAGCGGTCTTGAGTCAAGAGGACAGACTAGTTGCATATTTCAGTGAGAAGCTGGATGAAGCAAAACTGAAATACTCCACGTATGATAAGGAATTTTATGTTGTCATACAGGCATTGAAGAAGTGGAGGCATTACTTGATCCCAAAAGAATTTGTATTGTATAGTGATAATCATGCATTAGAGTTTGTGACTCAATAAGAGAAGTTGAATCAGAAGCATGCTAAATGGGTAAAGTATATGCAAAACTTCACATTTATGATTAAACACATTTCAAGGAATGCTAACAAAGTGGTTGATGCTTTGAGCAGGAAGTGTTTGTTGCTGCAGGAATTTCGAGTTAAAACCTTGGGGTTTGAAAACCTGAAGGACATGTATGCATGCGATGAAGATTTTGTAGAGGCATATGAGGTAGCTGAGAATCCAGTTCTCAGAGATAGAAGCCTGTGGATAGATTACATGATCCAAAATGGACTGTTTTTCAGAGGTAATCAGTTATGCATTCTGAATTGCTCCATGAGGGAGAATCTGCTAAAAGAAAAGCATAGTGGTGGATTAGCAGGGCATTTTGGCCATGATAAGACATTTGCAAAGTTGAGCGAAGCATACTTCTGGCCGAAGATGTGAACAGATGTCAAGAAGGTCGTTGACAGGTGCAGAATTTGCCAGCATTCAAAGGGAAGAAATAAGAATGCGGGATTCTATCAATCCTTACCCATACCTGAAAGGCCGTTGGATGAAATCAGCATGGATTTTGTATTGGGATTGCTGAGGATGCAAAGAGGATATGATTCTATCTTTGTGGTGGTCGACATGTTTTCCAAAATGGCACATTTCATACCATGCCAGAAGACCAACGATGTGACTCATATCGCAAATCTGGTTTTCAAGGAGATCGTTAGGCTTCATGGTTTACGAAGAAGTATAGTATCAGACAGGGATATGAAGTTCATTGGACATTTTTGGAGGACACTCTGGAAGAATATGGGAACTGACTTGATGTTTAGTTCAGCCTATCATCCTCAAATGAATGGGAAAACAGAGGTGGTGAATAGAATCCTAGGAGACTTACTCAGAAGCCTGGTGAAAGAGCACCATAGCAACTGGGACAATGTGTTGCCACATGCAGAGTTTGCTTAAAATGATTCAGTGAATCGGAGTATAGGTAAAAGTTCGTTTGAAATTTTATATGGCAGACAACCAAGAGGAGTATATGAACTGAGGGATTCAGAGAAGATAATGACAAAGAGTGCAAACGCTGAAGAATTCACAAAGGCAATGGAATAACTTCATAGCAAAGTGAAGCAACGATTGCTAGAATCAAATCAGGAATACAAGCACAGAGAAGATCAGCATAGGAGACAACTTCAGTTCGAGGTTGGTGATCTAGTTCTGGAACATCTGAGGAAGGAAAGGTTCCCAAGGGGAACATACAACAAGCTAAAGATGAAGAAAATTGGGCCATGCAGAGTCCTAAAAAAAATGGGAAAAAATGCTTATGAAATTGAATTGCCGAATGAGATAGGAATATCTCCGACACTCAATGTTTCAGACTTATATCCATATAAGGTTGAGGAAGCAGGAGCTAGAAGTGATGAATAGCCATAGATCCAGTGGCAGAAGTAGATGCCGATTGCAGAAAAGCCACAGATGGAGAGTATACTTGACAAGAGAGTCAGCAAAAGGACCAGACGGAAGCAATACTTCAAGTATCTGGTGAAATGGAAGAATCATCCAGTGGAAGATGCCAGCTGGGAAACCAACGAAATGATACAGAAGCATGGACAGACTGTGCAGGAGCTCATGGAAAGGATCCCATGAAATTTTTCAAGCCGAGAAGTATGGTGCAGGAGCATCCCCAACTCATCAAGTGAGCCAGTGCAGAAGCGGGAGACAGCTGGACAGCGCCAGCACAAGTTTTGAAAACACCTTGATATTGTTGCGCCAAAACATTAATGAGTGGATTTAATGAAGCACACTTTGTAGATTGTAATGGACCTTGAGCCTTTAAGCTCTCGTCCTTAGGTAGATGAGGCATTTAAGATAGTTAATGTAAAGTAGATAGAATATTTAATTCTATATTTGATAGCTAGAGCTCAAGAGGGAAAGGGGATATAGACACCCTCCTTTGTACATTGTAATATTATTATCATCGCGAAGCATTCAGAAGAGAAGAGCAAGCAGAGAAATCTGTGAAGAACACCCATGTACAGGCATTTGAATTAATAGAATGAAGTTCTGATTCAAGTTCATGGCTAGTGTTGTTTCTCTGTGTATATGGTGTATGTCCTCATGAATGTTTGTTTTCTGATTATGCATTTGCTTTGTATATGCTGTGGATATGATTTTAGGTTTTAACTGAAGTCTGAGAGGAATTGAGTTTCAATTGTTTCTCTATCTGAGCCAGGAGATTCCTGCAAGGTGTGCAGTTGAATTCATCTGCAAGGAGTGCGTTGATGAAGGCTCAGTAGTTGAACTTTGTTCTCATTCACCCCGAAGATGATTTGGGTTGTTGAAGCCGTGCAAGGAGTGCGTAGGCTGAAGAAGAAGTCTCTGTCGTTAATCTGAACAAAGGAGACAGAAGACTGCTACTGTAGGAGTTGCGCAGAGTCGAAGGGATTCAACACTTTGGAGTTGTTGAATGATTGCCGTGAGGAGCGCGTGCAAGTACCTCTGAAGGAATCAGAGTGAAAAATATCAAGAAGTTTAACACTTCTTGATATCGTGAAGGAAGGCACAGAAGTCTGTGTGGGAGAAGGGTTCGAGAAGGAGAGGAAAAAGCAAGTGTTCGAGGATGAGTGTGGAGAAAGGAGATTTAGTCTTCTGAAGAAATCCTCAAGGAGGAGGAAGCGACGGTTAGGGCTCGCAGAGGAGAGTAGATAAATCCCGTCAGCTATCAGATATTGGAAAGATGCGCAGGGTTTAAGCCTGGAGGAGCAGAGAAGACCCTGGAGATTCAGAGTTCCGGATATCGGGGTTTCTGTGGTAGTGGAGCCCTTGTAGGAAGAAATTGCGATCCGCGATTTCCCGAAAGGATCTCAACCATTGATTTCAGCAGGGGTACGTGGAAAAAGGATCCCAAGGATCATCAATCAGAGAATCAGGATTCCGGAGATAGGGACTTTGCACGTTGAAGTCGTGATTAAAGATTTCCCGACGCGATCAGAGCCGTCGATCTATAGAACGCGTGTTCGAGGATCCAGTGAATCGGAGTTCGACATTTCGGGATTTCTGAGGATAGAGGAACCGTCACCCTAGGAATCGCAATATCGCGAAACACGATATCTCGACAGTCAGAGTCGTGGGCCCCGGAAGGTGTGATAATGGACAAGTGTCGTCGCGCATCGGGGTTCGGAGTTTTGGAGGTCCTGTATATATTGACAATGGGAATCGCGAAATTCCGACACGCGATTTCCTGATAGCGTAAGGGTGTAGTGGAGGACAGGTGTCAGAAGGTTGAGCCTAGAAGTGGTCAACGCCAGGTAGCATCAGAGCTTGGGAATCGAGGATCCGTGAGGTGTGTGATTCACGACCTCGTAAAGGTCAATTTCTCGACGGGTAAAATCATGACAAGGGTAAGGAAAGCCTTGGTAAATACTCATCGGGTTTCGGGGTTTAGTGAGACCCTAATCTGTGTTTTCAGGACTCGTGATACAACGAGGTCCGATTTTCCAATTTAAAGAAGGGAGATCACAAAGAATGTCTATGGGTATTGAGAACTCCCGATCAGGGGTTTGAGGAGTATTTTAACTCTTCGGGCTTGGGAAGAGGAAGGTCCTGGTGGGGCAAACGTGCCTTGAGTGGGCGTTTGCGTCAGATACATTATATGTGATTTATGTATTAATATTTCCACATTAAAACAATTATAATATTAAGATATATGAAATGTGGAAAAGTGTTGAAATGGAGTTGACATGTGTTCCTCCTACAAGAATAATATAATATTGAGTAAATAAAAAAGATAAAGTTTTAAGAGAACTATCTTAGTTGTTCTCTCTGATTTAGAACAATTAATTGGATTTATTTAATGAAAAAAAATGCATTGATTTAAGCGATGATACAATAAAAAATGATATATCATAATCAAGTAGTTGTATTCATGTTAACATAAAATAATAAGAGGTGTATTGATTTTAATCATAATAATAGAATATAAAACAATAAGGTGCATTGATTTAAGTGATAATACTATGAAAAATGACTACCAAATAAATTAATTATCGATATTGATTTCAATGTTGAGATACAACAAATCAACAAGTGAAATGAATTTAGGGTGAAAACAAATTTCAAAATAGATATTATGAGTTGAAGGTGCTTCCCTAAATATGGTCCTCTTATAGCAATTTATTGATCTACCTTTCAATTTAACGACTCTCGTTTGGGTTCAGTCGATAAGTTATGGACTTTGTGAAGGACCTGTCATAAATTCAATGGACTGTTATATTAGTCATAGTGGAGGAAATCCTTTTGGACTTTCAAATACTTTTTGAGAGGATTGAAGCAATAAGGTGCAAGGATTTTAGTGATCTTGATATAACATAAAACTATAGGGTGCATTGATATTAGTGATAATGACATAACATAAAACAATCGGGTAGGGTGCATTGATTTCAATGATAATACTATGAAAAATAATGTGCAAGGATTTTAGTGATATTGATATAACATAAAACTATAGGGTGCATTGATTTTAGTGATAATGACATAACATAAAACAACAGGGTAGGGTCCATTGATTTCAATTTTAATACTATGAAAAATGATTGAGTGCATTAATTAATTGAAAAATTGACACATGTTGCTTCTAAAAGAATAATATAATTTCAAAACAGATATTATAAGTATAAGTCATGGACTTTGTTTGGTTATGTGTGATTCAACTATTAGTATTTTCACATTAAAATGATTATGATATTATGATATATAAAATGTGAAAAACGTGTTCAACATGGAGTTGACATGTGTCTCTCCTAAAAGAATAATATAATATTGAGTAAATAAAAAAATATGTGCTAAAAACAATAGCATTAAATATAAAGTGAACTATCCTATATGTGATATTTGAGATATTCTTGGAGAAAGTTTTAAGGAAAAAATTTTCTTTTTGACATTTTTATGGGCATATTTTTCGATCAATTGTTTCCAAAAGATTTGACTAATTGAGTCTATACAATTTGAGTGCCAAGATTTTTCAGGGTGGTGAATCCATTTATGCATTCAAAAATTCAATTTAAACAACATAAAACGGTCATTTAACCAAGATCTGTTTCATCGAATCCCGATGAAAAAGTTCAAAAATTCGAATGTTTATACAAGCCATCTTAGTTGTGCTTTATGATTTAGAAAAATCACTTGCATTGATTTAATGCAACAAAAAATGCATCAATTTAAGTGATGATACAATAAAAATGATTTTCATAATCAAGTAGTTGTATTCATTTTAACAATGATAGAACATAAAACAATAGGGTGCATTGATTTCAGTGCTAATGATATAACATAAAACAATAGGGTGCATTGA
The DNA here is from genome assembly GCA_009831015.1 of Picea engelmannii. Classification (NCBI taxonomy): domain Eukaryota; kingdom Viridiplantae; phylum Streptophyta; class Pinopsida; order Pinales; family Pinaceae; genus Picea; species Picea engelmannii. Next base: position 723,629 of record ML778343.1, read on the forward strand.
TTTCAGTCATAATGATATAACACAAAATAATGTGGTGAATTGATTTAAATGATAATGCTATGAAAAATGATTCAGTGCATTAATTAATTGAAGAAATCATACGAAGGAAATTAATCCTCTATATTGACTTCAACTATGAGATACATGCAATCATCAAGTGAAATGAGTTTAGCAATAATGTAGTGAAAACAAATTTCAAAACATATATTATAAGTTGAAGTCGTGTACTTTATTTGGTTATGTGTGATTTATCTATTAGTATTTGCAAATTAAAATAATTATAATATCAAGATATAAAAAATGTGAAAAGCGTATTAATTAATTAATACGCATTCAATGTATTAATTAACTGAAGAAATAATACAAAGTAAATTAACACAATGGTAAATAATTTAGAGTAACTAGAGTAGTTGTATTCATTTGAACAATGATATAGCATAAAGCAATAGGGTGCATTGATTTCACTGATAATACTATGAAAAATTATTAAGTGCATTAATTAATTGAAGAAATAATACTAAGAAAATTAATCCTCTATATTGATTTTAAGTGTGAGATACAACAAATCATCAACATAAATGTGAGATACATTATATGTGATTTATGTATTAATATTTGCACATTAAAGCAATTATAATATTAAGATATATAAAATGTGAAAAAGTGCTCAAATGGAGTTGACATGTGTTCCTCCTACAAGAATAATATAATATTGAGTAAGTAAAAAAGAGAAAGTTTTAAGAGAACTATCTTAGTTGTGCTCTTTGATTTAGAACAATTAATTGGATTTATTGAATGAAAAAAATATGCATTGATTTAAGTGATGATACAATAAAAAATGATTTATCATAATCAAGTAGTTCTATTCATGTTAACATAAAATAATAAGAGGTGTATTGATTTCAATTATAATAATAAAATATAAAACAATAAAGTGCATTGATTTAAGTGATAATACTATGAAAAATGACTACCAAATAAATTAATCCTCGATATTGATTTCAATGCTGAGATACAAAAAATCATCAAGTGAAATGAATTTAGGGTGAAAACAAATTTCAAAATAGATATTATGAGTTGAAGGTGCTTCCCTAAATATGGCCCTCTTATAGAAATTTATTTATCTACCTTTCAATTTAAATACTCTCGTTTGGGTTGAGTCGATAAGTTCTGGACTTTGTGAAGGACCTGTCATAAATTCAATGGAGTGTTAAATTAGTCATAGTGGAGGCAATCCTTTTGGACTTTCAAATACTTTTTGAGAGGATTGAAGCAATAATGTGCAAGGATTTTAGTGATCTTGATACAACATAAAACTATAGGGTGCATTGATTTTAGTGATAATGACATAACATAAAACAATAGGGTAGGGTGCATTGTTTTCAATGATAATACTATGAAAAATAAGGTGCAAGGATTTTAGTGATATTGATATAACATAAAACTATAGGGTGCATTGGTTTTAGTGATAATGACATAACATAAAACAATAGGGTAGGGTGCATTGATTTCAATGATAATACTATGAAAAATAATTGAGTGCATTAATTAATTGAAAAAATGACACGTGTCCCTTCTAAAAGAATAATATAATTTCAAAATAGATATTATAAGTTGAAGTCATGGACATTGTTTGGTTATGTGTGATTTATCTATTAGCATTTTCACATTAAAACAATTATGATATTATGATATATAAAATGTGAAAAACGTGTTTAACATGGAGTTGACACGTGTTTCTCCTAAAAGAATAATATAATATTGAGTAAATAAAAAAATATGTGCTGAAAACAATAGCATTAAATATAAAGTGAACTATCCTATATGTGCTATTTGAGATATTCTTGGAGAAAGTTTTAAGGAAACATTTTCCTTTTTGACATTTTTATGGGCATATTTTTCGATCAATTTTTTCCGAAAGATTTGAGTGATTGAGTCTATATAATTTCAGTGCCAAGATTTTTCAGGGTGGTGAATCCATTTATGCATTCAAAAATGCAATTTAAACAACATAAAACGATCATTTAACCAAGATCTGTTTCATCGGATCCCGATGAAAAAGTTCAAAAATTCAAATTTTTATACAAGCCATCTTAGTTGTGGTTTAAGATTTAGAAAAATCACTTGCATTGATTTAATGCAACCAAAAATGCATTGATTTAAGTGATGATACAATAAAAATGATTTGCATAATCAAGTAGTTGTATTCATTTTAAAAATGATACAACATAAAACAATAGGGTGCATTCATTTCGGTGCTAATGATATAACATAAAACAATAAGGTTCATTGATTTCAGTGATAATGATATAACATAAAATAATGTAGTGCATTGATTTCAATGAAAATGCTATTAAAAATGATTTAGTGCATTCATTAATTGAAGAAATCATACGAAGAAAATTAATCCTCTATATTGACTTCAACTATGAGATACATGCAATCATCAAATCAAATGAGTTTGGCAATAATGTAGTGAAAACAAATTTCAAAACATATATTATAAGTTGAAGTCGTGTACATTGTTTGGTTATGTGTGATTTATCTATTAGTATTTGCACATTAACATAATTATAATATCAAGATATAAAAATTGTGAAAAGCATATTAATTAATTAATACACTTTTAGTGTATTAATTAATTGAAGAAATAATACAAAGTAAATTAACACAATGATAAATAATTTAGAGTAATTAGAGTAGTTGTATTTATTTGAACAATGATATAGCATAAAGCAATAGGGTGCATTGAATTAACTGATAATACTATGAAAAATGGTTTAGTGCATTAATTAATTGAAGAAATAATACTAAGAAAATTAATCCTCCATATTGATTTTAAGTGTGAGATACAACAAATCATCAACATAAATGTGAGATACATTATATGTGATTTATGTATTAATATTTTCACATTAAAACAATTATAATATTAAGATATATAAAATGTGAAAAAATGCTCAAATGGAGTTGACATGTGTTCCTCCTACAAGAATAATATAATATTGAGTAAATAAAAAAGAGAAAGTTTTAAGAGAACTATCTTAGTTGTGCTCTCTGATTTAGAAAAATTAATTGGATTTATTTAATGAAAAAAAAATGCATTGATTTAAGTGATAATATGATGCAGGAGCATCGACTACTCATCAAGTGATCCAGCACATCATTTATTTTAGTTAATGTTGGTAGATAGGAATTTAATTATAGATTTGATAGCTTTAGAATCCAAGAGGGAAATGTAATATAGACACCCTCCTTTGTACATTGTATTACTACTCTGGATTATCAAACAGGAGCAAGAAGAGAAGAGCAGCAGAGAAATTGTATGCAGAACCACCATGTACAAATATTGAATTAATAGAAAAACTTTGATTCAATTCCATGGTTGTGTTATTCTCTGTGTATTGTTGATATCATGCTCATGAATGTTTGTTTCTTGTCATACATTTTCTCTTATATGTTGTGTATGTGATTTCATGATTGAATTGAAGTCTGAGAAGATGAGTGAATGAGTTTCAATTGTTTCTCTAAGTGAGCCAGAGAATTCCTGCAGGAGTGCAGTTGAATTTGTTGACGCAACCTTCCCCACTCCTCGGAGAACGACTGCTCTCACCAGGACCCTTTCTGACTTTGGCCCGAAGAGCGTGAATGCTCCTTCGATCCCCTCTAGGGAATCCTCTACCCATATCACTTCTTACTGACCTCACTTATCAAATCGGGAAATCGGAATTCGCTATCTCGCGAATTCTGTAGTCACAACCCTTTGCCTTGCGATTCCCCGAATCCCGACGTGGGTCAATCGCTGACTTCGTTCCCCTTTCTATCGGAGTTTTCGCTATCGGAGAATCGCTACTTGCGATGTCAACAAATCAAAACTCCAACCTCCGAATACCGATGTGCCGATTTTCCAAGACACGTGTGGATTTGACTTTTCCCCTTCTATCCTTCTATCGAAAATTCAGAACTCGCGGGATCGCAAGTCCTGACGTCGATGAACTCGGGACTTACCTTTTCCCGATCCCCGATATGATGCCACCTGTACTCCACCAACACCTGTAGTCCCATAATGCCACATCACCATCGGGATATCGCGTATCTCGAATCCAACCTCAGAGTGTTCTCTGTCGTCGAGAACCCTGATCCTCCGAACCCCAATTATCTGGGATTCCTTGACACGTGTCCCACGCAATCAACAGCTCCGATCCTATCGGGATATCACGGATCGCAATATCGCCACTCTTTCTTCACCAGCTTGGTGCTCCAACTCGTGATATGTCGATATGCGATGGCACCTGTAGATCTGATGATCCCTATGAACCCAGATCGACGGCGCTACTTCCTCCTGAGCTTCAAGATTCTAATGTTTACATGGTAATCGTGCACCTTTTGCAAGATTTGATGGGCCTCGGGTTTTCATGAAATCTCTCCAGGGGATTTCAACTGTCCATCCTTCCTTCGCTAATTTCTGTGAAATGGATTGAACGCTCCCTCGACCACTCGCCAACCTATGGATTTTCTCTCGGGTTTTCTACAGCACCCCTGCAATTCTCCTTCAGTGAACTGTAGGCCTATCCCTCCTGAACTTGTCCTTGCTTCACAAGTCTTTATGAAGACTTGTTGCATGTACTCCTTGTGGCAGATCTTCGAACACGACTAAGTGTTGAAGCTTCCTCGATTCTACGCACTCACCTGCAGCAGCAGTCCTAATTCCCCTTTCTATCGATCCCAACCCTAAGCCTTCATCCAACCTGCGCATGCCTTGCACGGCTCCGGTGCCAAGTCTGCACTTCTGAGATGAATGGGAACAAAATATTACCCTAATTGACCCCTTCAGTCACGCACTCCTTGCGGACAGATTCAACTGCACTCCTTGCAGGAATTATTTGGCTCACTTAGAGAAACAATTGAAACTCATTCACTCATTTTCTCAGATTTCAAATCAACCCTGGAATCACATACACAACATATAAAAGAAAATGCATGACAGGACGCAAATACTCATGAGCATAATCATCAACACACAGAGAAATAACACATAACCATGGAATTGAATCAAAGCTTTCTCCTATTAATTCAATCTCTGTACATGGGTGTTCTTCCTACAATTCTCTACTCTGCTCTTCTCTTCTTGCTCCTGAATGAATGATGATCTGAATTATCTTTCAATGTACAAAGGAGGGTGTCTATATCCGTTTTCCCTCTCGAAACAGAAATCTGTCTAATCTAGACTTAAAACATCTACCTACCTGCATTAAATCTATTAAATGCCTTCCTATCTATTAAGGACGAGAACTTAAAGGCTCAAGGTCCCCTTTACAATATAAGTGTGCTTCTTTATGAATGACTTCAATAGAGAGTGGTGCAATAACTTCCAAGTATTTCAAAATGTGTGCTGGCTTATCTAGCTGTCTTTTCTGCTCCATGCGCTGGCTCGCTTGATGAGTGAGCAATGCTCCTGCATCATACTCCTCAGCTTGAAAATTTTCATGGGCTCCTGCCAATGAGCTCCTACATGGTCTGTCCATGTTTCTGTATCACTGCCTCAGTCTCCCAGCTGGAATCTTCCACTGGGTGGTTCTTCCACTTCACCAGGTACTCGAAGTATTGTTTCCGCCTAGTCTTCTTTCCCACTCGCTTGTCCAGTATGAACTCCATCTGCGGTTTTTCTGCAACTGGTAATTGCTTCTGCCATTGGACCACTGGTTCCTCAGTTCCAGTCTCTGTTTCTCCAGCCCTGTATGGGTATAAATCCGAAACATTAAATGTCGGAGATATCCCGATGCCATCCGGTAACTCAATCTCATAAGCGTTCTCTCCAAATTTCTTCAGGACTCTGCACGGTCCGATTTTCTTCATCTTCAGCTTATTATATGTTCCTATTGGGAACCTTTCCTTCCTCAGATGTGCCAAAACCAGATCACCAACTTCAAACTGAAGCTGTCATTTTTCGCTGATCGGCTCTGCGCTTGTACTCTTGATTTGACTTCTGCAGTCGCTGCTTCACCTTCGTGTGAATTTCCTCCATCACCTCAGCGAATTCTTCTGCCCTCGCACTGTTAATCGTAGTCTGTTCTGACTCCCTGAGTTCAAAAACTCCCCTCGGTTGTGCTCCATATACAATATGAAATGGACTTTTGCCTGTACTCTGATTCATCGAATCGTGGTATGCAAACTCTGCCTGCGGCAATATGTTGTCCCAGCTGCTATGGTGATCTGTCACCAAGCTTCTTAGCAAGTCACCAAGACTTCTGTTGACGACCTCGGTCTGTTCGTCTGTCTATGGATGGTAAGTTGAACTAAAAGCCAAATTAGTCCCTACATTCTTCCATAGCGTCCTCCAAAAGTGACCTATGAACTTGGTATCCCTGTCTGAGACTATGCTTCTCGGTAATCCATGGAGTCTAACAACCTCTTTGAAAAACAAGTTTTCGATGTGGGTCGCATCGCTGGTCTTCTGACACGGTATGAAATGTGCCATCTTAGAAAACCTGTCTACCACCACAAATATGGAATTAACCCGTCTCTATGTCCTCGGCAATCCCAATACAAAATCCATGCTAATTGCCTCCCATGGCCTCTCGGGTATGGGCAATGGCTGATAAAACCCGACATTCTGTTTCCTGCCTTTTGAATGTTGACAAACCCTGCATCTGTCAACAAATATTTTGACATATGCTCGCATGTCCGGCCAAAAATACGATTTTCTCAACTTGGTGAATGTTTTGTCATGACCAAAGTGCCCTGCTAATCCACCGCTGTGTTTTTCCTTCACCAAGTTCTCCCTCATGGAACAATTGGGAATACACAGTTGATTACCTCTAAACAACAATTCTTCCTGGATCATGTAGTCTATTCATGGGCTCCGATCTCTAAGAACTGGATTCTCAGCTGCTTCGTATGCTTCTCCGAAGTCTGCATCTCCGGTATACATGTCTTTCAGATTCTCAAAACCTAACGTCTTGACTCTGAACTCCTGCAACAACAAACATTTCCTGCTCAAAGCATCAACCACTTTGTTAGTAGTCCCTGACATGTGTTTGATCACAAATGTGAAATTCTGCATATACTCTACCCATTTTGCATGTTTGTGATTCAACTTCTCCTGTTGACTCACAAACTGCAATGCATGATTATCACTGTACAGTACAAATTCCTTTGGGATCAAGTAATGCCTCCACTTCTTCAATGCCTGTATAATGGCATAAAACTCTTTATCATATGTGGAGTATTTCAACTTTGCTTCATCCAGCTTCTCGCTATAGTATGCAACTGGCCTGTCATCCTGACTCAAGACCCCTCCTATGACATATCCGCTTGCATCACATTTCACTTGAAATGTCTTCCGAAAATCTGGCAACACCAACACCGGTTTCTCTGTTATCTTCCTCTTCAACAGATTGAAGCTCTTCTCAGCCTCTGTTGTCCAATGAAAAAATTTATGTCATTTTTTCACGGTGTCCATCATTGCTGTGCTAATTCCACTAAAATTCATGATGAACTTCCTGTAGAAACTAGCTAAACCATGAAAACTTCTCACCTCGAAAACATTTCTGGGTGATGGCGAATTCTTGATCACGTCCACTTTACTCGGATCCATATTCAATTCATTCGTCGAAACCACAAAACCCAGATAGATGAGCTCTGTCTGCATGAATGAAGACTTCTTCATGTTGATCAACATCTTCTCCTGCTGTAGCTTCCTCATCACAATGGCCAAATGTTTCAAATGTTCAGCCTTTGTCTTACTGTAGATCAATATATCATCTAGATATACGACGACAAACTTCCCGATGAATTCCCTCAGGACTTCATTCATCAGCCTCATGAATGTGCTCGGCGTGTTTTTCAAACCAAACGGCATGACCAGCCATTCGTACAAACCTTCATTTGTCTTGAGTGTTGTCTTCCATTCATCACCTTCCCTCATGCGAATCTGGTGATATCTACTTTTCAGATCAATTTTTGAAAAGTAATTTTCCCCACTCAGGCAATCCATCAAATCATCCATTCTCGGCAGTGGAAATCTGTACCTGATGGTTATCTTGTTTATCACTCTGGAGTCTGTACACATTCTCCAGCCCCCATCCTTCTTTGGACTTAGTACCGTTGGAACGACACATGGACTAAGACTTTCTCTAACCAATCCTTTATCCAGAAGCTCCTGTACCTGCCTTTTGACCTCCTCATTCTCTCGTGGCATCAATCTATATGTAGCCTTATTCGGTAAACTGGCTCCAGGTCTAAGGTCGATGTGATGACTCACACTCCTCATCGGTGGCAACGAACGAGGTAATTCATCCATGATGATATCAGCAAACTCTCCCAGCAGTTCCTGAATCTCTTCTGGCAAGTTGTCCACTCTTGTGCTAGTCAAGACAATTCTTGGCTTCTTGACCACAAAGAATTGAGGATCTTCCTTCCTCTCCATCTCTGTAAGCAGCTCCTTCCCACTCATAAGAAGTATCATGTTGCTTACTTCCGGTTTCACTTCTTTATCCTTTATTGGAAGCAATCTGTGTGTCCTCCCATCCTTCTCCAAAGTATATGCGTTCATCCTTCTGTCATGAACCACATTTCTGTCATACTGCCATGGTCTACCCAGCAATACATGCAAACATCCATGGGAATGACATCACACAAGATTTTATCATTATATCCACCTACCTTGAATTCAACTAAACATTGTTTAGTGACACTGACCTAATGTCCTTTTTGTAGCCATGATACTTTATATGGGCTCGGGTGATGAGTTGTCTCCAGCTCTAATTTCTCCACCATCTCGGTTGAAACGAGATTATCGGTGCTTCCGCTGTCCACAATGACCTTAAATTTCCGGTCTTTATCTTTGCAAGCTATCCTGAATAGTCGGCTCCTCTGAGCTGTGTTCTCCACCTCCTTCTCGGGTGTTAAGAGAACTTTATGCATCCCAAGCGATCTTCCACTGTCTGCATCTTCGTTCTCAGCATCACGCCCCTGCGCTTATGTGATGTGAGCTTCTCCTGATTCCTTCTTCTTCTCTGGACGCTCGAATGACTTGTGCCCATTCTTCCCACATGTAAAAAAAGTAATTACTCCTCCTCTTCCCCTACCTCAACCTCTAGTGCTAGGAAGAGTGTTTGCATCAGCATAATCTTCGCGCTGATCATTTTGTTGTCTTGTCTGTTCAACCTGTGGCTGTCCTCGCTGTGAGGTTCCACCTCTTTCAATCTTACCCTGAGGTTTCTGCCATTCCTCCTTGGGCTTCTGGTATTTGTCCTAGGAAACTGTCTTGCCTTTGGGATGACTTATGCCTCGCCCTCGCTGACCTTGCTTACGGCTCATATTTTCTTTGGCTTTCAGAGCCATCTGGTAAGCATCCTCCACCATCCTGATGGTTACCATGCTCAATTCATCCTGAATGTCATATCTCAGACCATTCAGATATCTCGTCACCTTATCATCATCGCTCTCCCGATGACCTGATCGGATATTAAGCTTATAAAACTCTTCGGTGTATTCCTTTACCATCATCAACTTCTGCCTCAGGTTCTGCATTCACCTGAACAGTGTGATCTGATAATCCCTGGGGATGAATTTTTCCATCATCTTCACGATCATCCTGTCCCAGCTCTTGATCTTCTGTTTGCCCTTGGAACGTCTATCTTCTTGTAGCTCGTCCCACCATAATGCTGCATGTCCCTTCAATCGGGTGACAGCATGTCTGAATTTCTTGTCTTCTTCAATCTCCTCATAATTGAAGTAGGTGTCAAGCGCTCGGATCCAATCCAGCAACTCTTCTGCATCCAGGCTTCCCTCGTAGACTAGAATATCCATTTTCTCCTTCGCACCCATTCTGGCGATGGCTTTGATCAACCGCTCGGTTGATGCATCTTCTGCTACGACTTCTTCTACATGCCCAGCTTCCTCTTCTACTTCGGAATCACTAAGATCCCCTGCACCAACTCCGCGTCTTTGTGCAGTTTCCATCTCTTCGAGTCGCACCCTGAGATCTCTCATCTTCCGCTCCATTTCTGGATTCCCTGCCGGCCTACCTCTTCTTCGTGAATCCCTGTCCTCTGGACCAGGAGATTTCCTTTCTCTTCTGGGCGGCATGATGAATCCTCTTCTCTGCTACAGAAAGCAAAGATATTCCCGCTCTGATACCACTTTGATGCAACCTTCCCCACTCCTCGGAGAATGACTGCTCTCACCAAGACCCTTTCTGACTTTGGCCCGAAGAGTGTGAATGCTCCTCCGATCCCCTCTCGGGAATCCTCTACCCACAACACTTCTTACTGACCTCACTTATCAAATCAGGAAATCGGAATTCGCTATCTCGCGAATTTTGTAGTCCCCTTTGCCTTGCGATTCCCTGAATCCCGACGTGGGTCAATCGCTGACTTCCTTCCCCTTTCTATCGGAGTTTTCGCTATCGGAGAATCGCTAATTGTGATGTCAACAAATCGAAACTCCAACCTTCGAATACTGATGTGCCGATTTTTTGAGACACGTGTGGATTTGACTTTTCCCCTTCTATCCTTCTATCGGAAATTTGGAACTTGCGAGATCGCAAGTCCTGACGTTGATGAACTTGGGACTTACCTTTTCCCGATCCCCGATACGATGCCACCTGTACTCCACCATCACCTGTAGTCCCACAACGCCACGTCACCGTCGGGATATCGCGTATCGCGAATCCAACCTGAGAGTGTTCTCTGTCGTCGAGAACCCCGATCCTCCGAACCCCGATTATCTGGGATTCCTTGACATGTGTCCCACACAATCAACAGCTCCGATCCTATCGGGATATCACGGATCGCAATATCGCCACTCTTGCTTCACCAGCTTGGTGCTCCAACCCGCGATATGCTGATATGCGATGGCATGTGCAGATCTGATGATCCCTATGAACCCAGATCGACGGCGCTACTTCCTCCTGAGCTTCAAGCTTCTAATGTTTACACGGTAATCTCCGCGCACCTTTTGCAAGATCTGACGGGCCTCAGGTTTTCGTGAAATCTCTCCAGGGGATTTCAACCGTCCATCCTTCCTTTGCTAATTTCTGCGAAACGGATTGAACGCTCCCTCGACCACTCACCAACCTATGGAGTTTCTCTCAGTTTTTCTACAGCACCCCTGCAATTCTCCTTCAGTGAACTGTAGGCCTATCCCTCCTGAACTTGTCCTCGCTTCACAAGTCTTTATGAAGACTTGTTGCATGTACTCCTTGCGGTAGATCTTCGAACACGAATAAGTGTTGAAGCTTCCTCGATTCTGCGCACTCACCTTGTAAGTTTTAAACCTGCGAAGTAAAGCAATGCATATAGATTCTTAAGCAATACATAAATTAATCAATGGCTCATACACAGATTACACAGAGATTTTTACCGGAAACCCTCAACCGGGAAAACCTTTCTTATTTTCATTATATCGAATTTCACCATTTGCCATACAATATATACAATGTTTTTAGGTATTCCGTAGATACCAAAACCCTAATCCCTTAATCCGGGATTAATTTACAAATCAGCTAAAAATAGCAAAAACCGCCCAAAAAAAAATTTTGGGGCATTGCCCCAAACCCCATCGGCCCCGGGCTACCGCCTGGTGCCGAACGCTGCGCGTAACCAGGGGGGGGCATACCTGCCCCCCCCTGGGACCCCCCTAGGAAGTGCCCGACGCATCAGCAGAGCTCTAGGTGTAGGGATCGTCAGACGCAGTTGTCGTATCTGACGCACCCACACACACACACATGCAAAGAATATAACACATACCCAACATTCTCCCACTTGTTGTTTTCTTTGCATCCAGGGGTCCAGGGGATTAT
>ML778343.1:739072-794631 GCA_009831015.1 Picea engelmannii
TGCGAAGTAAAGCAATGCATATAGATTCTTAAGAAATACAGAAATTAATCAATGGCTCATACACAGATTACACAGAGATTTTTACCGGAAACCCTCAACCAGGAAAACCTTTCTTATTTTCATTATATCGAATTTCACCATTCGCCATATAATATATACAATGTTTTTAGGTATTCCGTAGATACCAAAACCCTAATCCTTTAATCCGGGATTAATTTACAAATCAGCTAAAAATAGCAAAATCCGCTAAAAATAGCAAAAACTGCCCAATTTTTTTTTTCTGGGCATTGCCCCAAACCCCATCGGCCCCAGGCTACCGCCCGGTGCCGAACGCTGCGCGTAACCAGGGTGGGGCATACCTGCCCCCCCCCTGGGACCCCCCTAGGAAGTGCCCAACGCATCGGTAGAGCTCTAGGTGTAGGGATCGTCAGACGCAGTTGTCATATCTGACGCACCCACACACACACACATGCAAAGAATATAACACATACCCAACACACCTGCAACAGCAGTCCTAATTCCCCTTTCTATCGATCGCAACCCTAAGCCTTCGTCCAGCATGCACATGCCTTGCACGGCTCCGTTGCCAAGTCTGCACTTCTGAGATGAATGGGAACAAAAGCTTACCCTAATTGACCCCTGCAGTCACGCACTCCTTGCGGACAGATTCAACTGCACTCCTTGCAGGAATTATCTGGCTCACTTAGAGAAACAATTGAAACTCATTCACTCATTTTCTCAGATTTCAAATCAACCCTGGAATCACATACACAGCATATAAAAGAAAATGCATGACAGGAAGCAAATACTCATGAGCATAATCATCAACACACAGAGAAATAACACATAACCATGGAATTGAATCAAAGCTTTCTCCTATTAATTCAATCTCTGTACATGGGTGTTCTTCCTACAATTCTCTGCTCTGCTCTTCTCTTCTTTCTCCTGAATGAATGATGATCTGAATTATATTACAATGTACAAAGGAGGGTGTCTATATCCGTTTTCCCTCTCGAAACAGAAAACTTTCTAATCTAGACTTAAAACATCTACCTACCTGCATTAAATCTATTAAATGCCTTCCTATATATTAAGGACGAGAGCTTAAAGGCTCAAGGTCCCCTTTACAATATAAGTGTGCTTCTTTATGAATGACTTCAATAAAGAGCGGTGCAATAACTTCCAAGTATTTCAAAATGTGTGCTGGCTTATCCAGCTGTCTTCTCTGCTCCATGCGCTGGCTCGCTTGATGAGTGAGCGATGCTCCTGCATCATTTGTCCGCAAGGAGTGCGTGACTGCAGGGTTCAATCAAAGAAATATTTTGTCCTCATTCATCTCAGAAGTGCAGATTTAGCACCAAAGCCATGCAAGGCATGCACAGGCTGGACGAAGACTCAGAGTTGCGATTCTGAGCAAAGGGAATTAAGACTGTTGCTGCAGGTTTGTGCGTAGAGTCGAAGCTTCAACACTTAGTTGTGTCTGAAGAGTTGTCGTAAGGAGTGCGTGCAAGAAGTTTTCATAAGAACTTGTGAAGTCAAAGAAAATCTCAGGAGATTTAGAATCTTGGTGGGTATCGCCAAAGAAGAGTACCGGAAGCGTATCGTGAAACATAACAAAGAGGAGTTTTCACGCAGGGGTGTAAGGCAAGAAGAGAGAAAACACTAAGTCATTTTGAGAATCTCCAGAGAGGAGAAATCGACGGTCAAGATTCATCGAGGGAATTAGCGAAGTCCCGACAGCCGTCGGATCTTGGAGAAGTCACGCTGGATTTAAACCTTAACACGCAGGGAAGGAGGCAGAGCCCATCGGGACTTAACCCATCGGAAAATTGGGGTTTCCAGGGACGGGAAAACTGTGACCGCAGGAGTCGCGAAACTCTGAATCGCGACGGACACACCCAACTACAGGGTCGTCGTAGGAGACAGGTGTCATCGGGTTCGGGACTTGGAGAGTCTTGTGAGTTTGTGTAACGGGAATCGCGATTTCCCGAAACGTGATTTCCCGATCACATGAAAGTCTGAGCCATAGGCACCATAGAGGGGGAAAGGTGTCGGAGAAGTCAACCTTCGCGGGGTCAGCGCAAGGCACCATTGCAAATCGGGGATTGGAGGTTTCTGGTGCCAAAGAACAGCGACATCGCATATGCCAATTTCCCAATAGGAAAATCCTCGACAGGGACAAAGAAGTATCGGCCTTGAGACCCATCAGGTTTCGGGGTTTCGGATAGCACGAGGAATGTGCCCACGAGGTTCCCAATAACGTGAAACCCAGTTTCCTGATAAGGCAAAGGGGAGATCGTGGAGAGAGTTCTGTGGGTATTGAGAGGTCCCGATAAGGGATAGGAAGAGTATTTTAGCTCTTCGAGCCAGAGAAGAAGAAGGTCCTGGTAGTAGTAGGAGAGAGCGGAGAAGTGACTGCGTCAGAGTGGTATCAGAGCGGGAAGACTCTTTGTTTTTTGTAACAGAGAGAAGCAAGAATTCACCATGCTGCCGAGAAGGGAGAGACAATCACCTGACCCAAAAGATAGGGAGGTGAGAAGAAGAGGTAGGCCAATAGGAAATCCACAAATGGAGCGGAAAATGCGAGATCTCCGAGCAAGACTCGAGGAGATGGAGACAGTGCAGAGACGCGGAGTTGGCACAGGGGATCTTAGCGATTTCGAAGTTGAACAGGAAGCTAGACATGAAGAAGAGGCCACAACAGGAGCGGTTGATAAAAGCCATTTCCAGGATGAGTTCCAAGACCAAAATGGACATTCCAGTCTATGAAGGAAGCCTGGATGCAGAAGAGTTGTTGGATTGGATCCGAGCTCTTGACACCTACTTCAATTATGAAGATATCGAAGAAGACAAAAAGGTAAGACACATTGTTACCAAGTTGAAGGGACACGCAGTGTTATGGTGGGATGAGCTATAGGCAGATAGACGTTCCAAAGGAAAACAGAAAATTAAAAGCTGGGACCGAATGATTGCTAAGATGAAAGAAAAATTCATCCCGAGAGACTACCAGATCACTCTGTTCAGGAGAATGTAGAACCTGAGACAGAAGTTGAAGACGGTAAAAGAGTATACCGAGGAATTCTATCGACTCAATATCAGGGCAGGTCATCGAGAGAGCGATGATGAGAAGGTTGCCAGATATCTGAATGGTTTGAGATACGACATTCAGGATGAATTGAGCATGGTAACCATCCGAACAGTTGAGGATGCTTATCAGATGGCTCTGAAAGCCGAAGAAAAGATGAGCCGTAAGCAAGGTTAGCAAGGGCGAGGCAGAAGTCAGCCCAGAAACAAGGCAGTTGCCCAAGATAAATATCAGAAGCCCAAGGAGGAATGGAAGAAACCTCAGGGTAAGGTTGAGAGAGGTGGAACCTCATAGAGGCAGCCATATGTTGAGCGGAGAGGACATTAAAATGGTCAGCGGGGAGATTATGCTGACGCAAACAGTCTTCCTCGTACTAGAGGTCGAGGTAGAGGAAGAGGAGGAGTTATCACATGTTTTACATGTGGGAAGAATGGGAACAGGTCATTCGAGTGTCCGGAGAAAAAGAAGGACAGTGGAGAAGCTCACATCACTGAAGCTCAGAAGCGTGATGTTGAGATAAATGAAGATGCAGAAGGTGGAAGGTCGCTTGGAATGCATAAAGTCCTTTTGACACCCGAGAAGGAGGTGGAGGACATATCTCAGAGAAGTCGACTGTTCAGGACAGCTTGCAAGACCAAGGGCTAGAAATGTAAGGTCATTGTGGACAGCGGAAGCACCGATAATCTCGTCTCAACCGAGATGGTGGAGAAACTGGGGTTGGAGACCACCGATCACCCGAGTCCATATAAAGTCTTGTGGCTGCAAAAGGGACACCACGTAAGTGTTATGAAACAATGCTTGGTTGAATTCAAAATAGGTGGGTATAATGATAAAATCTTGTGTGATGTTATTCCCATGGATGTATGTCATTTATTGCTGGGTAGACCATGGAAATATGACAGAAACGTGGTTCATGATGGGAGAATGAACACATATACCCTGGAGAAGGATCGGGGTACACACAGGTTTCTTCCGATAAAAGATAAGGAGGTGAAACCGGAAGTAAGCAGCACAATACTTCTCATGAGTGGGAAGGAACTTCTCACAGAGATGGAGAAGAAGGAAGATCCAGAATTCTTTGTGGTCAGGAAAACGAGGATTGTCTTGACTAGCACAAGAGTGGATGACTTACCAGATGAGATTCAGGAACTGCTGGAAGAGTTCGCTGACATCATCGTGGATGAATTACCTCATTCGTTGCCACCGATGAGGAGTGTGAGTCACCACATAGACCTCATACCAGGAGCAAGTTTACCAAATAAAGTTGCGTACAGATTGATGCCGGAAGAAAATGAAGAGGTCAAGAACCAGGTACAGGATTTGTTGGACAAAGGATTGGTCAGAGAAATCCTGAGTCCATGTGTTGTTCCAACAATTCTTAGTCCGAATAAAGATGGAGGCTGGAGAATGTGTACAGATTCAAGGGCGATTAACAAAATTACCATCAGGTACAGATTTCCACTGCCAAGAATGGATGATCTGATGGATTGCCTGAGTGGGGTAAATTATTTTTCAAAGATTGATCTGAAGAGAGGATATCATCAGATTCACATGAGGGAAGGTGATGAATGGAAGACAGAATTCAAGACAAATGAAGGTTTGTACGAATGGTTGGTCATGCCGTTTGGCTTGACGAATGCATCGAGCACATTCATGAGGCTGATGAATGAAGTCCTAAGGGAATTCATCGGGAAATTTGTCATCGTATATCTGGACGATATACTGATCTTCAGCAAGACAAAGGATGAACATTTGAAGCATTTGGCTATTGTGATGAGGAAGCTACAGCAGGAGATGCTGTTGATAAATATGAAGAAGTCCTCATTCATGAAGACATAGCTCATTTATTTGGATTTTGTTATTTCAGCGAATGAGTTGAAAATGGATCCAAGTAAAGTGGAAGTGATCAAAAATTGGCCATCACCGAGAAATGTTTTTGAGGTGAGAAGTTTCCATGGTTTGGCAAGTTTCTACCGAAAGTTCATCAGGAATTTCAGTGGGATTAGCGCAGAAATGATGGACACAGTGAAGAAGCGGCATAAAACTTTTCACTGGATAGCTGAGGCTGAAAGGAGCTTCAATTTGTTGAAGTGAAAGATCACAGAGCAACCAGTGTTGGTGCTGCCAGATTTTCAGAAGACATGTCAAGTGAAATGTGATGCCAGCAGATATGCCATAGGAGCGGTCTTGAGTCAGGAAGACATACCAGTGGCATATTTCAGTGAGAAGTTGGATGAAGCAAAGATGAAATACTCCACGTACGACAAGGAATTTTATGCTATCATACAGGCACTGAAGAAGTGGAGGCATTACTTAATACCTAAGGAATTTGTATTATATAGTGATAATCATGCATTGCAGTTTGTGAGTCAATAAGAGAAGTTGAATCGGAAGCATGCAAAATGGGTGGAGTATATGCAAAATTTTACATTTGTAATTAAACACATTTCAGGTACTGCTAACAAAGTGGATCATGCTTTGAGCAGGAAATGTTTGTTGCTGCAGGAGTTCTGAGTCAAAACATTGGGTTTTGAGAACCTGAGGGACATGTATGCAGGTGATGCAGATTTTAGAGAGGCTTATGAAGCAACTGAGAATCCAATTCTCAGAGACAAAATTCCTTGGATAGATTATATGATCCAGGAGGGATTGCTATTCAAAGGCAATCAACTGTGTATTCCAAATTGTTCCATGAGGGAGAACTTGATAAAGGAGAAGCACAGTGGTGGATTAGAAGGACACTTTGGCCATGATTAAATATTCGCAAAGCTGAGTGAATCGTATTTTTGGCCAGGCATGCGAGCAGAGGTCAAGCGATTTGTTGACAGGTGTCGAATTTGTCAGCATTCCAAGGGGAGGAAATAGAATGCAGGTCTTTATCAGCCATTGCCCATACCAGAGAGGCCATGGGAGGCAATAAGAATGGATTTTGTAGTAGGATTGTCGAGGACACAGAGAGGTGTTGATTCCATCTTTGTAGTAGTGGACAGGTTTTCAAAGATGGCACATTTTATTCAATGCCAGAAAACCAGCGATGCGACTCACATCGCGAATTTGTTTTTCAAAGAGATTGTTAGACTCCATGGATTGCCGAGAAGCATAGTTTCGGACAGGGATACAAAATTCATAGGGCATTTTTGGAGGACGCTATGGAAGAAGCTAGGAACGAACTTGGCGTTTAGTTCAGCTTACCATCCTTAGACGGATGGGCAAACAGAGGTGGTAAACAGGAGTCTGGGAGACCTGCTGAGAAGCTTGGTGACAGAGCACCATAGCAGCTGGGACAATGTGTTGCCTCAGGCGGAGTTTGCGTACAATGATTTAGTAAATCATAGCACAGGGAAGATTCCATTTCAGATTATGTATGGGACACAATCGAGGGGAGTTTTTGAACTCAGGGAGTCAGAGAAAACTGTGACTAGTAGCGCTAGTGCAGAAGAATTCGCTGAGGAAATGCAGGAACTTCACAGTATAGTGAAGCAGCGACTGATTGACTCAAATCAAGGGTACAAGCGCAGAGCATATCAACATCGGAGACAACTTCAATTCGAAATTGGTGATCTGGTTCTGGCACACCTGAGAAAGGAAAGGTTTCCAAGGGGAACATATAACAAGCTCAAGATGAAAAAAATTGGGCCATGCAGAGTCCTGAAGAAATTTGGAGAGAACGCTTATGAGATTGAGTTGCCAGATGGCATCGGGATATCTCTGATATTCAATGTTTTGGATTTATACCCATACAAGGCTGGAGAAATAGAGGCTAGAACTAAGGAACCAGTAGTCCAGTGGGAAAAACAATTACCAATTGTAGAAAAGCCACAGATGGAGTGCATACTGGAAAAGCGAATCGGCAGAAAGACCAGGCGAAAACAATATTTTGAGTATCTGGTCAAATGGAGGAACCACCCAGTGGAGTATGCTAGCTGGGAGACTGAAGCGATGATACATAAGCATGGACAGACCGTGCAGGAGCTCATGGACAGGAGCCCATGAAAATTTTCAAGCAAGGGAGTATGATGCAGGAGCATCGACTACTCATCAAGCGAGCCAACACATCAAGCGGAAGATAGCTGGACAAGCCAACAAATTTCTTTTTGAACTTCACTTTGAAATGGTTGCGCCAAACATTAATGTGGAGAGTTAATGAAGCACACTTTGTAAATTGTAAATGGACCTTGAGAGGATAGCTCTTGTCCTTAGGTAGATGAGGCATTTATTTTAGTTAATGCTGGTAGATAGGAATTTAATTGTAGATTTGATAGATTTAGAATCAAAGAGGGAAACGTAATATAGACACCCTCCTTTTTACATTGTATTACTACTCTGTATTATCAAATAGGAGCAAGAAGAGAAGAGAAACAGAGAAATTGTATGCAGAACCACCATGTACATATATTGAATTAATAGAAAAGCTTTGATTCAATTCCATGGTTGTGTTATTCTTTGTGTATTGTTGACATCATGCTCATGAATGTTTGTTTCTTGTCATACATTTGCTCTTATATGATGTGTATGTGATTTCATGATTGAATTGAAGTATGAGAAGATGAGTGAATGAGTTTCAATTGTTTCTCTAAGTGAGCCAGAGAATTCCTGCAGGAGTGCAGTTGAATTTGTCCACAAGGAGTGTGTGACTGCAGGGTTCAATCAAAGAAATATTTTGTCCTCATTCATCTCAGAAGTGCATATTTAGCACCAAATCTGTGCAAGGCATGCGCAGGCTGGATGAAGACTCAGAGTTGCGATTCTGAGCAAAGGGAATTAAGACTGTTGCTGCAGGTTTGTGTCCAGAGTCGAAGCTTCAACACGTAGTCGTGTATGAAGAGTTGCTGCAAGGACTACGTGTAAGAAGTTTTCATAAGAACTTGTGAAGTCGAAGAAAAGCTCAGGAGATTTAGAATCTTGGTGGGTATCGCCAAAGAAGAGTACCGGAAGGGTACCGTGAAACATAACAAAGAGGATTTTTCGCCCAGGGGTGGAAGGCAAGAAGAGAGAAAACACTAAGTCATTTTGAGAATCTCCAGAGAGGAGAAATCGACAGTCAAGATTCGTCGAGGGAATTAGCGAAGTCCCGACAGCCGTCGGATCTTGGAGAAGTCGTGCTGGATTTAAACCTTAACGCGCAAGGAAGGAGGCAGAGCCCATCGGGACTTAACCCATCGGAAAATCTGGGTTTCCAGGGACGGGAGAACTGTGACCGCAGGAGTCGCAAAACTCCGAATCGCGATCGACACACCCAACTATAGGGTCATCATAGGAGACAGGTGTCATCGGGTTCGGGACTTGGAGAGTCTCGTGAGTTTGTGTAACGGGAATCGCGATTTCTCGAAACGCGATTTCCCGATCGCACGGAAGTATGAGTCATAGGCACTAGAGAGGGGGACATGTGTCGGATAAATCAACCTTCGCGGGGTCAATGCAAGGCACCATCAAAAATTGGGGATCGGAGGTTTCTGGTGCCAAAGAACAACAACATCACATATGTCGATTTCCCGATAGGGAAATCCCCGACAGGGACAAAGAAGTATCGGCCTTGAGACCCATCGGGTTTCGGGGTTTCACATAGCATGAGGAACGTGCCCACGAGGTTTGCGATAATGCGAAACCTGATTTCTCGATAAGGCAAAGGGGAGATCGTGGAGAGAGTTCTGTGGGTATTGAGAGGTACCGATAAGGGATAGGAAGAGTATTTTAGCTCTTCGGGCCAGAGAAGAAGAAGGTCCTGGTAGTAGCAGGAGAGAGCGGAGAAGCGAATGCGTCATAATACAATAAAAAATGATTTATCATAATCAAGTAGGTGTATTCATGTTAACATAAAATAATAAGAGGTGTATTGATTTTAATGATAATAATAGAATATAAAACAATAAGGTTCATTGATGTAAGTGATAATACTATGTTGTTATCCCACGACCACTTCTGAGGAGGTCTGCAACTAGGGTTTAGCGCCCCCCTATGGCCCTGGTCTGCGAAGCCATACTCTTTGCCCCGCTGGGGCTCATGAATCGCAAGGAAGGGGAGCCGTCGGGCACCTCCTATAGACGAATCATTGCAAATGGTAGTCCCAAAGAGGGCCCAAAGCGGTCGACCTTTGAACCGCCTCCAAACCTGCATGCGGAGCTCCTGGAGGAAGGAACTTTCAAAGACCGAGCAATGGATATAGATCCAGGAAAGGAGACAGTCCAAGCCAGCGCGTCAACACCATGGGTACCGGGTAAGTGCATTCCACAAGCTCCACAGGCACCGAAATATGTCATTAGCTCACCACGAATAGAAGAACAGAAACAATACATGAGGGACTATGCCTTGGTGGGTAAATTCCTAGGGCTCTGGCCCTCGGAGCGAGATTTAATCAAATGGATACAATACTGGTGGAAGCCGAGAGGGCATTATGAACTGCAACTGGGTTCTAAGGGTTTCTTCACCATTATCTTCCACAACCTGGAGGACCGCAACCGTATCTTCGATGGAGGGTCGTATTTCTATAATTCGGCAGGAATCTTCTTAAGATTCTGGACCGAGAAGCTTAGCCCTGAGAAGGAAGACTTTACCCATGCACCGGTTTGGCTCAGATTATACTCCCTACCCCAGGAGTTCTGGTTATAAGAAGTTTTGGCCAACATTGGGAACACCATAGGTATTTACATTAAATCCTCAGAGGCCACTAAGCAACGGCGCTATACCTCCTATGCGAGAATCTGTGTGTACCTAAACATTGCCAAACCGCTCCCGGGATCCATCACACTGGAGTATCATGATGAGGACTGGTCTCAAACCATCAACTACGAGCATATCCCATTTCGTTGTAGGAAATTCCATGAGCATGGGCACCTATTCAGAGAATGCCCACTCAACATGGTGCCAAAAGAAGGGAACCCAGAAGCCGGCAAGGACAAGGATGGTTTCATGCAACCAGCGGGGAAAAGGCGTCAAGGAGGAAGGAAACCACTGGCCCAGGTAAGCAAAGATCCTTCAACTAGTAATAAATTTGCCATCTTGCAGAACCATACAGAAGACCCCATAAATCAGGCAAATCCCATTGAACCCTCTCAGGGCAATGTACCTCAATCTACCAGTCAAGGAACAGAATGGAAAATCCAGGGCCAGGAGCCTGATCTAGCCCACCATGACACGGCTCAGGATGTGCCAAAGATAGAAGAAGGGGAGGCGGACATGGAGCTAGAAGAGCAAGATTTGGCTGGGGTGGATCTGGAGCACCTCGAACATGCCTATCGGCAACAAAATCTCTATACAATACCCAAAGATCAACTACGGAAGGTCCACAAAGTCTTCCTCAACTCCTCAGTTCGATCCTCAGCCCGAGCCAATAAAATCCTCGGAATCCAGGGCATTCAATCAGAAAACCTAACCAAATCCCAGAAGGATGAAAAGAAAAGAGGACGTAAATCCACCAACAAGCTCATCCAAGAAATAGGAAACTTTATGGTAAACTCTGGAAAAATTAACCTGATCTCGGACAACTTCCCTCCCCTCCCCATTCCCCTTTCATCATGAAGATCATTACATGGAACATCATAGGCCTCAACGGACATAGCAAGCAAAAATCGCTACGGGATCTGATAATAGCAGAAAAACCAGAAATTGTACTCCTACAGGAAACGAAATGCACTTCAGAAGACATAGACAAGCTTCTACCCTACTGCTGGAAACAAGGGACGGTAGTAGCTATTGACGCCATAGGAATAGCTAGAGGTCTGGCTGTATTATGGAACACCAATGCCGTGCTATTGGAAAACTTCATCACTACCGGATGGTCCATCACCGCTGATTACAGGCTTATAGGCTCAAATAGGCCTAGCACTCTGACCAATGTCTATGACCCAACCAGCCCAAGGGATAAGCAGATCTTCCTCAGAAGCCTGCGTTATGTCGCTAGCTTAGCACAAAACAAAAAATGGATAACTGGTGGCGAATTCAACATCATCCACAGCCTGGCGGAAAAAAGAGGAGGATCAAGGTGCCTGGACAGGGACTCCGATGACTTCAATTCTCTCATAGAAGAGTTTCACCTAATTGATTTGGACACCAACAATGGCGTGCACACTTGGACAAATAGAAGAACCGGAATACACCAAATTGCCTGTAAGCTGGATAGGTTCCTGATATCAGAATCTCTTATGATGGAGGGCATCGCAATGGAATTGGATATCCTAAACTTCTCTGGGTCAGATCACTGGCCCTTACAACTAAGCCTAGATATTCCAGCTACTCCCGGTAAGAAACCATTTAGATTTGAGAAATTCTGGCTAGATCACCCGGATTTCCAAGAAAACATCCAAGATTGGTGGAGGAAGGCAGCAGTTCCCGACGGATCCAAAATGTATAAATTTCAGCAAAAGTTAAAGAATCTCAAGAAGACTCTCAAAATATGGAACCAGAACACGTTTGGCAACATTTTTTATGCTCAAAAACAACTCTCGGCGCAATTGGAAGCGGTTCAACATCAAATCAGACTACAAGGCTTCACCAATGAGCTCAAAGTTCAGGAAATGAATTTGAATCAGCAGCTCAAAGTCAGGCGGAAGCAAGAAGAAATATTATGGAAACAAAAATCATGAGTGCATTGGCTCAAGGAAGGGGAGTGCAACACCAAATTCTTTCATAGGAATGTCATTCAAATAAGGCACACCAACAAGATCACACACCTCATCTCAAACAACGGGGACATGGTACACTCCCATGAGGATATGGAAAACACCCTGATAAGTCACTTTCAAAACCTCCTCACGGAACCCCAAGAAGATAGACAGGAAGCAATCAACAAAGTCACTCGGCATGTACCCTCCCTTGTCACCCCGGAGAAAAACGCAGGCCTTCTTCGCCCAATAACAATCGAGGAAGTAGACCAAGCACTTCAGGAGACCCCCAAGGATAAGTCTCCAGGCCCTGACGGTTTCACAAGTGACTTCTTCCACCACTACTGGCTGCTGATAAGAACAGAAGTTTGGGAAATTATAGAGGACTCTCGAGCCTCCGGTCATATCCTCCAGGCACTGAATGCCACATTCCTAACCTTAATTCCCAAAGAGGGGCAGGCAAACCACCCCAAGCAGTTCAGGCCGATAGCGTTATGTAATGTCATTTACAAGCTTCTGACAAAAGTAATAGCAAGGAGACTCAAGCCCATCTTACCTACAATAATATCCCTAGAGAAATCGAGCTATGTTGAGGGCAGACAAATCTTAGACAGCGTTATCCTAGCCCATGAGGTGATCCATTCTCTGCAGAAAACCAAGACCCCAGGTATGCTTCTTAAATTAGGCCTCTCTAAAGCTTTCGACAAGATTAGCTGGGATTATATGTGAGCAATGCTTCTAGCGTTCGGCTTTGATCAATGCTGGGTAACCTGGATTATGAATCTAACTTCTTCAGCCTTTTTCTCTCTTATTGTCAATGGTGTCCCATCGAAGCCCTTCTCCCGTTCCAGAGGGATCAGGCAAGGAGATCCCCTCTCTCTGTTTCTCTTCATTATAATGGTCGAAGGCCTTAGTAGATCCATCCACACAGCTATATAAAGCAAACTTCTAACAGGTCTTCCCCTGCACAACATTTCCCCTCCCATCTTGCACAGCAAGTTTGTTGACGACACCCTCCTGATGGGTAGCCCCACCGTCCGGGAGGCCAACTCCATTTCGGATCTCCTTCAAACCTTCTCGTACGCCTCGGGGCTAGACTGCAACAAGGAGAAATCCCAAATCTTCTTCTTTAACACTCCCTTGCTGGTCTAGCGCCATATTTCTGGCCTCCTTGGTTTCAATCGAAGCTCCCTTCCATCCAAATACCTCGGCATTCCCCTGATAGAAAATGCGCTCTGGAACTCTTCCTGGGAGCACCTATTATCCTCCTTCACCAAAAGATTGGCCTCTTGGACCTTTCGAGCTCTAAACCTACCCAGCCGCCTCATTTTGCTCCAGGCCATCCTCCAGGCCCTCCCGATCTATTCCTTCTCTGCTCTGGCCGCCCCAAAGTTTGTCCTTGCCACTATCAAATGCCTACAAAGTAACTTCATCTGGCAAGGCCTTAACATAGGAAATAAGATAGCTTTGGTCAGTTGGGACAAACTCTGTCTACCCAAGGAACAAGGCGGCTTGGGTTTGAGAGATCCCTTAATCATGAATAAGGTGTTAAGCGCCAAAATCTAGTGGTGTTGGTTAAAGAGCCCCAAGGACCTTTGGGCCCGACTCTGGAGGAAGAAATATGCTCCAAATGTGGCAGAAAAGAACCTCATCCGATGGAATGAGGATATCTCGGGCTCCTTAATATGGACAGTAGCGAGGCAGAATCGGCAACTGGTATCCGCGCATGCCTTCTGGGAAATTAGGAATGGAAAAATGACCCTCTTCTGGCAAGATTCCTGGCAACAATGGTTGGTTCTGTGTAAGGAGGAATGGGCCCAGGAAATATGCACTCAAGCCACTCGGGCAGGTCTGACAAAAGTAGCTAACTACTGGCAGGATGGACCCCAGGAAAACATGTGGCACCATTGGCACCTGGACAGGGAAAACATCGCATTGGGGGCTGGCGTGGATCTAGAACCCTGGAATGAAGAGATGATGAAACGGAAAATCCCCAAAAGAATAGGCGAGGACATCCTAAGGTGGGGATACAGACCAAGGGGAACCTTCATCACTAGGGAAGCTTACCATCTCAAAGCGCCCACAAACCCTCTCCCTAATGCGCAAGTGTGGTGCAAGCTATGGAATCTTAAGCACTGGCCCAAAATCACCCTCTTCCTCTGGCTTGTCATCCACTCCAGCATCTTAACTTGGGATAACCTTTCTAAAAGGGGATTCGTTGGTCCCTCTATATGCCTACTCTGTGGAGAGGCAGAGGAAACAATGAACCATCTTCTCAACTCCTGCCATTATACAGCCCAAATCTGGGATCAAGCAACAATTATTATGCGCACCTCAGATCGAAGCAGAGATAGCATCCTGGCAACCATTACAAACTGGAGGGACCAAGCTTTCCACTCTCCCCTCCTCAATCGGGTTTGGCAACTCCTACCGTGCTTCATATTATGGCAAACCTGGAAAGAAAGGAATAAAATAACTTTCAAAGGCCTAGCCCTCCCCTGGCAACACTGCTGGCATCAATGCTATCGTAACATTCTGGAGACTCTCCCTCTTCAGCCACGACCCAATGAGCTTGAGAACAACAACCCAGACGAACTCCCCATCATTCAGTTCTGGACCCCACCCTCTCCCCTTCAGGATCGGCCTTCTCCTCACCCGCCCCCTCCCCCCAGCAGCCCTTCCTTTTGGTCTCCTCCCCCAGAAGGTTTTATCAAGCTGAACTTTGATGGGGCCTCTAAGGGAAATACCGGACCTGCAGGCTATGGAATTGTCCTCCGTGACACCCTCGGGAACATCCTCCTCATCAGTGCAGGCCCCATGGGACACTCCACGAACAATGCAACAGAACTGAGGGGTCTCACCAGGGGACTCCAAATAGCCATTGAAAGCAACTTCACTAAGATAGTCGCTGAGGGAGACTCCTTAATCATTATCAACTTACTGCGAAAAATCATAAATGGAGCCAACCCGGATAAAATATCGCCCAGCTGGAGACTATTACATGGACTGCAGACTATCATTGATTCTCTACGTCCAGGGCTGACCATCATTCCAGCCCACATCAGAAGGCAGGCGAATCAATTGGCGGACAACCTAGCGAATATAGGCATCAACTGGAGTGACTCAGAACTCCTCTGTAACTCAGCCTCAGACTCTAATCACCCAATTCTTCAGCAATGCATTCGCCAAGCTAGGGCGACGGATGCTCCCCCAGATGGGGTGTTAGCAGGGAACACATGGAGCATGACAGGGGGGGGCATATGCCAACGGGGCACAGAGCCATGTGACGGTCTCGTGCCGCCGTATGCCACCCTTCCACAGCATTAAAACACCCTTAATGCGATGGGAAGGGCTGTTAATGCTCACCCTCGGCCTTTGTGTTGTATTAGGGCGCTCTCACTCGGCTCTATTCATTATCTCTGTTGGTGGTTCGTTGGGCTTCTCCCATCCTAGCCATGCCCATATTCTGACTGTGTTCACTGGCCTTCGACGGTTTCTCTTTTCAAGCAGCTCGGCGACCATAGTCCTGAGCAACTCATGCCTAAGAAAAAAAAAACGTTTAAGAGGGAGGCCGCAGCGGGGCTCTCCCTGGAGACCGCATCGGCCCTCCACCTCTTCGTGAGCCTTGCCACCCACTAATTCTTCCATCCACTCTAATCCCAAGCCCCATAGCTCTTCCTCCCTCAATCCGCCGACCATGAATTTCAATTGTTTGGAACTAGCTCCACGACTACCCAGCTCTTCCTTGCGCTTCCTCCCTGCTCAATCGGTGACTGCACCAGCCCACCCTCCGAGCCCGACTTTCCCTAGAGACTTAGGGGAAGACCCGCCTTCTCCTCCGAGGAAGACTGGGCACTCTACCCCCCCCACCCCTGACTTCACAATCAACGAGCAGCTGAAAGACAAGGTGGCTATCCTCTATGGCCTTGTCTTTGAACTCCGCCAGGGGGTGGATGACTTGCACTTCCGGATGCAACTCACCAACGATAAAGTGGCGCTCTTTCTCCAGCATCTAACCTCCCTGCACGAAGTGGTTATTTCACCCCCAGAAGGAGCACCCTCCAGGCAGCATCCCGAAGCAGAAGCCAAAGAAGAAAACGACATCAGGAGAGCAAGAACAACTGAGGATACCACCATGCATTGGGCAGCTACTCCGGGCGAGGATATGGCAAAGCAGGATGCAGTAGGGTCGAGCCTGACGCGAAGTGGGAATGCGACCAGGGAAGCGGAGGATGGTGTGAGGAACGACCTGGATGTCATGGCCACGAAGCAGGACGAGAAGCAGTGGGGAGATGGGATGGCAGTTGTCGAAGAGGAACCTTGGCTAGGGGACCTCACTACCACCTGGCCGGGTTATGCGTCTGGTGTCTAGTTTGATGTTGTGTCAGGTTCTCTCTTTGATGGTTATCTATGTTGTTGTAGACATTTTTCTTTTTAGTATACAATTATGCTTTTGCTGACTAGGCTATTGACTGGGCTGGTTTCCCCTCTGTTGGGGCAGCCCAGTCGTCACAGTAGGATAATCTATGTATTTGGAACCTCTTTTTTGCCTCTAGTAGGTACTTAATATATGAAACCTCTTACTTAAAAAAAAAAAGTGATAATACTATAAAAAATGACTACCAAATAAATTAATCCTCGATATTGATTTCAATGTTGAGATACAACAAGTCATCAGGTGAAATGAATTTAGGGTGAATTTTTTTTTCAAAATAGATATTATGAGTTGAAGGTGCTTCCCTAGATATGGCCCTCTTATAGCAATTTATTGATCTACCATTCAATTTCTATACTTTCATTTGGGTTGAGTCGATAAGTTCTGGACTTTCTGAAGGACCTGTCATAAATTCAATGGAGTGTTAAATTAGTCATTGTGGAGGCAATCCTTTTGGTCTTTCAAATACTTTTTGAGAGGATTGAAGCAATAAGGTGTGAGGATTTTAGTGATCTTGATATAACATAAAACTATAGGGTGCATTGATTTTAATGATAATGACATAACATAAAACAATAGGGTAGGGTGCATTGATTTCAATGATAATACTATGAAAAATAAGGTCCAAGGATTTTAGTGATCTTGATAAAACATAAAACTATAGGGTAAATTGATTTTAGTGATAATGACATAGCATAAAACAATTGGGTAGGGGGCATTGATTTCAATGATAATACCATGGAAAATAATTGAGTGCATTAATTAATTGAAAAAATGACACATGTCCCTTCTAAAAGAATAATATAATTTCAAAATAGATATTATAAGTTCAAGTCGTGGACTTTGTTTGGTTATGTGTGATTTATCTATTAGTATTTTCACATTAAAACAATTATGATATTATGATATATAAAATGTGAAAATGTTGTTCAACATGGAGTTGACACGTGTCTCTCCTAAAAGAAAAATATAATATTAAGTAAATAAAAAAATATGTGCTGAAAACAATAGCATTAAATATAAAGTGAACTATCCTATATGTGCTATTTGAGATATTTTTGGAGAAAGTTTTAAGGAAACATTTTCCTTTTTGGCATTTTTATGGGCATATTTTTCGATCAATTTTTTTCCGAAATATCTGACTGATTGGGTCTATATAATTTGAGTGCCAAGATTTTTCAGGGTGGTGAATCCATTTATGCATTCAAAAATGCAATTTAAACAACATAAAACGGTCATTTAACCAAGATCTCTTTCATCCTATCCCGATCAAAAAGTTCAAAAATTCGAATGTTTTTACAAGGCAGCTTAGTTGTGATTTATGATTTAGAAAAATCACTTGCATTGATTTAATGCAACAAAAAATGCATTGATTTAAGTGATGATACAATAAAAATGATTTGCATAATCAAGTAGTTGTATTCATTTTAACAATGATACAACATAAAACAATAGGGTGCATTGATTTCAGTGCTAATGATATAACATAAAACAATAGGGTGCATTGATTTAAGTGATAATGATATAACATAAAATAATGTGGTGCATTGATTTCAATGATAATGCTATGAAAAATTATTTAGTGCATTAATTAATTGAATAAATCATATGATGGAAATTAATCCTCTATATTGACTTCAACTATGAGATACATGCAAGCATCTAGTGAAATGAGTTTAGCAATAATGTAGTGAAAACAAATTTCAAAATATATATTATAAGTTGAAGTCATGTACTTTGTTTGGTTATGTGTGATTTATCTATTAGTATTTTCACATTAAAATAATTATAATATCAAGATACAAAAAATGTGAAAAGCGTATTAATTAATTAATACGCTTTCAGTGTATTAATTAATTAATACACTTTCAGTGTATTAATTAATTGAAAAAATAATACAAAGTAAATTAACACAATGATAAATAATTTAGAGTAATTAGAGTAGTTGTATTCATTTGAACAATGATATAGCATAGAGCAATAGGGTGCACTGATTTCACTGATAATACTATGAAAAATGATTTAGTGAATTAATTAATTGAAGAAATAATAATAAGAAAATTAATCATCCGTATTGATTTTAAGTGTGAGATACAACAAATCATCAACGGAAATGTGAGATACACTATATGTGATTTGACACAGCCGCACTCCTCGGAGCACATCCGCTCTCACAGTATCTTCTTCCACTGACGGCCCGAAGAACTCAAAGGTTCCTCTAATTCCCTATCGAGAATTTTCCTTACCCACAATAACTCTCCCAAGTGATCTCCCTTAATGATTGGGAAATCGGAACTCCCAGCTTTGCAAGTTCACTGTATATCCCCGGGCTCTCGAATCCCCGATACCCGATGCCTTAGTCAACGCTGACCTCTTCCCGTATCTATTGGGACTTCTCTTATCGCGGTTTCCCTACTTTCGATTTCATGCACTTTGATTGGCCGACTCCCGATACCCAATGAAATGAAACTCCGATGCACGTGTGGGTTGTCTTTTCAACTCCTTATCACCCCTATCGGGATTTCAGAATTCGCGGGATCGCGAATCCGGATGTCGATGGACTCGGGACTTTCCTTTTCCCAATCCCTGATACTGTGCCACCTGTCCTCCACTATCTTTTGTTGTGGCCCCACACGACTCTCCCGCCAGGGTATCATGGATCGTGATTTCAAACTGTCTGAGTATCATGTTCTCGAAAACCCTGATACTTCGATTCACAACTTCCTCGGATCTCCTGACACGCGTCCCACACAACAGACAGTTCTAATCCTATCAGGATATCGTGGATCGCGATGTTGCAATTCTTGTTGCACAATTTTGGAGCTTCGACTTGCGAATCCCCGATATGCGATGTCACGTGTAGATCTGACGGTCCCTATGACTCGGGATCGACGGCTCTGCCCCTCTTGAGCTTCGAACCTCTTTCACACTTACATTGTAACCTCCCTCGCACCTCCGTGAGATCCAACGGCCCACGGAACTTCATGAAATCTCCTCAAGGGATTTCAACTGTTCGCTCTTCCCTTTGTAAATCCAAAAAATGAAGAAGTGTCTCCCCACGAGACTCGTTCACCTGCTCGCCAACCTGCGATGCTTCTCTCAGACTTTCCATGATAGCTTCCCTGCACTTACCCTTCTGTGAATTCAAAGGCCTATTCATCCTGAGCTTCTCCACAATCTTCAGTCTTTAGAAAGAAACCTTGCACGCACTCCTTACGGAAAATCTTCAACAACGCTTAAGTGTTGAAGGCACTCGACCCTGCGCACACCTGCAGCAGCAGTATTCCGATACTCTGCTCAGAATCGCAACTCTAAGACTTAGCTTGGCCTACGCACTCCTTTGCACGTCACTGTGCCTAACTCCCTCTTCGAGGAAATGAGCACAAAAGTTACCTCTAATTGAACCCTTCTGTCAACGCACTCCTTACAGACAATTCAACTGCACTCCTTGCAGGAATTCTTTGGTTCAAATTAGAGAAACAATTGAAACTAATTCCTTCTTCCCTTAAGACTTCTATTCATATGTGAAATCATATACATAGCATATAAAAGAAAATGTATAACAGGAAGAAAACATTCATGAGCATAACATCACTTACACAGAGAATCAGACACAAAACCATGAAATTGAATCAATCTTCTCCTATTAATCCAATTATCGGTACATGGGTGTTCTTTACACAGTTCTCTGCGTGCTCTTCTCTTCCTACTCTTGAATTGATAATAATACAATGATACAATGAGGGTGTCTATATCCGTTTCCCCTCTTGGACTCTAAAGCTATCAAATCTAAAATTAAATTCCTATCTACCAGCATTGACTAAATTAAATGCCGACTATCTACTAAGGACAAGAGCTATCCACTCAAGGCCCAATACAATATACAAATGCGCCATTTCTTAAATGATTCATTTAAGATTTGCGCAACAGTCCCAAATCATTTTCAAAATTTGCGCTGCTTGTCTAGCTGTCCTCCGCTTCCGCGCTGGCTCGCTTGAAGTGTTGGCGATGCTCCTACATCATACTCCTCGGCTTGAAAACTTTCATGGGCTCTTTTCCATGAGCTCCTGCACAGTCTATCCATGCTTATGTATCTCTACTTCGCTCTCCCAACCGGCATCTTCTACTGGTTGGCCCTTCCACTTGACTAGATACTCGAAGTATTCTTTCCTTCGGGTCTTCTTACCCACTCTCTTATCCAATATGCACTCCATCTGCGATTTCTCTACAACTGGCAATTGTTTCACCCATTGGAGGCCTGGCTGCTCAGTTCCCATTTCTGCTTCTCCAACCCTGTATGGGTATAAGTTTGCGATATTGAATATCAGAGATATTCTGATTCCATCTGGTAACTCGATCTCATAAGAATTTTCTCTAAATTTTCTCAAGACCTTGCATGGCCCGATTTTCTTCATTTTCAACTTATTATATGTTCCCCTCGGGAACATTTCTTTCCTTAAATGTGCTAGGACTAGATCACCAACTTCAAACTGAAGTTGTCTCTTCCGCTGGTCTACTTTGCGCTTGTACTCCTGATTTGAATCTATCAGTCGTTGCTTCCCCTGACTGTGAAGTTCCTTCATTTCCTGAGCAAATTCTTCTACACTAGCACTGTTAGTCGCAGTCTATTCTGAATCCCTCAGTTCAGAAACTCCTCTTGGCTACATTCCATATACAACCTAAAATGGACTTTGGCCTGTGCTCCGATTCACTGAATCATTGTATGCAAACTCTGCCTGTGGCAATATGCTATCCCAGCTATTATGGTGCTCTGTCACCAGGCTCCTCAGCAAGTCTCCCAGACTTCTGTTCACCACCTTTGTTTGTCCATCCATTTGTGGATGATAAGCCAAACTAAACGATAAGTTAGTCCCCATCTTCTTCCACAGCGTCCTCCAAAAATGTCCTATGAATTTTGTGTCTCTGTCCGAAACTATACCTTTCGGCAATCCATGAAGTCGAACGACCTCCTTGAAGAACAGATTTGCGATGTGTATTGCATCGCTGGTTTTCTAGCATGGAATAAAATGTGCCATCTTGGAAAACCTATCCACTACCACAAAGATTGAATCAAATCCTCTTTGTGTCTTTGGCAAACCCAATACAAATTCCATGCTAATTGCCTCCCATGGCCTCTCTGGTATGGGCAATGGCTGATAAAAACCTGCATTCTATTTTCTCCCCTTCGAATGCTGGAAAACTCTGCATCTGTCAATGAATCTCTTGACATCTTATTGCATTCCCGGCTAAAAATATGACTCATTCAGCTTCGCGAATGTTTTTTCATGGTCAAAATGTCCTGCCAATCCACCACTGTGTTTCTCCTTCAACAAGTTCTCCCTCATGGAGCATTTCATAATACACAGTTTATTTCCTCTGAACAACAATCCCTCCTGGATCATATAATCTATCCAAGGGCTCCTATCTCTGAGAACTGGATTCTTAGTTTCTTCATACGCTTCTCTAAAATCTGCATCCTTTGCATATATGTCCCTGAGATTTTCAAAACCCAACGTTTTGACTCGGAACTCCTGCAACAACAAACACTTCCTGCTCAAATCATCAGCCACTTTGTTAGTAGTTCATGAAATGTGCTTAATCACAAATGTGAAATTCTGCATATACTCTACCCATTTGGCATGTTTCTGATTCAACTTCTCCTGTTGAGTCACAAACTGTAATGCATGATTATCACTGTACAAAACAAATTCCTTCGGGATCAAGTAATGCCTCCACTTCTTCAGTGCTTGTATGATAGCATAAAATTCTTTATCATACGTGGAGTACTTCAGTTTCGCCTCATCGAGCTTCTCGCTGAAATATGCAACTGGTCTGTCTTCCAGACTCAAGACCGCTCCTATGGCAAACCCGCTTGCATCACATTTCACCTAAAATGTTTTTTGAAAATACGGTAACACCAACACTGGTTGCTCCGTGATCTTCCACTTCAACAGATTGAAGCTCTTTTCAGCCTCTGTTGTCCAGTAAAAAGACTTATGTCGCTTTTTCACTGTATCCATCATTACTGCGCTAATTCCACTAAAATTCCTGATGAATTTCCAGTAGAAACTAGCCAAACCATGAAAAATTCTCACCTCGAATACATTTCTTGGTGATGGCCAATTCTTGATCACTTCTACCTTATTTGGATCCATCTTCAATTCATTTGCCGAGATAACAAAACCCAAGTAAATGAGCTCTGTCTTCATAAATGAGGACTTCCTCATATTAATCAATAGCTTCTCCTGCTGTAGCTTCCTCATCACTGTAGCCAAATGACTCAAGTGCTCTGCCACTGATTTACTGTAAATCAGTATGTCATCCAGATACACAATGACGAACTTCCCGATGAATTCCCTCAGGACTTCATTCATCAGTCTCATAAAGGTACTCGGTGCATTCGTTAAACCAAATGGCATGACTAGCCATTCATACAAAGCTTCGTTGGTCTTGAAGGTTGTCTTCCATTCATCGCCTTCCCTCATGCGAATCTGGTGGTATCCACTTTTCAAATCTATCTTTGAAAAATACTTTGCCCCACTAAGGAATTCCATCAGATCATCCATTATTGGCAATGGGAACCTGTACCTGATGGTTATCTTATTGATCACCCTTGAGTCGGGACACATTCTCCAACCTTCGTGTTTCTTCGGACTGAGTACTGTTGGAACAACACATGGGCTCAAACTCTCCCTGACCAATCCTTTATCCAACAACTCCTAGACCTGCTTCTTGACCTCTTCATTTTCCTGTGGCGTCAACCTATACGCGGCTTTATTCGGCAAACTAGTTCCTGGTATGAGATCAATGTGATGACTCACACTCCTCATCGGTGGCAACGAGCGAGGTAATTCATCCACTATGATGTCAGCGAACTCTTCCAGCAGTTCCTGAATTTCATCTGGCAAATCATCCACTCTTGTGCTAGTCAGAACAATCCTCAGTTTCTTGACCACAAAGAATTGTGGATCTTCATTTTTCTTCACCTCTGTAAGAAGCTCCTTACCACTCATGAGAAGTATTGTGTTTCTTACCTCCGGCTTCACCTCCTTATCTTTTATTGGAAGCAACATATGGGTTCTCCCATTCTTCTCCAGGGTATATGTGTTCATTCTCCCATCATGAATCACATTTCTGTAATATTGCCATGGTCTACCCAGCAATAGATGACATACATCCATGGGAATAACATCACAGAGTACTTTATCATTATACCCTCCTATTTTGAATTCAACGAAGCATTGTTTAGTAACAGTTACCTAGTGTCCCTTCTGTAGCCATGAAACTTTGTATGGGCTTGGATGATTAGTCGTCTCCAGCTCCAGCTTCTCTACCATCTCTGTATATACGAGGTTATCCGTGCTACCACTGTCTACGATGACCTTGCACACCCTATCTGAAAAGTCTGGTCCTTTGAGTTGGGTCCTCCGCCTCTTTCCCTGGTGTCAAAAGGACTTTTCACATCATAAGTGATCTTTTGCCTTCAGCGTCTTCGGCCTCAACATCCCACCTCTGCGCCTCGGTGATGTGAGCTTCCCCAATGTCCTTCTTTTTCTCTGGACACTCGTAAGACTTGTGCCCATTCTTTCCACATGTGAAGCATGTGATTACTCCACCTCTTCCTCTTCCTCTACCTCTAGTACGAGGAAAAGTGTTGTTGTCAGCATATCCTCCACTCTGCTCTGTATGCTTCCCTCTCTGTTCAACATATGGCCCTCTCTGTGAGGTTCCACCTCTTTCAACTTTACCCTGAGGTTTCTTCCATTCCTCCTTGGGCTTCTCATATTTGTCCTAGGCAACTGCCTTGCCTCTGGGCTGACTTCTGCCTCGTCCCCTCTGACCTTGCTTTCGGCTCAACTTCTCTTCTACTTTCAGAGCCATCTGATAAGCATCTTCTACCATCCTGATGGTAACCATGCTCAATTCATCCTGAATGTTGTATCTCAGACCATTCAGATATCAGGCAACTTTTTTATCATCACTCTCCCGATGACCTGCTCTGATGTTCAGTCGATAGAATTCCTCAGTGTATTCTTTCACTGTCATCAGTTTCTGTCTCAGGTTCTGCATCCTCCTGAACAGAGTAATTTGATAGTCTCTTGGGATGAACTTTTCCTTCATCTTCGCGATCATTCGATCCCAACTCTTAATATTTTGCTTGCCTTTGCAGCGTCTATCAGCTTGTAATTCATCCCACCATAATGTTGCATGTCCTTTCAAGCGCGTAACAACATGTCTGACCTTCTTATCCTCTTCGATATCTTCATAATCGAAATAGGTGTCAAGATCTCTAATCCAGTCTAGAATCTCTTCTGCATCTAGATTTCCCTCGTAAAATGGAATGTCCATCTTCGCCTTTGCACTCATCCTGGCAATAGCTTTAATCAATCGCCCAGTTGATGCATCTTCGACTGCAACTTCCTCCTCTCGTTCTGACTCTATTTCACTATCGGAATCACTTAGATCCCCTGCACTAGCTGTGCGTCTTTGCGCTGTCTCCATCTCCTCGAGTCTTTCTCGGAGATTGCGCATTTGCCTCTCCATTTCTGGATTTCCTACCAGCCTGCCTCTTCTCCACACCTCTCTATCCTCTGGATCAGGTGATTGTCTCTCTCTTCTGGGCGGCATGGTGAATTTCTTCTTCTCTGCTATAGAAAGAAAATAACTTCCTATGTTCTGATACCAAACCTGACGCAGCCGCACTCCTCGGAGCACGTCCACTCTCACAGGATCTTCTTCCACTCACGGCCCGAAGAACTCAAAGGTCCCTCTAATTCCCTATCGAGAATTTTCCTTACCCACAACAACTCTCCCAAGTGATCTCCCTTAATGATTGGGAAATCGGAACTCTCAGATTCACAAGTTCACTGTATATTCCTGGGCTCTCGAATCCCCGAGACCCGATGCCTTAGTCAACGCTGACCTCTTTCCGTATCTATCGAGACTTCTCTTATCACAATTTCGCTACTCATGATTTCATGCACTTTGATTGGCCGACTCCCGATACCCGATGAAATGAAACTCCGATACACGTGTGGGCTGTCTCTTCAACTCCTTATCACCCCTATCGGGATTTTGGAATTATTGGGATAGCGAATCCTGATGTCGATGTTCTCGGGACTTTCCTTTTCCCGATCCCCGATTGATGCAGGAGCATCGTCATCACAATCAAGAGAGCCAACACATCAAGCGGAAGACTGCTGGACAAGCCAGCACACATTTTTTTTTTTGAAATACTTTGGGAATTGTTGCATAATCTTAAATGATCCATTTAAGAGATGACGCACTTGTATTGTAATGGACCTTGAGCCTTTAAGCTCTCGTGCTTAGGTAGATGAGGCATTTAAGATAGTTAATGTAAAGTAGATAAGAATTTAAGTCTAGATTTGATAGTTTAGAGTTCGAGAGGGAAAATGGATATAGACACCCTCATTGCATCATTGTAACATTAGCAGCATTCAGAAGAGAAGAGCAAGCAGAGAGAATTGTGAAGAACACCCATGTACAGACATTTGAATTAATAGAATGAAGTTCTGATTCAAATTCATGGCTGGTGTTGTTTTCTCTGTGTAGAATGTTTATGTACTCATGAATGTTTGCTTTCTGGTTATGCATTTGCTTTGTATATGCTGTGCATGTGATTTCATGTTTCGAAATTGAAGTCTGAAAGGGAGAGGAAATGAGTTTCAATTGTTTTTCTATCTGAGCCAGGAGATTCCTGCAAAGAGTGCAGTGGAATTCATCTGCAAGGAGTGCGTTGATGAGGGCTCGATAGTCTAACTTTTGTTCTTATTTGCCCAGAAGTTGATTTTGGGTTGTTGAAGTCCTGCAAGGAGCGTGCAGGCTGGATAAGAAGAAATCTCAACTGTTAGTCTGAGCAAAGCAGTTAGACAACTGCTGCTGCAGAGAGTGTGTAGAGTCTGAAGTATTCAACATTTGAAGTTGTTGAATATTGAGCACAAGCAGTGCGTGAAATCTTAGGAGGTATCGTTCCTTCTTGATTTCGTCCAAGAAAAATACTGGGGGTTGTGCGCAAGTTCCTCTGAAGGAAGAAGAGTTGCAGGCACAGGCTTGGAAAGCAATTTCTTAGAAGGAACTCTTAGCCATCCCAGGAAATCCTCGAGAAGGAGGAATCGACGATCAGGATCCATTGAGCGGAAGCAGCGAAGTCTCGACAACCGTCATATCTCGAGGAAGTTGAGCAAGGTTTAGGCCTTAGCGTGCAGGGAAGGAGTCGGGGCACATCGGGACTCGACTCATCATAGAATCGGAGTCTCCAGGAACATAGGATTCTCGCAGGGAGAAATCATGACCCGCAATTTCTGGAAAGGGGTATAACCGTAGATCCCGGACTGGACACGTGTCAGTAATCCGGAGAGTCGGGGATCGACATTCGGGATTTTTCCATGCAAAAGAATTGTTTCAATTGAAATAACGATCTCGCAATACCCAATAGCGTGATGAGGAGAGGGTGACGTGGAGGAGAATGCCTGCACGTGCATCGAGGTTCAGAAATTTGGGATTCACGGTGTCATGAGAATCGCTGTCGGAGGAACTGCGAAACTTCGAAGCGTGATAACCAAGAAGTCATAGTGCTGAGTGGAGGACATGTGTTGGAAGGTCAGTGCGTGGGGTCACAGAGCACAGTAAAAGAGACAGGTGGCATCGGGGATCGGGAATCGGGGACACGAGAGGTAAGTGACTTACGATATCATAAGTTTCGATTTCCCGACGGATAAAATCCCGACAAGAGTAGGGAAAGCCTTAGTAGATACTCATCGGGTTTCGGGGTTTTGTGAGGCCCGAATCCATGAGCATAGGACTCGCGATCAAGTGAGTTCCGATTTCCCGATAAGGCAAAGGGATATCATCGGAGGAGCATTTTGTGGGTGCGGAAAGTCTCAATAAGGGATTCGAGGAGCACTTTAGCTCTTTGGGCATGTGAAGAAGAAGATCTTGGTGGGAGCAGGCATGCCGGGTGGTGAGTGCCTGCGTCAGAGTGGTATCAGAGCGGGAATTATTTGTTTTCTATAGCAGAGAGAGAGAGAATTCACTATGCCACCCAGAAGAGAAAGGCAGTCACCCGACCCAGAAGATGGGGAGGTGAGAAGAAGAGGCAGGCCGACAGGAAATCTGGAACTAGAAAGGAAAATGAGAGATCTTCGAGCAAGATTGGAAGATATGGAGGTAGCGCAGAGACGCACAGCCAATGCTAGAGATCTAAGTGACTCCGAAGGCGAAGGTGAAGCTGAACAGCAAGGAGAAGTTTCAACCGAAGATGTAGCCAACGAGCGATTAATAAAAGCTATCGCCAGGATGAGTTCAAAGACAAGAATGGACATTCTAGTCTATGAAGGGAGCCTGGATGCAGAAGAGTTGTTGGATTGGATTCGAGCTCTTGACACCTACTTTGATTATGAGGACATCGAAGAAGATAAGAAGATTAGGCATGCTGTCACAAAATTGAAAGGACATGCAGCATTATGGTGGGACGAGCTTCAAGCAGATAGGCGTTCCAAAGGCAAGAAAAAGATCAAAAACTGGGATCGAATGATTGCAAAGTTGAAAGAAAAATTCATCCCAAGGGATTATCAGATCACGCTATTCAGGAGAATGCAGAACCTGAGACAGAAATTAATGACAGTGAAGGAGTATACCGAGGAGTTTTACAAGCTCAATATCAAAGCAGGTCATCGAGAGAGCGATGATGAAAAAGTTTCCAGGTATATGAATGGCCTGAGGTATGAAATTCAAGATGAATTAAGTATGGTAACCATCTGAACAGTGGAGGATGCTTGCCAGATGGCTTTGAAAGCCGAAGAAAAGATGAGCCGTAGGCAAGGTCAGTGAGGGCGAGGCAGAAGTCAGCCCAGAGGCAAGACAGTTTCCCAGGAGAAATATCATAAGCCCAAGGAGGAATGGAAGAAACCTCAGGGTAAGGTAGAAAGAGGTGGAACCTCACAGCGAGGACCATATGTTGAACAGAGGGCACAACATACAGAGCAGGGTGGCGATTATGCTGATGCAAACACTTTTCCTCATACTCGAGGTAGAGGAAGAGGCCGAGGTGGAGTAATCACATGTTTTACATGTGGGAAAAATGGGCACAAGTCATTCGAGTGTCCAGAGAAAAAGAATGACATCGGAGAATCTCACATCACTGAAGCGCAGAAGCGTGATGCTGAGACTGAAGATGCAAAAGGTGGAAGATTGCTTGGAATGCATAAAGTCCTTTTGACACCCGAGAAGGAGGTGGAAAACTCAGTCCAAAGGACTAGACTGTTTAGGATAGCCTGCAAAACCAAGGATAGGGTGTGCAAGGTTATCGTGGACAGTGGAAGCACCGACAATATAATTTCAACCGAGATGGTAGAAAAGTTGGAGCTGGAGACGACTGATCATCCCAATCCATATAAAGTTTCATGGCTACAGAAAGGACACCGGGTGAGTGTTATGAAACAATGCTTGGTTGAATTCAAAATAGGAGGATATAATGATCATATTATGTGTGATGTTATTCCCATGGATGTATGTCATTTATTGCTGGGTAGACCATGGCAATATGACAGAAATGTAGTGCATGATGGGATAATGAATACATATACCCTGGAGAAAAATGGGAGAACCCATATGTTGCTTCCGATAAAGGATAAGGAGGTAAAGCCAGAAGTAAGTAGCACAATACTTCTCATGAGTGGGAAGGAGCTTCTTACAAAGATGGAGAGGAAGGAAGATCCATAGTTCTTTGTTGTCAGAAAGCTGAGGATTGTTCTGACTAGCACAAGAGTGGACGACTTACCAGATGAGATTCAGGAACTGCTGAAGGAGTTCGCTGACATGATCGTGGACGAATTACCTCATTCATTTCCACCGATGAGGAGTGTGAGTCATCATATTGATCTCATACCAGGAGCCAGTTTACTGAACAAGGCTACGTACAGATTGACACCATAAGAAAATGAGGAGGTCAAGAAGTAGGTCCAGGATTTAATGGACAAAGGGTTGGTCAGGGAAAGCTTAAGCCCATGTGCTGTTCCAATAGTACTCAGTCCGAAGAAGGATGGGGGTTGGAGAATGTGCACCGACTCAAGAGAGATAAACAAAATTACCATCAGGTACAGGTTTCCACTGCCAAGAATGGATGATCTGATGGATTGCCTGAGTGGGGAAAATTATTTTTCAAAGATAGATTTGAAAAGCGGATACCACCAGATTCGCATGAGAGAAGGCGATGAGTGGAAGACATCCTTCAAGACAAATGAGGGATTGTATGAATGGTTAGTTATGTTGTTTGGCTTGACAAATGCACCAAGCACATTCATGAGGCTGATGAATGAAGTCCTGAGGGAATTCATCGGAAAGTTTTTCGTCGTATATCTAGATGATATATTGATCTTCAGTAAGATGAAGGCTAAGCATTTGAAACATTTGGCCATTGTGATGAGAAAACTACAGCAGGAGAAGCTATTGATAAATATGAAGAAGTCCTCGTTTATGAAGACAGAGCTCATCTATCTAGGATTTGTCATATCGGCGAATGAATTGAGGATGGATCCAGAGAAGGTAGAAGTGATTAAGAATTGGCCATCACCCATAAATATTTTCGAGGTGAGGAGTTTCCATGGTTTAGCTAGTTTCTACCGAAAAGTCATCAGAAATTTCAGTGGAATTAGCGCAGCGATGATGGACACTGTGAAGAAGAGACATAAGTATTTTCATTGGACTGAAGAGGCAGAGAAGAGCTTCAATCTGTTGAAGTGGAAGATCACAGAGCAACCAGTGTTGGTGTTGCCAGATTTCCAGAAGACATTTCAGGTGAAATGTGATGCAAGTGGATATGCCATAGGAGCGGTCTTGATTCAGGAAGACAGTCCAGTTGCCTATTTCAGTGAGAAGCTGGATGAAGCAAAGCTGAAATACTCCACGTATGATAAGGAATTTTATGCTATCATACAGGTGTTGAAGAAGTGGAGGCATTACTTGATCCCGAAGGAATTTGTTCTGTATAGTGATAATCATGCATTACAGTTTGTGACTCAACAGGAGAAGCTGAATCAGAAACATGCAAAATGGGTAGAGTATATGCAGAATTTTACATTCGTAATTAAACACATTTCAGGGACTGCTAACAAAGTGGTTGATGCTTTGAGCAGGAAGTGTTTGTTGTTGCAGGAGTTTCGAGTCAAAACCTTAGGTTTTGAAAATCTTAAAGACATGTATGCAGACGATGCAAATTTCGAAGAAGCATATGAAGCAGCTGAGAATCCAGTTCTCAGAGATCGGAGTCCTTGGATAGATTACGTAATCCAAGAGGGATTGTTGTTTAGAGGCAATCAACTGTGTATTCCGAATTTCTCCATGAGGGAGAAATTGTTAAAATAAAAGCACAGTGGAGGCTTGGCAGGACATTTTGGCCAAGACAAGACTTTTGCAAAGCTGAGCGAATCATATTTTTCGCCGGGGATGTGTTAGGAGGTCAAGCGATTTGTTGACAAGTGTCAGCTTTGTCAGCATTCAAAAGGGAGGAAGCAAAATGCAGGTTTTTATCAACCATTGCCCATACCGGGGAGGCCATGGGAGGCGATTAGCATGGATTTTGTATTGGGTTTGCCGAGGACGGAAAGAGGTGTTGATTCCATCTTTGTAGTAGTGGACAAGTTTTCAAAGATGGCACACTTCATTCCATGCCAGAAGACCAGCGATGTGACACACATCACAAATTTGTTTTTCAAAGAGATTGTTAGACTTCATGGATTGTCGAGAAGCATAGTCTCAGACAGGGATACTAAATTCATAGGGCATTTTTGGAGGACGCTATGGAAGAAGCTAGGAACTAACCTGGCGTTTAGCTTAGCTTAACATCCACAAGAAAGATGGACAAATGGAAGTGGTCAATAGGAGTCTGGGAGACTTACTCAGAAGCCTGGTGACAGAGCACTGTAGCAGTTGGGACAATGTGTTGCCACAGGCAGAGTTTTCATACAATGATTCAGTGAATAGGAGCACAGGAAAAAGTCTGTTTAAAATTGTATATGGCAGGAAGACAAGAGGAATATCTGAACTGAGGGACTCATTGCAGATAGTGACTAAGAGCGCAAGCGCTGAAGAATTTGCAGAGGCGATGGAAGAACTTCACAGTAGGGTGAATCAATGATTGCTGGAATCAAATCAGGAGTATAAGCGCAGAGCGG
The DNA here is from genome assembly GCA_009831015.1 of Picea engelmannii. Lineage (NCBI taxonomy): Eukaryota > Viridiplantae > Streptophyta > Pinopsida > Pinales > Pinaceae > Picea > Picea engelmannii. The sequence goes on from ML778343.1 coordinate 770,381, forward strand.
ATCAGCATCGGAGACAACTTCAATTCGAAGTTGGTGATCTAGTTCTGGCACATCTTAGGAAGGAAAGGTTCCCAAGGGGAACATACAACAAGCTAAAGATGAAGAAAATTGGGCCATGCAGATTCCTGAAGAAACTGGGCGAAAATGCTTATGAAATTGAGTTTCCGGATGACATTGGAATATCTCCGACATTCAATGTTTCAGACTTATATCCATATAAGGTTGAGGGAGTAGGATCTGGAAGTGATGAACAGCCAGGAATCCAGTGGCAGAAGCAGATGTCGATTGCAGAAAGGCCACAAATGGAGCATATACTGGACAAAAGAGTGGGTAAGAAGACCAGGAGGAAAGAATACTTTGAGTATCTGGTCAAATGGAAGAACCACCCAGTGGAAGATGCCAGCTGGGAAAATGAAGCAGAGATACAAAAGCATGGATAGACCATGCAGGAGCTCATGGACAGGATCCCATGAATTTTTTCAAGCCAAGGAGTATGATGCAAGAGCATCGCCAGCACAATCAAGCAAGCCAGCACATCAAGCGAAAGACAGTTGGACAAGCCAACACTCATTTTTTTTTTGAAATACTTTGGGAATTGTTGTGTAATCTTAAATGATCCATTTAAGAGACGACGCACTTGTATTGTAATGGAGCTTGAGCCTTTAAGCTCTCGTCCTTAGGTATAATGGACAAAGGATTGGTCAGGGAAAGCTTAAGCCCATGTGCTGTTCCAACAATACTCAGTCCGAAGAAGGATGGGGGTTGGAGAATGTGCACCGACTCAAGAGAGATAAACAAAATTACCATCAGGTACAGGTTTCCACTGCCAAGAATGGATGATCTGATGGATTGCCTGAGTGGGGAAAATTATTTTTCAAAGATAGATTTGAAAAGCGGATACCACCAGATTCGCATGAGAGAAGGCGATGAGTGGAAGACATCCTTCAAGACAAATGAGGGATTGTATGAATGGTTAGTTATGTTGTTTGGCTTGACAAATGCACCAAGCACATTCATGAGGCTGATGAATGAAGTCCTGAGGGAATTCATCGGAAAGTTTTTCGTCGTATATCTAGATGATATATTGATCTTCAGTAAGATGAAGGCTAAGCATTTGAAACATTTGGCCATTGTGATGAGAAAACTACAGCAGGAGAAGCTATTGATAAATATGAAGAAGTCCTCGTTTATGAAGACAGAGCTCATCTATCTAGGATTTGTCATATCGGCGAATGAATTGAGGATGGATCCAGAGAAGGTAGAAGTGATTAAGAATTGGCCATCACCCATAAATATTTTCGAGGTGAGGAGTTTCCATGGTTTAGCTAGTTTCTACCGAAAAGTCATCAGAAATTTCAGTGGAATTAGCGCAGCGATGATGGACACTGTGAAGAAGAGACATAAGTATTTTCATTGGACTGAAGAGGCAGAGAAGAGCTTCAATCTGTTGAAGTGGAAGATCACAGAGCAACCAGTGTTGGTGTTGCCAGATTTCCAGAAGACATTTCAGGTGAAATGTGATGCAAGTGGATATGCCATAGGAGCGGTCTTGATTCAGGAAGACAGTCCAGTTGCCTATTTCAGTGAGAAGCTGGATGAAGCAAAGCTGAAATACTCCACGTATGATAAGGAATTTTATGCTATCATACAGGTGTTGAAGAAGTGGAGGCATTACTTGATCCCGAAGGAATTTGTTCTGTATAGTGATAATCATGCATTACAGTTTGTGACTCAACAGGAGAAGCTGAATCAGAAACATGCAAAATGGGTAGAGTATATGCAGAATTTTACATTCGTAATTAAACACATTTCAGGGACTGCTAACAAAGTGGTTGATGCTTTGAGCAGGAAGTGTTTGTTGTTGCAAGAGTTTCGAGTCAAAACCTTAGGTTTTGAAAATCTTAAAGACATGTATGCAGACGATGCAAATTTCGAAGAAGCATATGAAGCAGCTGAGAATCCAGTTCTCAGAGATCGGAGTCCTTGGATAGATTATGTAATCCAAGAGGGATTGTTGTTTAGAGGCAATCAACTGTGTATTCCGAATTTCTCCATGAGGGAGAAATTGTTAAAATAAAAGCACAGTGGAGGCTTGGCAGGACATTTTGGCCAAGACAAGACTTTTGAAAAGCTGAGCGAATCATATTTTTCACCGGGGATGTGTTAGGAGGTCAAGCGATTTGTTGACAGGTGTCAGCTTTGTCAGCATTCAAAAGGGAGGAAGCAAAATGCAGGTTTTTATCAGCCATTGCCCATACCGGGGAGGCCATGGGAGGCGATTAGCATGGATTTTGTATTGGGTTTGCCGAGGACGGAAAGAGGTGTTGATTCCATCTTTGTAGTAGTGGATAGGTTTTCAAAGATGGCACACTTCATTCCATGCCAGAAGACCAGCGATGTGACACACATCACAAATTTGTTTTTCAAAGAGATTATTAGACTTCATGGATTGTCGAGAAGCATAGTCTCAGACAGGGATACTAAATTCATAGGGCATTTTTGGAGGACGCTATGGAAGAAGCTAGGAACTAACCTGGCGTTTAGCTTAGCTTAACATCCACAAAAAGATGGACAAATGGAAGTGGTCAATAGGAGTCTGGGAGACTTACTCAGAAGCCTGGTGACAGAGCACTGTAGTAGTTGGGACAATGTGTTGCCACAGGTAGAGTTTTCATACAATGATTCAGTGAACATGAGCACAGGCAAAAGTTTGTTTAAAATTGTATATGGCAGGAAGACAAGAGGAATATATGAACTGAGGGACTCATTGCAGATAGTGACTAAGAGCGCAAGCACTGAAGAATTTGCAGAGGCGATGGAAGAACTTCACAGTAGGGTGAATCAATGATTGCTGGAATCAAATCAGGAGTATAAGCGCAGAGCGGATCAACATCGGAGACAACTTCAATTCGAAGTTGGTGATCTAGTTTTGGCACATCTCAGGAAGGAAAGGTTCCCAAGGGGAACATACAACAGGCTAAAGATGAAGAAAATTGGGCCATGCAGATTCCTGAAGAAACTGGGCGAAAATGCTTATGAAATTGAGTTTCCGGATGACATTGGAATATCTACGACATTCAATGTTTCAGACTTATATCCATATAAGGCTGAGGGAGTAGGATCTGGAAGTGATGAACAGCCAGGAATCCAGTGGCAGAAGCAGATGTCGATTGCAAAAAGGCCACAGATGGAGCGTATACTGGACAAAAGAGTGGGTAAGAAGACCAGGAGGAAAGAATACTTTGAGTATCTGGTCAAATGGAAGAACCACCCAGTGGAAGATGCCAGCTGGGAAAATGAAGCAGAGATACAAAAGAATGGATAGACCATGCAGGAGCTCATGGACAGGATCCCATGAAATTTTTCAAGCCAAGGAGTATGATGCAAGATCATCGCCAGCACAATCAAGCAAGCCAACACATCAAGCGAAAGACAGTTGGACAAGCCAGCACTCATTTTTTTTTTGAAATACTTTGGGAATTGTTGTGTAATCTTAAATGATCCATTTAAGAGACGACGCACTTGTATTGTAATGGACCTTGAGCCTTTAAGCTCTCGTCCTTAGGTATATGAGGCATTTAAGATAGTTAATGTAAAGTAGATAAGAATTTAAGTCTAGATTTGATAGTTTAGAGTTCGAGAGGGAAAACGGATATAGACACCCTCATTGCATCATTGTAACATTAGCAACATTCAGAAGAGAAGAGAAAGTAGAGAGAAATGTGAAGAACACCCATGTACAGGCATTTGAATTAATAGAATGAAGTTCTGACTCAAATTCATGGCTGGTGTTGTTTTCTCTGTGTAGATTGTTTATGTACTCATGAATGTTTGCTTTTTGGTTATGCATTTTATTTGTATATGTTGTACATGTGATTTCATGTTTCGAAATTGAAGTCTGAAAGGGAGAGGAAATGAGTTTCAATTGTTTTTCTATCTGAGCTAGGATATTCCTGCAAAGAGTGCAGTGGAATTCATCCGCAAGGAGTGCGTTGATGAGGGCTCGATAGTCTAACTTTTGTTCTTATTTGCCCAGAAGTTGATTTTGGGTTGTTGAAGTCCTGCAAGGAGCGTGCAGGCTGGATAAGAAGAAATCTCAACTATTAGTCTGAGCAAAGGAGTTAGACGACTGCTTCTGCAGAGAGTGTGCAGAGTATGAAGTATTCAACATTTGAAGTTGTTGAATATTGAGCACAAGCAGTGCGCGGAAGCTCAGGAGGTATCGTTCCTTCATGATTTCGTCCAAGAAAAATATTGGGGGTTGTGCGCAAGTTCCTCTGAAGGAAGCAGAGTTGAAGGCGCAGGCTTGGAAAGCAAGTTCTTAGAAGGAACTCTTAGCCATCCCAGGAAATCCTCGAGAAGGAGGAATCGACGGTCATGATCCATTGAGCGGAAGCAGCGAAGTCCTGACAACCGTCAGATCTCGGGGAAGTTGAGCAAGGTTTAAGCCTTAGCGTGTAGGGAAGGAGTCGGGGCACATCGGGACTCAACTCATCGGAGAATCCGAGTATCCAGGAACAGAGGATTCTCGCAGGGAGAAATCGCGACTCGCGATTTCCCGAAAGGGGTATAACCGTAGATCCCAGACTGGACACGTGTCAGTAATCCGGAGAGTCGGGGATTGACATTCGGGATTTTCCCATGCAAAGGAATTGTTGCAATCAAAATCGCGATCTCACGATACCCGATAGCGTGACGAGGAGAGGGTGACGTGGAGGAGAATGCCCGCACGTGCATCGGGGTTCAGAAATTTGGGATTCACGGTGTCGTGAGAATCGTTGTCGGAGGAACTGCGAAACTCTGAAGAGTGATAACCAAGCAGTCATAGTGTTGAGTGGAGGAAATGTGTTGGAAGGTCAGTGTGTGGGGTCCCAGAGCGCAGTAAAAGAGACAGGTGGCATCGGGGATCGAGAATCAGGGACACGAGAGGTAAGTGACTTATGATATTGTAAGTTCTGATTTCCCGATGGGTAAAATCCCGACAAGAGTAGGGAAAGCCTTAGTAGATACTCATCGGGTTTCGGGGTTTTGTGAGGCCCGAATCCGTGAGCGTAGGACTCGCGATCAAGTGAGTTTCGATTTCCTGATAAGGCAAAGGGAGATCGTCGGAGGAGCATTCTGTGGGTGCAAAAAGTCCCGATAAGGGATTCGAGGAGCACTTTAGCTCTTTGGGCCTGTGAAGAAGAAGGTCCTGGTGGGAGTAGGCATGCCGGGTGGTGAGTGCCTGCGTCTCCAATACTGCGCCACGAGTCCTCCACTATCTTCTGTTGTGGCCCCACACGACTCTCCCGTCAGGGTATCGTGGATCGCGATTTCAAACTGTCTGAGTATCCTATTCTCGAAAACCCTGATACTCCGATTCACGACTTCCTCGAATCTCCTGACATGCACACCACACAATAGATGGTTCTAATCCTATAGGGATATCGCGGATCGCGATGTCGCAATTCTTGTTGCACAATTTTGGAGATTTGACTTGCGAATCCCCGATATGCGATGTTAGGTGTAGATCTGATGGTCCCTATGACTCGGGATCGACGACTCTTCCCCTCTTGAGCTTCGAACCTCTTCCACACTTACACTGTAACCTCCCTCGCACCTCCGTGAGATCCAACGGCCCACGGAACTTCGTGAAATCTCCTCAAGGGATTTCAACTGTCTGCTCTTCCCTTTGTAAATCCACAAAATGAATAAGTGTCTCCCCACGAGACTCGTTCACCCACTCACCAACCTAAGATGCTTCTCTCAGACTTTCCACGGCAGCTTCCCTGCACTTACCCTTCCATGAATTCAAAGGCCTATTCCTCTTGAGCTTCTCCACAATCTTCAGTCTTCAGAAAGAAACCTTGCACGTACTCCTTGCGACAAATCTTCAACAATGCTTAAGTGTTGAAGGAACTCGACCCTACGCACACCTACAGCAGCAGTGATGCAGGAGCATCGCCAACTCATCAAGCAAGCTAGTGCGATGGTGGGAGATAGCTGGACGAGCCAGCACACATTTTGAAAATACTTTGGAGGTTGTTGCGCAAGTCTTAAATGAGTCATTTAAGAGAGGGTGCACTTGTATATTGTATTGGAACTTGAGCCTTAAGATCTCGTCCTTAGTAGATAGACAACATTTATTTTAGTTAATGCTGGTACATAGGATTTTAAGTCTAGATTTGATAGTTTAGAGTCCAAGAGGGAAAACGGATATAGACACCCTCATTGTATCATTGTAACATTATGAAACCAAGCATTCAGGAAGAGAAGAGCCAACAGAGAGCTGTGTAAAGAACGCCCATGTACAAATATTGAATTAATAGAAGGAGCTTTAATTCAATTTCATGGTTTGTGTTGTTTCTCTGTATATTTATGTTATGCTCATGAATGTTTGCTTCCTGTTATACATTAGATTTTATATGTTGTGTATGTGATTTTATGGTTGAATTGAAGTCTGGAAGGGTGAGGGAATTAGTTTCAATTGTTTCTCTATTCTGAGCCAGAGAATTCCTGCAAAAAGTGCAGTGGAATTTGTCCGCAAGGAGTGCGTTGACAGAGGGATTCAGATAAAGATAACTTTTGTTCTAAGTTCTCAGGAATACAGTTGAGTAGAAGAGCCGTGAAAGGAGTGCGTAGGCCAAGATAAGACTCAGAGTTGCGATTCTGAGAAAAGTATTGAAAGGCTGCTGTTGCAGGAGTGCGTAGAGTCGAACGACTTCAACACTTAGACAAGGTTGAAGATTTACCGCAAGGAGTGCGTGCAAAGTTATTTCTAAGAATCGAGAATCGTAAGGAAGCTCAACAGGAGTAGGCCTTTGAAATCATAGGAGGATAAGTGCAGGGAAAGTTGTTGTTGAAATTCCGAGAGAAGCGAAGAAAATTTGTGCCTTGGAAGTTTGGCAAGAAGAACCGTAAGTTACGCCCAGGGGAACGAGTCCCATGGAGGAGACGGTCAGAATTCTCCGAAAATAATTCGTGACGCGCCTATGAGTTGTCAGATCTCACCAAGAAGCAGGGAAGGTATAGAGAAGGTATCAAAAAGGTTCTAAGCTCAGGAAGGGCAGGAGCCGTCGATCGGGATCACGAGAAGGGTGGTTCTACTCGTAGATCGGCATATCGAGAGTTCGAGAGTCGAGACTCCAAATATTCACAGCAAAAGTCGCGATATTGCGAAGCGTGAGACTCCAACGAGTGAGTAATTAGTGTGGGCCACATGAGTTGGTGACGTTGCAGGTGACGCAAATCATCGGGATCTCTTCGTGAGAAGACTCGAGTGTTTGGTGTTAGGATTCGCGATCCAGTGAAGCCCGAAGTCCCGACGAGATAGAGGATAGTCTGAAAAGTCGACTCACACGTGTGTATCGGCGTTTCGACACATCATGAGCCGGGAGTTGGAAATCTGAGGACTTGGCATCGCGAGTAGCGAGGTCGCGATCGAGCCGAAGTCCCGATAAGGAGAGAGGAATTCAGCGTTGACTGACCTATCAGGTCTCGGGGATTCGAGAGCTCAGTGAGTAAACAATAACTTGTGAAGCCGCGAGTTCCGATCCTCTGAAAGTAGAGAAGGGAGGATCATGTCAAAGAGAACTATGGGTGCAGATTTCCCGATAGGGAAATAGAAGAACCGTTGAGTTCTTCAGGCCATAAACGAAAGAAGGTCCTGAGAAGAGCGGTCGTGCTCAGAGGAGTGTGGTCAGCTCTCTATCAAGTGGTATCAGAGCGGGATTAACTCTTTGTTTTCTTTAGCAGAGAGAGATAAAATTCACCATGCTGCCCAGAAGAGAAAGACAGTCACCTGACCCAGAGGACAGGGAGGTGAGAAGAAGAGGTAGGCCGGCAGGAAATCTAGAAATGGAGAGACAGATGAGAGATCTCCGAGCAAGGCTCGAAGACATGGAGACAGCATAAAGACGCGGAGTCACTCCTGGATATTTCAGTGATTCCGAAGTTGAAGAGGAAGTTGGACATGAAGAAGAGGTTCAGCCGAAGATGCATCAACTGAACAGTTGATAAAAGTTATCGCCAGAATGGGGGCGAAGGCGAAAATGGACATTCTAGTCTACGAGGGAAACCTGGATGCAGAAGAGCTATTGGATTGGATCCGAGCTCTTGACACCTACTTTGACTATGAAGATATCAAAGAGGATAGGAAGGTCAGACATGTTGTCACACACTTGAAAGGACATGCAACATTATGGTGGGATGAGCTACAGGCAGATAGACGTTCCAAAGGAAAGCAAAAGATCAAGAGTTAGGATCGGATGATCACGAAGATGAAGGCGAAGTTCATCCCAAGGGATTATCAAATTACTTTGTTCAGGAGGATGCAGAACCTGAGATAGAAGCTGATGACAGTGAAAGAATACACTGAAGAATTCTATCGACTGAACATCAGAGCAGGTCATCGGGAGAGTGATGATGAGAAGGTTGCTAGATACCTGAATGGTTTGAATGATGACATTCAGGATGAATTGAGTATGGTTACCATCAGGACGGTAGAAGATTCTTATCAGATGGCTCTGAAAGCAGAGGAGAAGCTGAGCTGAAAGCAAGGTCAGCGAGGGCAAGGTAGAAGTCATCCCAGAGGCAAGACATTTGCCCAGAAGAAATTCCAGAAGCCCAAGGAGGAATGGAAGAAACCTCAGGGTAGAGTCAAAAGAGGTGGTACCTCTCAGAAAGGACCATACATTGAACAGAGAGGGCAACATAATGAGCAGAGGGGAGATTATGCTGATGCAAATACTTTTCCTCATACCAGAGGTAGAGGAAGAGGCCGAGGTGGAGTTATCACATGTTTCACATGTGGAAAAAATGGGCACAGGTCATTTGAGTGTCCAGAGAAAAAGAAGGACATCGCAAAAGCTCACATCGCAGAAGTGCAGAGGAGAGATGTTGAGAACGAAGATACAGAAGGCGGAAGATCGCTTGGGATGCATAAAGTCCTTTTGACACCCGAGAAAGAGGTGGAGAATTCATCTCAGAGGACCAAACTGTTCAGGACAGCTTGCAAGACCAAGGACTGGGTATGCAAGGTTATCGTGGACAATGGTAGCACAGATAATCTCGTTTCAACCGAGATGGTAGAAAAGATGGAGCTGGAGATGACTGATCACCCGAGTCCATATAAAGTTTCGTGGCTACAGAAGGGACATCAGGTGAGTGTCACCAAACAATGATTGGTTGAATTCAAGATAGGTGGGTATAATGATAAGATTCTTTGTGATGTTATTCCCATGGATGTATGTCATTTATTGCTGGGTAGACCATGGCAATATGACAGAAATGTGGTTCATGATGAGAGAATGAACACATATACCCTGGAGAAGAATGGGAGAACTTATATGTTGCTTCCGATAAAGGATAAGGATGTGAAACCGGAAGTAAGCAATACAATACTTCTCATGACTGGGAAGGAACTTCTTATAGAGATGGAGAAGAAAGAAGATCCACAATTCTTTTTGGTCAGAAAGCCGAGGATTGTTCTGACTAGCACAAGAGTGGACGATTTGCCAGATGAGATTCAGGAACTGCTAGGAGAGTTTGCTGACATCATCGTGGACGAACTTCCTTGTTCGTTTCCACCGATGAGAAGTGTGAGTCACCATATAGACCTCATACCAGGGGCTAGTTTGCCGAACAAAGTTGCATACAGATTGACGCCGCAAGAAAATGAGGAGGTTAAGAGGCAGGTCCAGGAGATATTGGACAAGGGATTAGTCAGGGAAAGTTTAAGCCCATGTGTTGTTCCGACAATACTTAGTCCAAAAAAGTATGGAGGATGGAGAATGTGTACCGACTCAAGAGCGATAAATAAAATAACCATCAGGTACAGATTTCCATTGCCAAGAATGGATGACTTGATGGATTGCCTGAGTGGGGAAAATTATTTTTCAAAGATTGATTTGAAGAGCGGATATCATCAGATTCGCATGAGGGAAGGCGACGAATGGAAAACAACCTTCAAGACCAACGAAGGATTGTACAAGTGGCTAGTCATGCCGTTTGGCTTGAAAAATGAACCAAGTACATTTATGAGGCTGATGAATGAAGTCCCGATGGAATTCATCGAGAAGTTTGTCGTCGTATATCTGGATGATATACTGATTTTCAGTAAGACAAAGGCTGAACATCTGAAGCATTTGGCCATTGTGATGAGGAAGCTATAGCAGGAGAAGCTATTGATTAATATGAAGAAGTGCTCATTTATGAAGATAGAGCTCATTTACTTGGGTTTTGTTATTTCGGTGAATGAGTTGAATATGGATCCGGATAAGGTAGAAGTGATCAAGAATTGGCCATCACCGAGAAATATTTTCAAGGTGAGACGTTTTCATGGTTTGGCTAGTTTCTACCAAAAATTCATCAGGAATTTTAGTGGAATTAGCGCAGCGATGATGGAAACAGTGAAGAAATGGCATAAGTATTTTCATTGAACAGCGGAGGCTGAGAAAAGCTTCAATCTGTTGAAGCGGAAGATCACGGAACAACCGGTGTTGGTGTTACCGGATTTCCAGAAGACGTTTCAAGTGAAATGTGATGCAAGCGGGTATGCCATAGGAGCGGTCTTAAGTCAGGAAGACAAACCAGTTGCATATTTCAGCGAGAAGCTGGATGAGGCAAAAGTGAAATACTCCATGTATGATAAGGAATTTTATGCTATCATACAGGCATTGAAGAAGTGGAGGCATTACTTGATCCTGAAAGAATTTGTATTGTATAGTGATAATCATGCATTGCAGTTTGTGAGTCAACAAGAGAAGTTGAATCAGAAACATGCAAAATGGGTAGAGTATATGCAGAATTTCACATTTGTGATTAAGCATATTTCGGGTACTGCTAATAAAGTGGTTGATGCTTTGAGCAGGAAGTGCTTGTTACTGCAAGAATTCCGAGTCAAAACATTGGGTTTTGAAAATCTCAAGGACATGTATGCAGGAGATGCAGACTTTGGAGAAGCATATGAAGCAGCTGAGAATCTAGTTCTCAGAGATAGAAGCCCATGGATAGATTATATGATCCAGGAAGGATTGTTGTTCAGAGGCAATCAACTGTGTATTCCAAATTTCTCCATGAGGGAGAATCTGCTAAAAGAGAAGCACAGTGGTGGATTAGCAAGACATTTTGGCCATGACAAAACATTCGTGAAGCTGAGCGAATCATATTTTTGGCCAGGGATGCGAGCAGATGTCAAAAATTTTGTTGACAGATGCAGAATTTGCCAGCATTTGAAAGGGAGGAAGCAGAATGCAGGTTTTTATCGGCCATTGCCCATACCAGAGAGGCCATGGGAGGCAATAAGCATGGATTTTGTATTGGGTTTGCCAAGGACACAAAGAGGTGTTGATTCCATCTTTGTGGTGGTGGACAGGTTTTTGAAGATGGCACATTTCATTCCATGCCATAAGATCAGCGATGCGACTCACATCGCAAATTTGTTTTTCAAGGAGGTGATTCAACTTCATGGATTGCCGAAAAGCATAGTTTCGGATAGGGACACTAAATTCATAGGGCATTTTTGGAGGAACTTATGGAAGAAGCTAGGAACTAACTTGGCGTTTAGTTCTGCTTATCATCCTCAGATGGATGGACAGATGGAAGTGGTCAACAGAAGTCTGGGAGACTTGCTGAGAAGCTTGGTGACAGAACACCATAGCAGCTGGGATCAGATATTGCCACAGGCAGAGTTTGCATACAACGATTCGGTGAATCAGAGTACAGGTAAAATCCCATTTTAGATTGTGTATGGTACACAACCGAGGGGAGTTTCTGAATTGAGAGATTCAGAACAGACTGTGACTAGCAGCGCTAGTGCAGAAGAATTCACTGAGGCGATGAAAGAACTTCATAGTAGGGTGAAGCAGCGACTGATAGATTCAAACGAGGAGTATAAGCGTAGAGAAAATCAACATCGGAGACAACTTCAGTTTGAATTTTGTGATCTAGTTCTGGCACATTTGAGGAAGGAAAGGTTCCTGAGGGGAACATACAACAAGCTAAAAATGAAGAAAATCGGACCTTGCAGAGTCCTGAAGAAATTCAGAGAGAATGCTTATGAAATTGAGTTGTCGGATGGCATCGGGATATCTCCGACATTCAATGTCTCAGACTTATATCCATATAAGGCTGAGGAAGTAGGAGATGGAAGTGATTAACAACTAGAAGTCCAGTGGCAGAAGCAGATGTCGATTGCAGAAAAGCCACAGATGGAATGCATACTGGACAAGAGAGTAGGTAAGAAGACCAGGAGAAAAGAATACTTTGAGTATCTGGTCTAGTGGAAGAATCATCCAGTGGAAGATTCCAGCTGGGAAACAGAAGCAGTGATACAAAAGCATGGACAGACCATGCAGGAGCTCATGGATAGGAGCCCATGAAAATTTTCAAGCTAGGGAGTATGATGCAGGAGCATCGCCAACTCATCAAGTGAGCCAGTGCGACGGCGGGAGATAGTTGGACGAGCCAGCACACATTTTGAAAATACTTTGGAAGTTGTTGTGCAAGTCTTAAATGAGTCATTTAAGAGAGGGTGCACTTGTATATTGTATTGGACCTTGAGCCTTAATCTCTCGTCCTTAGTAGATAGACGACATTTATTTTATTTAATGCTGGTAGATAGGATTTTAAGTCTAGATTTGATAGTTTAGAGTCCAAGAGGGAAAATGGATATAGACACCCTCATTGTATCATTGTAACATTATGAAACCAAGCGTTCAGAAAGAGAAGATCCAGCAGAGAGCTGTGTAAAGAACACCCATGTACATATATTGAATTAATAGAAGGAGCTTTAATTCAATTTCATGGTTTGTGTTGTTTCTCTGTATATTTATGTTATGCTCATGAATGTTTGCTTCCTGCCATACATTGGATTTTATATGCTATGTATGTGATTTTATGGTTGAATTGAAGTCTGGAAGGGTGAGGTAATTAGTTTCAATTGTTTCTCTATTCTGAGCCAGAGAATTCCTGTAAGGAGTGCAGTGGAATTTGTCCGCAAGGAGTGCGTTGACAGAGGGCTTCAGATAGAGATAACTTTTGTTCTAAGTTCTCAGGAATATAGTTGAGTAGAAGAGCCATGAAAGGTTGCTGCTGCAGGAGTGTGCAGAGTCGAACGACTTCAACACTTAGACAAGGTTGAATATTTTCTGCAAGGAGTGCATGCAAAGTTCTTTCTAAGAATCGAGAATCGTAAGGAAGCTCAGGAGGAGTAGGCCTTCGAACTTATAGGAGGATCAGTGTAGGGAAAGTTTTCGTTGAAAGTCTGAGGGAAGCAAAGAAAAGTTGTTCCTTGGAAGGTTGACAAGAAGAACCGTAATTTACACGCGGGGGAACGAGTCCCGTGGAGGAGACGGTCAGAATTCTTCGAAAAGAATTCGTGACGCGCCTGTGAGTTGTCAGATCTCACCAAGAAGCAGGGAAGGTACAACGAAGGTATCAAGAAGGTTCTAAGCTCAGGAAGGGTAGGAGCTGTCAATCAGGATCACGAGGAGGGTGGTTCTACTTGTAGATCGACATATTGGGAGTTCACGAGTCGAGACTCCAAATCTTCGCAGCAGAAGTCGCGATATTGCGAAGCGCGAGACTCCGACGAGTGAGTAATTAGTGTGGGCCACAGGAGTTGGTGACGTGGCAGGTGACGCGGATCATCGAGATCTCGTTGCGAGAAGTCCCGAGTGTTTTGTGTTAGGATTCGCGATCCAGCGAAGCCCGAAGTCCCGACGAGATAAAGGATAGTCGGAAAAGTCGACTCACACATGTGTATCGGTGATTCGGCACATCGTGAGCCAGGAGTTGGAAATCTGAGGACTTGGCATCGTGAGTAGCAAGGTCGCGATCGAGCCGAAGTCCCGATAAGGCGAGAGGAAGTCAGCGTTGACTGACATATTGGGTCTCGGGGATTCGATAGCCCAGTGAGTAAACGAGAACTTGCGAAGCCGTGAGTTCCAATCCTCCGAAAGTAGATAAGGGAGGATCGCGCCAAAGAGAACTATGGGTGCAGATTTTCCGATAGGGAAATAGAAGAACCGTTGAGTTCTTCGGGCCGTAAATGAAAGAAGGTCCTGAGAAGAGCGGTCGTGCTCAGAGGAGTGTGGTCAGCTCTCTATCAAGCACTCTTCCGATACTCTGCTCAGAATCACAACTCTGAGACTTATCTTGGCCTAAGCACTCCTTGCACGACACTGTGCTTAACTGCCTCTTCGAGGAAATGAGCACAAAAGTTACCTCTAATTGAACCCTTCTGTCAACGCACTCCTTGCGGACAATTCAACTGCACTCCTTGCATGAATTCTCTGGTTCAAATTAGAGAAATAATTGAAACTAATTCCTTCTTCCCTTCAGACTTCTATTCATATGTGAAATCAAATACACAACATATAAAAGCAAATGTATAACAGGAAGCAAACATTCATGAGCATAACATCACTTACACAGCGAATCAGACACAAAACCATGAAATTGAATCAATCTTCTCCTATTAATCCAATTATCGGAACATGGGTATTCTTTACACAGTTCTCTGCATGCTCTTCTCTTCCTACTCCTGAATTGATAATAATACAATGATACAATGAGGGTGTCTATATCCGTTTCCCCTCTTGGACTCTAAAGCTATCAAATCTAAAATTAAATTCCTATCTACCAGCATTAACTAAATTAAATGTCGACTATCTACTAAGGACGAGAGCTATCTGCTCAAGGCTTAATACAATATACAAGTGCAACATTTCTTAAATGATTCATTTAAGATTTGCGCAACAGTCCCAAAGCATTTTCAAAATTTGTGTTGCTTGTCCAACTGTCGTCCGCTTCCGCGTTGGCTCGCTTGAAGTGCCGGCGATGCTCCTACATCATGATTTATGTATTAATATTTTCACATTAAAACAATTATAATATTAAGATATATAAAATGTGAAAAAGTGCTCAAATGGAGTTGACATGTGTTCCTCCTACAAGAATAATATAATATTGAGTAAATAAAAAAGAGAAAGTTTTAAGAGAACTATATTAGCTGTGCTCTCTACTTTAGAACAATTAATTGGATTTATTTAATGAAAAAAAATGCATTGATTTAAGTGATGATACAATAAAAAATGATTTATCATAATCAAGTAGTTATATTCATGTTAACATAAAATAATAATAG
The DNA here is from genome assembly GCA_009831015.1 of Picea engelmannii. NCBI lineage: Eukaryota > Viridiplantae > Streptophyta > Pinopsida > Pinales > Pinaceae > Picea > Picea engelmannii. The sequence goes on from ML778343.1 coordinate 785,508, forward strand.
GTGTATTGATTTCAATGATAATAATAGAATATAAAACAATAAGGTGGATTGATTTAAGTGATAATACTATGAAGAATGACTACCAAATAAATTAATCCTCGATATTGATTTCAATGCTAAGATACAACAAACCATCAAGTGAAATGAATTTAGGGTGAAAACAAATTTCAAAGTAGATATTATGAGTTGAAGGTGCTTCCCTAAATATGGCCCTCTTATATCAATTTATTGATCTACCTTTCAATTTAACTACTCTCGTTTGGGTTGAGTCGATAAGTTCTGGAATTTGTGAAGGACCTGTCATAAATTCAATGGAGTGTTAAATTAGTCATAGTGGAGGCAATCCTTTCGGACATTCAAATACTTTTTGAGAGGATTGAAGAAATAAGGTGCAAGGATTTTAGTGATCTTGATATAACATAAAACTATAGGGTTCATTGATTTTAGTGATAATGACATAATATAAAACAATAGGGTAGGGTGCATTGATTTCAATGATAATACTATGAAAAATAAGGTGCAAGGATTTTAGTGATATTGATATAACATAAAACTATAGGGTGCATTGATTTTAGTGATAATGACATAACCTAAAACAATAGGGTAGGGTGCATTGATTTCAATGATAATACTCTGAAAAATAATTGAGTGCATTAATTAATTGAAAAAATGACACATGTCCCTTCTAAAAGAATAATATAATTTCAAAAGAGATATTATAAGTTGAAGTCATGGACTTTGTTTGGTTATGTGTGATTTAGCTATTAGTATTTTCACATTAAAACAATTATGATATTATGATATAAAAAACGTGGTCAACATGGAGTTGACACGTGTCTCTCCTAAAAGAATAATATAATATTGACTAAATAAAAAAATATGTGCTGAAAACAATAGCATTAAATATAAAGTGAACTATCCTATATGTGCTATTTGAGATATTCTTGGAGAAAGTTTTAAGGAAATATTTTCCTTTTTGACATTTTTATGGGGATATTTTTCGATCAATTTTTTCAAAAAGATTTGAGTGATTGAGTCTATATAATTTCAGTGCCAAGATTTTTCAAGGTGGTGAATCCATTTATGCATTCAAAAATGCAATTTAAACAACATAAAACAGTCATTTAACCAAGATCTGTTTCATCGGATCTCGATGAAAAAGTTCAAAAATTCAAATTTTTATACAAGCCATCTTAGTTGTGGTTTATGATTTAGAAAAATCACTTACATTGATTTCATGCAACAAAAAATGCATTGATTTAAGTGATGATACCATAAAAATGATTTTCATAATCAAGTAGTTGTATTCATTTTAAAAATGATACAACATAAAACAATAGGGTGCATTGATTTCAATGCCAATGATATAAGATAAAACAATAGGGTGCATTGATTTCAATGATAATGATATAACATAAAATAATGTGGTGCATTGATTTCAATGACAATGTTATTAAAAATGATTCAATGCATTAATTAATTGAAGAAATCATATGAAGAAAATTAATCCTCTATATTGACTTCAACTATGAGATACATGCAATCATCAAGTGAAATGAGTTTGACAGTAATGTAGTGAAAACAAATTTCAAAACATATATTATAAGTTGAATTCGTGTACATTGTTTGGTTATGTGTGATTTATCTATTTGTATTTGCACATTAACATAATTATAATATCAAGATATAAAAAATGTGAAAAGCGTATTAATGAATTAATACGCTTTCAGTGTACTAATTAATTGAAGAAATAATACAAAGTAAATTCACACAATGACAAATAATTTAGAGTAATTAGAGTAGTTGTGTTTATTTGAACAATGATATAGCATAAAGCAATAGGGTGCATTGATTTCACTGATAATACTATGAGAAATGATTTAGTGCATTAATTAATTGAAGAAATAATACTAAGAAAATTAATCCTCCATATTGATTTTAAGTGTGAGATACAACAAATCATCAACAGAAATGTGAGATGCATTATATGTAATTTATGTATTAATATTTTCACATTAAAACAATTATAATATTAAGATATATAAAATGTGAAAAAGTGCTCAAATGGAGTTGACATGTGTTCCTCCTACAAGAATAATATAATATTGAGTAAATAAGAAAGAGAAAGTTTTAAGAGAACTATCTTAGTTGTGCTCTCTTATTTAGAACAATTAATTGGATTTATTTAATGAAAAAAAAATGCATTGATTTAAGTGATAATACAATAAAAAATGATTTATCATAATCAAGTAGGTTTATTCATGTTAACATAAAATAATAAGAGGTGTATTGATTTTAATGATAATAATAGAATATAAAACAATAAGGTGCATTGATGTAAGTGATAATACTATGAAAAATGACTACCAAATAAATTAATCCTCAATATTGATTTCAATGCTGAGATACAACAAATCATCAAGTGAAATGAATTTAGGGTGAAAACAAATTTCAAAACAGATATTATGAGTTGAAGGTGCTTCCCTAAATATGGCCCTCTTATAGCAATTTATTGATCTACCTTTCAATTTCTATACTTTCGTTTGGGTTGAGTCGATAAGTTCTGGACTTTGTGAAGGACCTGTCATAAATTCAATGGAGTGTTAAGTTAGTCATTGTGGAGGCAATGCTTTTGGTCTTTTAAATACTTTTTGAGAGGATTGAAGCAATAAGGTGCAAGGATTTTAGTGATCTTGATATAACATAAAACTATAGGGTGCATTGATTTTAGTGATAATGACATAACATAAAACAATAGGGTAGGGTGTATTGATTTCAATGATAATACTATGAAAAATAAGGTCCAAGGATTTTGGTGATCTTGATATAACATAAAACTATAGGGTGCATTGATTTTAGTGATAATGACATAACATAAAACAATTGGGTAGGGTGCATTGACTTCAATGATAATACCATGAAAAATAATTGAGTGCATTAATTAATTGAAAAAATGACACATGTCCCTTCTAAAAGAATAATATAATTTCAAAACAGATATTATAAGTTAAAGTCATGGACTTTGTTTGGTTATGTGTGATTTAGCTATTAGTATTTTCAGATTAATACAATTATGATATTATGATATATAAAATGTGAAAAACTTGTTCAACATGGAGTTGACATGTGTCTCTCCTAAAAGAATAATATAATATTGAGTAAATAAAAAAATATGTGCGGAAAACAATAGCATTAAATATAAAGTGAACTATCCTATCTGTGCTATTTGAGATATTCTTGGAGAAATTTTTAAGGAAACATTTTCCTTTTTGGCATTTTTATGGGCATATTTTTCGATCATTTTTTTCCGAAAGATTTGACTGATTGGGTCTATATAATTTGAGTGGCAAGATTTTTCAGGGTGGTGAATCCATTTATGCATTCAAAAATGCAATTTAAACAACATAAAATGGTCATTTAACCAAGATCTGTTTCATTGTAACCCAATGAAAAAGTTCAAAAAATACAAGGCTTCTTAGTTGTGCTTTATGATTTAGAAAAATCACTTGCATTGATTTAATGCAACAAAAAATGCATTGATTTAAGTGATGATACAATAAAAATGATTTGCACAATCAAGTAGTTGTATTCATTTTAACAATGATACAACATAAAACAATAGGGTGCATTGATTTCAGTGCTAATGATATAACATGAAACAATACGGTGCATTGATTTCAGTGATAATGATATAACCTAAAATAATGTGGTGCATTGATTTCAATGATAATGCTATGAAAAATTATTCAGTGCATTAATTAATTGAAGAAATCATACGAAGGAAATTAATCCTCTATATTGACTTCAACTATGAGATACATTCAAGCATCAAGTGAAATGAGTTTAGCAATAATGTAGTGAAAACACATTTCAAAACATATATTATAAGTTGAAGTCGTGTACTTTGTTTGGTTATGTGTGATTTATCTATTAGTATTTGCACATTAAAATAATTATAATATCAAGATACAAAATATGTGAAAAGGGTATTAATTAATTAATACGCTTTCAGTGTATTAATTAATTGAAAAAATAATACAAAGTAAATTAACACATTGATAAATAATTTAGAGTATTTAGAGTAGTTGTATTCATTTGAACAATGATATAGCATAAAGCAATAGGGTGCATTGATTTCACTGATAATACTATGAAAAATGATTTAGTGCATTAATTAATTGAAGAAATAATACTAATAAAATCAATCATCCATATTGATTTTAAGTGTGAGATACAACAAATCATCAACAAAAATGTGAGATACATTATATGTGATTTATGTATTAATATTTTCACATTAAAACAATTATAATATTAAGATATATAAAATGTGAAAAAGTGCTCAAATGGAGTTGACATGTGTTCCTCCTACAAGAATAATACAATATTGAGTAAATAAAAAAGAGAAAGTTTTAAGAGAACTATCTTAGTTGTGCTCTCTGATTTAGAACAATTAATTGGATTTATTTAATGAAAAAAAATGCATTGATTTAAGTGATGATACAATAAAAAATGATTTATCATAATCAAGTAGTTGTATTCATGTTAACATAAAATAATAAGAGGTGTATCGATTTCAATGATAATAATAGAATATAAAACAATAAGGTCGATGTAATGCCCTCCTCGTTACGACAACAACTCTGAGAACAGGTCCAAAAGTTTTTTTTGTTTAAGGTGTGTGCACGCGTGTAGAAGTAACAAACACACTTGACTCTACATCGCCACTCGACGACCAACACGACGCAACCACGATGTTCAGCACAAGAAGACTAAAGGCACACAACGAGTAACTGTAACAATATACGACCATAGGCATAAGGCGCACAACACAAACATTAATACATACTAGGGTGCACAGTAAGAACACAGAGGGAAGATTACATGGTGTTAGGTTTACTATTTCTGCACAGGAAAGGAGGGCGTTTAGTCTTATGTCTTCTCGAAAGAAGATTAGACAGGCTCATGGCCGACTGCTCAGGCAGAAACTAGTAACCCAACCTAGAACAAGACGCTAGCAAGACGAACACAGCAAGACGACCCAACACATCACAGTGACAACAAGCAATAAACACCCCTACACATAAGGCGTACAACTAGTAGCTGTAAGCAGAAAACGACACCAAGTGTTAAGTACAGTACAGTCACAGATGTAAGAATCCAGCAGTAGAGTTTACTATTTCTGCACAGAAAAGCAGGGATTTTAGTCTTATGTCTTCTCGAAAGAAGATTAGACAGGCTCCTGGCCGACTGCTCAAGCAGAAACTAGTAATCTCTGTCAGGTGTGTCGCAAGAGTGGAAACCCTGCCTTTAAAGGGCCCAAGACTCTTGATACAGCACTGGATTCTTTATACAGAAAAATGACACACACAGACATGTCTCCTAAGGCTACCAGGGGGGTGTCTACATCCCACCCGACAATAGTCCCAACGCCAGGAGGGTTTATCAACCAAGTACAACTTGTCTACAAGAACCAACACCCTCTTTACAGACTCAGAAATCCTATTGTACTTAATCAAGATTATTATACCGTAACATTTATTAATAATAGTAAAAGTTACAATAACGCTTCCATGAAATATTAAACACCTTCCATTTATATCACCTATCCGGACCATGATTCTATAATTACAATACCTCTTATATGCTACAACCCCAAAATTTCAGTGACCTTACAAGATAAAAACATTTCAAATAACCATGAGGATCTCTCAATTCGTTGTCATCTATGATCATAGGTTCCAATAATAATTCAATAACATCATATTTCCAAGTAACATCATATTTGAAATTAACAATATAACATCATACCTATAAATAACATCCTATTTATATGTAACATCATAGTTGAAAATTACAAATAACATCATATTCAAAATGGCAATATAAAATGATACAATCTCTAAAATGACAGGGGACAAGATTTGAAAATGACATATAACAATATTAAATGACAATACTTATAAATAACCATAATTAAAAAGGTCAATATATAGAATTAACATCAATTTCATATTTCCAAGTAACCTCGCATTTGAAATTAATCAATATAACATCATACTTAAAAATAACATCCTATTTATAAGTGACATCATATTATAATTAAATTCAATTAAAAATAAAAATGTGGCATCCCGGTTATATGTTGATCATGTATACAGATGACCATAATTTAAAAGTCATATTTGAAGGAATCCATTTAAAAGACAATAAATAAATAGCGATGTATTTTCCTTGACAAATTCTAAAGAAAAACTTATTGTCATATATACAACAACATCATGTCTATAAATAACATCAGGTTTAAAATATCAATATGACATCATGATTAAAAATACAATAGGTATCCAAACAATATTTAAATCGATCGTATTTAAAAATAATAAAATTTAGAAGGGACCCAAATTAACAAATTAAAATGCCAATGTTTAAAAATAGCCATATTAAAATGACATTATATAATTTCACCTCATAATTATATATTAATGGTGACACTAACATTTACTAATTAAAATAAATAATATTACCCTTAGAATGGAGTTAACGTTACCTTGTCACTCATCAACCTTAACTTTTACCTTACTATTTTGTAATAACACAAGCTTCCCATCTACCATTCACACTAACAACATAATTCACTATAACCTTACCTATACATGTTGCACCTATGGTATTTTCTTATCAACCAACCACTTGATTGCAATCATAAAATTGACGTGAACTTTAACTCAAGAACTAAACTATAATTCAATTGTTATTTAAATCAACTAATTAATTTAACAACTAAACTAAGGAACTAAACTAAACTAATAATTCAAGGGCAGAGTTGACTAGTGCACGACACAACTAAGAGAATCCATAAGGAAGAAATACCCTTATCCCCAAATAAAAAGGGCTGACACGTAGAGGCTGAGGCGCATAGACCGCCACCTGGCAATTAAATCTGGCCTAACCCATGCAAATTCTAACAGTTACTACAAAATCCAACCAATTATGAATAATGTTGTCCTTAACCATTGAAGCACAATAATTGTAGGGCATCAACAGCAATAACCAATAAAAAGGGAAACCACTGTCACGGAATTAAAGGAGGTCGACAGAGAAATTAAAAGAGGCCTTGCAGCAAGGCGAAACTTCTGCAATCGGTGGTTTGGTCGAACAGGTCATTCTGGGTCAGAGGCAATACTTCCACTGACCAAGGCGCTACTCAATTTTAAAAAAAAAGGGGAGGTGAGAGAACGAGGTGCCTGCAGATCCAGCTCGACTCCCAAGGCCTGCGGACTGGCTGGGTGACTGAACGCTGGCGCACACCAGCCAAGATACCACCTCTGTTTACCTTGAATCGTTCAATTTAAATTAAAAACATACAGAGTCAGCATCAACAGAAACGGAATTTATCAACTATGTGAGGAAGGTCTTGGAAGGAACCCATCTCGTGAGTGGCAAACAGTCGGCTAAGGGTAACTGCGCGCTGAGGCAACAGGCGCAAAGGTAAATCAACCGCCGAGCCAAGGGAGGAACCATCAAAAATTTAATTAAGAGGAACGTGAAGGGAAGGCAGACATGCGCAGAGGTAAAACGATTATGCTGGATGAAAATTTAGACAGAGAGCTGGGTAAGGAGCCAACTTTAACAAATCCCGACTGTAACCCAATCACGCCGTAAAAACAATTTCCAGGTTACCTGAGCTAACATCGAATCCTATGATTCAACTTAAATTTGATGAATTTAAAAGACAGAAGGGCTCTGAATTAATCCAAGAAAAATCGTGACAGTAAAGGGAGAAGAAAAAAACACAGTCAGGGTAGTCAACTCGTCTGGGAGCGAAATAGCCAAGGGTAACTCTCAGCGAGCAAAAAAAATTTCAAGAGGATACGGAGTACGGGAAGAGGATGCGTGCCACTAATCGTTCCAACTCACCAAGATTTTCCTACTGAATAAAACAGCTTGAAGACGAGGTTCGCAGTCCAGGGGTACACATTCATGTTTAAATCGCCAGGAAGGGTAACAACACCACTTAAACTGCCCGAACACATCAGTTCAGAGTGAAGTCATCCCTTATACAGGCGAAGTAGCCAATAAAAATAAAGAGCGAGGTGCACACAGCGACATGGGACAAGGGAGGTTATGGAATGACAACCGAGGTTCCATTAGTAAAACAACAAACTAGATAATTCAGAAAAGAAAAAGCTTCCCTTCTAAATGCAACACCCAACCTTCAGCCATGCAACAAATTCAATCAATTCAGATGAAACTTTAACAAGTTATGCAATTCATCTTTAAATCAACAAGCCAAACAATCTTAATCTTAAGCAAATCTACTCTGCAAAATTTAAGGGGCGTACCGTTTCCTTTTCCCGCTCCACGCGTTGTATGTGCCTCGATTGATGTCCCGCACTCCTTGCCACTCCTGCTTTCCGACCGTAGAACCCTCACCGGTACCTCCCAGCCAATCGCTAGGGGTACTCTGCTTCCCCCTTATCCCCCCGAGCCGCAAAGGGGCCACACAAGATCCAGAGATAAGACTAGCTTCTCAGCTCGCCTCCAAGGCTGAGCTACCACTCCAATAAAGCTGAGATAAACCCAAATCCTCACAAGCAATATGTCAAGACACAATCCTCCAGCGTAACGTTACGCTAATCGTTCCCCCCTTATTCCTCCTTTTCCCCTTCTTTTATAGAAATTTGAGACCCACCTGCTTTCCCTAAATCATTATTAGTTAGTTTTAAATGAAAAATCCCCTAAAAATTCTATGTCGTACAAGTGTCACTCATTCCCCGAGTTTCTCCAAAATTATTTTCTTTAAAAATATTAAAAGACTCATTTCCCTCACCCCCTATCTTCGCTCCTAAAATTACTCCTAGGGTTCCTAGATCCCCTCTCATGCTTTTAATAACTTTCCTAAAATGAAGTCGCTGATTTTTAGTAACTCCTTAATTGCTGATTCCTTTTTTCTTTTTACCCTATGTCCCCTACTTTCCATTATTAAGTTTCCTTTAATACAAGTTTCCTTATTTCTATTAATTGTTCCTTTCCCCCCCCTTTTTTTTTAAAACCTAAAGAGATAAATGCACTTATTAATCTTTTCATTGTATTTCTAAAATCCTAACTTTTATACTCCCCC
>ML778343.1:794681-828613 GCA_009831015.1 Picea engelmannii
TAGTTTACGCCCTTGCGTTTATTTTTGTAGGGTCTTTTCCTAAGGCTAGACCAATTTTTCTATCTTAGAGATGTTTTAAAATTAGGTTTAGATTTGAACTGGACGACATTTAATTAGGGGAGTCGTTTTTGAGAATTTTATCAGGCATTAAGGTCTTAGGGTCGTCTAGGTTGTCTCATCGTCATCATCAATGCGACGTGCCCTTCAGGATGCACTGTGTGCTCCAAGGGTGCCACTCGCCTTGTTTTCTTCGGTTGTGCGACATGCCCTTCAGGATGCACCAGGTGCTCCAAGGGTGCCACTCGCCGACTTGTATTTCTTTGCGCGACGTTCCCTTCAGGATGCACCACGTGCTCCAAGGGTGCCACTCGCTGACTTGACTGATTGGTAGATATCTATAACCCCTGGAGTCAACACTCCGCCAGGTGAACTTGTGGGAGACTAAGGGCTCTAAGGAAGAATGCCCCCACCTTATTTCATGCCCCTTAGAATCATCGTGAGCGACTGTCGTAGTCTGCCCTCATGGCATCGTGGATCCTCTCGAACTAGGTAATCGTTAACCTACAGTTCGAGCCACGACGGGAGTGCTAGTAGGCTGTGGTAGGGCTGCTATCCACACCTCTCCCTCAACCTCTCTGGAAATCGTGTGTGGCCCCTTTACTCCATATGTGAGTCTGGTCGGAAAGCTATCGTCATCCTGCATCATCAACCATCGTGTCAGAGCATGTCAACAACATATCATAAAATCAATATCATATCATCAAACAAAGCAATATCACCGTAAATGAATCAACCCAAATAGCACACTCCCTGACTCAATCCAGAGTCCAAGGGAGTTCCACCGATGCCTCTGCATCCTCAAGGTCCAAAACCCTGCACACTCAATGAAACTGATTCAGCAACACCTGTCTACATCAAAGTAGTAAAAACATCCTGTCATCTAACTTAACGCATCATAATGAAGGAAAAATGTTTTATCATCATAAAAATCCAAATCACTTGCGAGCAAGTGTCCTCAAAGAATAAGTTTTGTAAGTGTGCCAGAGCGGGATGTTACAGTTGATTGATTTAAGTGATAATACTATGAAGAATGACTACCAAATAAATTAATCCTCAATATTGATTTCAATGCTGAGATACAACAAATCATCAAGTAAAATGAATTTAGGGTGAAAACAAATTTCAAAGTAGATATTATGAGTTGAAGGTGCTTCCCTAAATATTGTCGTCCTATAGCAATTTATTGATCTACCTTTCAATTTAACTACTCTCGTTTGGGTTGAGTCGATAAGTTCTGGACTTTGTGAAGGACTTGTCATAAATTCAATGGAGTGTTAAATTAGTCATAATGGAGGCAATCCTTTCGAACTTTCAAATAATTTTTGAGAGGATTGAAGCAATAAGGTGCAAGGATTTTAGTGATCTTGATATAACTTAAAACTATAGGGTGCATTGATTTTAGTGATAATGACATAACATAAAACAATAGGGTAGGGTGCATTGATTTCAATGATAATACTATGAAAAATAAGGAGCAAGGATTTTAGTGATATTGATATAACATAAAACTATAGGGTGCATTGATTTTAGTGATAATGACATAACATAAAACAATAGGGTAGGGTGCATTGATTTCAATGATAATACTATGAAAAATGATTGAGTGCATTAATTAATTGAAAAAATGACACATGTTGTAACGATCCTCCTTGTTACGATGACAAACCTCTTATAACAAGTGCAATTTTTTTTTTGTTTTTAAAAGTGTGTGTGCACGTGTAGAAGGGAAACAAACACATTCAAATCTGCTTCGTCACTCGACGATGAAAAAGACACAAACCACGATGAACACATCAAGATGACATAAGACACACAACAAGTAACTGCATGCATTTAACGACGATCAATCGACAATAAGTAAGACTGACTACCCGCATGTCCTACCCTGCAATGGTTAGGACCTCCAAGACACATAATCAATGCTCAAGTCTAGGTTCCCATCGATTTTAACCATTTAAGGTCTCAGGGCTGGCAACTGTTCTGAGGAACATGGAGGTGTCTACATCCCACTAACACAATCCACACTAAAACTAAATATGCCAAATCAACAAACATCAATGATGATCATTGTGCGATAAAGTTCTATGAATCAACACACATCACAAGAATTCCACAGTGCAAGAGAGTTTGGTTACTAAATCCAACGGGAATCGACATAAGTGCATGCACAAGGAAGATAATCTTATTTTAATTCCAGATGCAAGGGTAGTCATATTGTAACATCCCGCTCTGGCGCACTGAGAAAACTTATTCTTTGAGGACACTTGCTCGCAAGTGATCTGGACTTTTATGATGTTAAAACATTTATCCTTGATTATGATGCGTTATGATAGATGACATGATGTTTTACTGCTTTGACGTAGACAGGTGCTATTGACTCATTTTTATTGAGTGTGTAGGGTTTTGGACCTTGAGGATGCAGAGGCATCGGTGGAGCCCCTTTGACTCCGGATTGAGTCAGGGAGTGTGCTATTTGGGTTGATTTATTTACCGTGATATTTCATTGATTTGATGATATAATGTTGACATGTTCTGACATGATTGTTGATGATGCAGGCTGACAATATCTTGTCGACCAGACTCACATATGGAGTAAAGGGGTCACACACGATTTCCAGAGAGGTTGAGGGAGAGGTGTGGACAGCAACCCTGCCACAACCTACTAGCACTCCCGCCATGGCTCGAACTGTAGGTTAACAATTACCTAGTTCGAGAGGATCCACGATGCCATGAGGGAAGACTGTGACAATCACTCACGATGATTCTAAGGGGTGCCCAATAAGTTGGGGGCCTTATTCCTTAGAGCCCTTAGTCTCCCACAAGTTCACCTGGTGGAGTGTTGACTCCAGGGGTTATAGATGTCTACTAATCAGTCAAGTTGGTGAATGGCACCCTTGGAGCATGTGGTGCATCCTGAAGGGCACATCGCGCAAACGAAACACAAGTCGGCGAGTGGCACCCCTGGAGCACGTGGTGCATCCTGAAGGGCACGTCGCACGAAATAAGCACAAGTTAGCGAGTGTCACCCTTGGAGCATGTGGTGCATCCTGAAGGGCACGTCGCGCAAGAGAAACAACCGAGGTGAGTGGAACCCTTGGAGTACGTGGTGCATCTTGAAGGTCACGTCGCATTGATGTTGAGGAAGTGATGTAGTGTGCGCTCAAGGCACGTCTGCCCCACCAGGACCTTCCTCTTCCTAGGCCCGAAGAGTTAAAATACTCCTCAACCCCCTGATCGGGAGTTCTCAATACCCACAGATGTTCTTTGTGATCTCCCTTCTTTAAATCAGGAAATTGGACCTCGTTGTATCGCAAGTCCTGAAAACACAGATTCAGGTCTCACTAAACCCCGAAACCCGATGAGTATTTACCAAGGCTTTCCTTACCCTTGTCGGGATTTTACCCGTCGGGAAATCGGCCTTTACGAGGTCGTGAATCACACACCTCACGGATCCCTGATTCCCGAGCTCCGATGCCACTTGGCGTTGACCACTTCTAGGCTCAACCTTCTGACACCTGTCCTCCACTACACCCTTACGCTGTCAGGAAATCGCGTGTCGGAATTTAGCGATTCTCGTTGTCAATATACAAAGGACCTCCAAAACTCCGAACCCCGATGCGCGACGACACTTGTCCGTTATCACACCTTCCGGAGCCCATGACTGTGATTTTTGGGATATAGCGTTTCGCGATATCATGATTTATGGGGTGACGATTCCTCTGTCCTCAGAAACCCTGAAATGTCGAACTCCGATTCCACTGGATCCGCGAACACGCGTCCTGCGGATCGACGGCTCTGATCGCGTCGGGAAATTGCTAATCGCGACTTCAACGTGCAAAGTACCTGTCTCCGGAATCCTGATTTTCTGATTCACAATCCTTGGGATCCTTTTGCCACATACCCCTGCTGAAATCAACGGTTGAGATCCTTTCGGGAAATCGCGGATCGCGATTTCTTCCTACAAGAATTTCATGACCGCAGAAACCCCGATGTTCCGATGAGTCAAGTCCCGATGACTCCATGACTCCTTCTCTGCATGTGAGGCTTAAATCCTGTGCAAATTTCCTGAGCTCTGACGGCTGGTGGGATTTCACTGTTTTCCTTTGTGAATCTTGACTGTCGATTCCTCCTCCTTGAGGATTTCTTTAGAAGACTAAAGCTCCTTTCTCCAACTCATCCTCGAACACTTTCTCTTGCCTCTCCTGCTCGAACCCTTCTCCCACACAGACTTCTGTTCTTTCCTTTGGCGATGCCATGAAGGCGCTACACCTCTTGAGCTTTTCAACTATGATTCTTCAGAGAAACCTGCGCCCACTCCTTGCGCTCGACATCCAGCAACTTCTCGAGTGTCGAATAATTCAGACTCTGTGCACTCTCTGTAGCAGCAGTCGTCTATCTCCTTTGCTCAGAATAACAACTGAGACTTCTTCTTCCTTCAACTTGCGCACCCCTTGCATGGTTGCAACAACCCACTTCCACTTCTGGGCAAATAAGAACAAAAGTTAGACTATCGAGCCTTCATCAACGCACTCCTTGCGGATGAATTCAACTTCACTCCTTGCAGGAATCTCATGGCCCAGATAGAGAAACAATTGAAACTTATTCTCTTTCCTCTCAGACTTCAGTTTAAACCCTGAAATCACATGCATAGCATATACAAAGCAAATGCATATCCAGAAAACAAACATTCATGAGCATAACATAAACACACAGAGAATAGACACATAACCATGGATTTGAATCAAAGCTTTCTTCTATTAATTCAATATTTGTACATGGATGTTCTCTACATAGTTCTCTGCTTGCTCTCCTCTTCTAAATGCTTGATTCTTATTTTACAATGATACAATGAGGGTGTCTATATCCATTTTCCCTCTTGGACTCTAAAACTGTCTAATCTGGAAATAAAAATCCTATCTTCCCGCATTAAATATCTTAAATTCCTCATCTAACTAAGGACGAGTCCTTAAAGGCTCAAGGTCCATTACAATCTACAAAGTGCGCTTCATTAAATCCAACATTAATGTTTGTGCAACAATATCAAGGTGTTTTCAAAATTTGTGCTGGCGCTGTCCAACTGTCTTTCTGCTTCCGCGCTGGCTCACTTGATTAGTTGGCGATGCTCCTGCATCATACTCCTTGGCTTGAAAGATTTCATGGGCTCCTATCCATGAGATCCTGCACGCTCTGTCCATTCTTTTGGATAACTTCTTTGGTCTCCCAGCTGGCATCCTCCACTGGGTGATTCTTCTATTTCACCAGATACTCGAAGTATTGCTTCCGTCAGGTCTTTTTGATGACTCTCTTGTCAAGTATACACTCCATCTGTGGCCTCTCTTAAATTGGCATCTGCTTCTGCCACTGTATTTCTGGCTTTTCATCACTTTCAGCTCCTACTTCCTCAGCCTTATATGGATATAAGTCTAAGACATTGAACGTCGGAGATATTTTGATGTCATTCGGCAATTCAATTTCATAAGCATTTTCTCCCAATTTCTTCAGGACTCTGCATGGCCCAATTTTCTTCATCTTCAGCTTGTTGTATGTTCCCCTTGGGAACCTTTCCTTCCTTAGATGTGCTAGAACTAGATCACCAACTTCGAATTGAAGTTGTCTCCGATGCTGATCTTATCTGCGCTTATATTCTTGGGTCGATTCCAACAATCACTGCTTCACTCTGTTTTGAAGTTATTCCATCGCCTCTGCGAATTCTTTAGCGTTTGCACTCTTTGTCATTATTTTATCTGAATCCCTCAGTTCAGATACTCCTCTTGGCTATCTGCCATATACAATCTCAAACGGAAATTTTCCTGTACTCTGATTCACTGAATCGTTGTAAGCAAACTCTGCCTGTGGCAACACATTATCCCAGCTGTTGTGGTACTCTGTCACTAGGCTTCTGAGTAAATCTCCCAAACTTCGATTCACCGCCTCTGTTTGCCCATCTATCTGAGGATGATAGGTTGAACTAAACATCAAGTTAGTTCCCATCTTCTTCTAGAGTGTCCTCCAGAAATGTCCAATGAACTTCGTATCCATGTCCGATACTATGCTCCTAGGTAACCCATGAAGTCTAATGATCTCCTTGAAAAACAAGTTTGCGATATGAGTTGCATCACTGGTCTTCTGGCATGGAATAAAATGTGCCATTTTGGAAAACCTTTCAACCACTACAAAGATCAAATCATGTCCTCTTTGCATCCTAGGCAATCCCAATACAAGATCCATGCTGATTTCATCCCACGACCTCTCCGGTATGGGTAAGGATTGATAGAATCCTGCATTCTGCTTCCTGCCCTTCGAATGCCAGAAAATTCTGCACCTGTCAACAAATTTCTTGACATCTGTTCGCATCTTTGGCCAAAAATATGCTTCGCTCATCTTTGCAAATGTCTTTTCGTGGCCAAAATGTCCTGCTAATCCACCACTATTCTTTTCTTTTAGAAGATTCTCCCTCATGGAGCAATTTGGAATACACAGTTGATTGCCTCTGAACAACAATCCTTCCTGGATCATATAATCCATCCATGGGCTTCTGTCTCAGAGAACTGGATTCTCAGTTGCTTCGTATGCCTCTGCAAAATCTGCATCACCCGCATACATGTCTTTAAGATTTTGAAAACCCAATGTCTTGACTCTAAACTCCTGCAGTAACAAACACTTCCTGCTCAAAGCATCAACCACTTTGTTAGCAGTCCCTGAAATGTGTTTAATTACAAATGTAAAATTATGCATATACTCTACCCATTTTGCATGTTTCTGATTCAGCTTCTCCTGCTGAGTCACAAACTCTAATGCATGATTATCACTATACAAAACAAATTCTTTCGGGATCAAATAATGCCTCCACTTCTTCAACGCATGTATGATAGCATACAATTCTTTATCATACGTTGAGTACTTCACCTTTTCCTCATCTAGATTCTCGCTGAAATATGCAATTGGTCTGTCCTCCTGGCTCAAGACCGCTCCTATGGCAAAGCCACTTGCATCACATTTCACCTGGAATACCTTCGTGAAATCCGACAACACCAACACTGGTTTCTCTGTGATCTTTCGCTTCAACAGATTGAAGCTCTTCTCTGCCTCCTCAGTCCAATGAAAATATTTATGTCTTTTATTGACTGTGTCCATCATTGCTGCACTAATTCCACTGAAGTTCCTAATGAATTTTTGGTAGAAACTAGCCAATCCATGAAAACTTCTCACCTCGAAAACATTTCTTGGTGATGGACAATTTTTAATTAATTCTACTTTACTTGGATCCATCTTTAATTCATTTGCCGATATGAAAAACCCCAAGTAAATGAGTTCTGTCTTCATAAATAAATATTTCCTCATATTGATCAACAACTTCTCTTGTTGTAGCTTCCTCATTACTGCAGCTAAATGCTTCAGATGTTCTTCTTTTGTTTTGCTGAAAATAAATATGTCATCTAAATATACAATGACAAACTTACCAATGAACTCTTTCAGCACTTCATTCATTAGCCTCATGAATGTACTTGGTGCATTCGTCAAACCAAATGGCATGACTAGCCATTCATACAACCCTTCATTGGTTTTGAAGGTTGTCTTCCACTCATCGCCTTCCCTCATGCGAATCTGATGGTATCCTCTTTTCAAATCAACCTTTGAAAAAAATTTGGCTCCACTCAGACAGTCCATCAAGTCATCCATCTGTGGTAATGGAAACCTGTACCTGATGCTTATCTTGTTAATGGATCTGGAATCTGTACACATTCTCCAACCTCCATCCTTGTTTGGACTTAGTACCATTGGAACGGAACACGGACTCTGACTCTCCCTGATCAGTCCTTTATCCAACAGTTCCTATATCTGCCTTTTCACTTCTTCGTTCTCCTACGGCGTCAACCCGTACGCTGCTTTGTTTGGAAAACTAGCCCCTGGTATGAGGTCTATATGATGACTTATACTCCTCATCAGCGGCAACGAATGAGGTAATTCGTCCACCACTATATCAGTGAACTCTTCCAGCAGTTCCTGAATTTCCTCGGGCAAGTCATCCACTCTTGTGCTGGTCAAAACAACTCTTGGTTTCCTGACCACAAAGAATTGTGGATCTTCCTTCTTCTTTACTTCCGCCATAAGTTCCTTCCCACTCATGAGAAGTACCCTGTTGTTCACTTCCGGTTTCACATCCTTATCTTTTATCGAAAGTAACATGTGTGTTCTCCCATTTTTATCCAAAGTGTACGTATTCATCTTCCCATCATGAATTACGTTTCTGTCATATTGCCATGGTCTGCCTAGCAATAAATGACATACATCCATAGGAATAACATCACAGAGAATTTTATTATTATATCCTCCTATCTTGATGTCCACTAAGCACTGTTTAGTGACACTCACCTGATGTCCCTTCTATAGCCATGAGACTTTATATGGACTCGAGTGATCAGTTGTTTCCAGTTCTAGTTTCTCCACCATCTCGGTTGAAACGAGATTGTCTATGCTTCCGCTATCCACAATGACCTTGCATTTCCTGTCTTTGGTCTTGCATGTGGTTCTGAACAATCTGCTTCTTTGAGCTGTGTCCTCCACCTCCTTCTCAGGTGTTATGAGAAATTTATGCATCATCAATGACCTTCCGTCTTCTGCATCCTTTGCTTCAGCAGTTCGCCTCTATGCCTCAGCGATGTGAGCTTCACCTCCATCTTTCTTTCTGTCTGGACAGTCAACTGCCTTGTGTCCATTCTTCCCAGATGTGTAGCATGTGATGAATCCTCCTCTGCCTCTTCCTCTACCTCTGGTACGAGGAAAAGTACTATTATCAGCGTATCCTCCGCTCTGTTCTGTTTTCTGCCTTTGTTGTTCAGCGTGCTAGCCTCGCTGAGAACTTCCATCTCTTTCCATTCTTGTCTGAGGCTTCTTCCAGTCATATTTAGATTTCTGGAACCTGTCTTGGGCAACTGATTTACCTTTTGGCTAGCTCCTACCTCAACCTTGCTGTGCTGGCTTTCGTCTTAGATTTTCTTCTGCTTTCAATGCCATCTGATACGCATCCTCAACCGTTCTGACGGTTGTCATACTCATCTCATCCTAGATATCGTATCTTAAGCCATTCATATATCTGGATTTTTTTTTATCATCGCTCTCCTGATGACCTGCTCTGATATTGAGCTTGTAGAATTCTTTGGTATACTCCTTTACCGTCATCAGCTTCTGTTTCAGGTTCTGCATTCTCCTGAACAGTGTGATCTGATAATCCCTTGAGATGAATTTTGCCTTCATCTTTGCAATCATTCCATCCCAGCTTTTGATCTTTTGTTTACCTTTGGAATGTCTATCGGCTTGAAGTTCATCCCACCATAATGTTGCATGTCCTTTCAATTTCGTGACAATATGCCTTACCTTTTTATCCTCTTCGATATCCTCATAATCGAAGTAGGTATCAAGAGCTCTAATCCAATCCAACAGCTCTTCTGCATCCAGACTTCCTTCATAAGTTGGAATGTCTATTTTTGTCTTTGAACTCATCCGGGCGATAGATTTGATCAATCGCTTATTGGATGCATCTTCGACTGCAACTTCTACTTGTTGTTCGGCTTCAACTTTGCCTTTAGAGTCGCTCAAATCTCCAGCATTTGCTGTGTGTCTCTGCGCTTCTTGCATATCTTCTAATCTTACTCTGAGATCCCGTATCTGCCTTTCCATTTCTGTATTCTCTGTTGGCCTACCTCTTCTTCGCACATCCCTGTCTTCTGGATCAGGTGATTTCCTTTCTCTTCTGGGCGACATGGTGAATTTTTCTTTCTCCCTCTGTCTGAAATATACAAACAGAGACTAGCTCTGATACCACTTGATGTAGTGCGCGCTAAAGGCACGTATGCCCCACCAAGACCTTCCTCTTCCCAAGCCTGAAGAGTTAAAATACTCCTCAACCCCCTGATCGAGAGTTCTCAATACCCAAAGACGTTCTTTGTGATCTCCCTTCTTTAAATCAGGAAATCGGACCTTGCTATATCGCAAGTCCTGAAAACACAGATTCGGGTCTCACTAAACCCTGAAACCCAATGAGTATTTACTAAGGCTTTCCTTACCCTTGTCAGGATTTTACCCGTCGAGAAATCGGCCTTTATGAGGTCGTGAATCACACACCTCACGGATCCCCGATTCCCGAGCTTCGATGCCACCTGGCATTGACCACTTCTAGGCTCAACCTTACGACACCTGTCCTCCACTACATCCTTACGCTGTCGGGAAATCTCATGTCAGAATTTCGCGATTCTCGTTGTCAATATACATAGGACCTCCAAAACTCCGAACCCCGATGCGTGATGACACTTCTCCCTTATCACACCTTCTGGGGCCCACGACTCTGACTGTCGGGATATCATGTTTCACGATATCACGATTTCTGGGGTGATGGTTCCTCTGTCCTCAGAAACCCTGAAATGTCGAACTCTAATTCCACTGGATCCTCGAACACGCATCCTGCAGATCGAAGGCTCCGATCGCGTCGGGAAATCGCTAATCACAACTTCAACGTGCAAAGTCCCTGTCTCTAGAATCCCAATTTTCCGATTCACGATCCTTGGGATCCTTTTGCCACGTACCCCTGCTGAAATCAATGGTTGAGATCCTTTCGGGAAATCGCGGATCACGATTTCTTCCTACAAGAATTTCACTACCGCAGAAACCCTGATGTTCCGATGAGTCAAGTCCCGATGAATCCCTGACTCCTTCTCTGCATGTGAGGCTTAAATCCTGTGCAACTTTCCTGAGATCCGACGGCTGGCGGGATTTCGCTGGTTTCCTCTGCGAATCCTGACCGTCGATTCCTCCTCCTTAAGGATTTCTTTAGAAGACTAAAGCTCCTTTCTCCAACTCATCCTCAAACACTTGCTCTTGCCTCTCCTACTCGAACCCTTCTCCCACACAGACTTCTGTTCTTTCCTTTGGCGATGCCACAAAGGAACTACACCTCCTAAGCTTTTTAACTCTGATTCTTCAGAGAAACCTGCGCCCACTCCTTGCGCTCGGGGTCCAGCAACTTCTCGAGTGTCGAATAATTCAGACTCTGTGCACTCTCTGCAGTAGCAGTCATCTATATCCTTTTCTCAGACTAACAACTGCGACTTCTTCTTCCTTCAACCTGCGCACCCCTTGCATGGTTGCAACAACCCACTTCCACTTCTGGGCAAATAAGAACAAAAGTTAGACTATCGAGCCTTCATCAACGCACTCCTTGCGGATGAATTCAACTGCACTCCTTGCAGGAATCTCCTGGCCTAGATAGAGAAACAATTGAAACCTATTCTCTTTCCTCTTAGACTTCATTTTAAACCTTGAAATCACATGCACAGCATATACAAAGCAAATGCATATCCAGAAAACAAACATTCATGAGCATAACATAAACACACAGAGAATAGACACATAACCATGGATTTGAATCAAAGCTTTATTCTATTAATTCAATATTTGTACATGGATGTTCTCTACATAGTTCTCTGCTTTATCTCCTCTTATGAATGCTTGATTCTTATTTTACAATGATACAATGAGGGTGTCTATATCCGTTTTCCCTCTCGGACTCTAAAACTGTCTAATCTGGAAATAAAAATCCTATCTTCCTGCATTAAATATCTTAAATGCCTCATCTACCTAAGGACGAGAGATTAAAGGCTCAAGGTCCATTACAATCTACAAAGTGCGCTTCATGAAATCCAACATTAATGTTTGCGCAACAATATCAAGGTGTTTTCAAAATTTGTGCTAGCACTATCCAACTGTCTTTCCACTTCCGCGCTGGCTCGCTTGATGAGTTGGCGATGCTCCTGCATCAGGAATGAACAAACCTAGATGGCCCTAAGACATTTAACACCTTAAGAAATTCTTAAAATGACTTCTCTAAATAATTGTCGCCCAGTTCAAAATCTAAACCTAAGTCTAAAACTTATCTACGGTAAAATTTTGTTTAGCCTTAAGAAAAAGACTCTATAAAAATAAAAATAAAGATATAAACTAAAACCCACTTAAGTAATAGTTTTAGTGTTCTTACATTTAGAGGGTAAAATGAAGAGAGGAATAATTTAATTAAAATCCGTGGTTTTAAATTTGTAAAGAGGAAATAAATTATTAACTTGTGGAAGTATAAAAAGATTTTAAATTAATAATAAAGGGAAAAAAGTAAATAGTGCAACTGCCATTTTGGCTCTAATAAAAAGAGGAAAGAAGGGAATAATAAGAATTAGGAAACTAAGTAATGGAGGAAACATAATAAAGGAAAGTTGGGAACTTATGGTAAAAAGCGAGGTCAACATAGTAAGGAATCTGCAATTAAGAATCTTCTAATTTGAGCTAATTTACCAACTTCATTTTTAGGGAAATTATTTAAAACATGTAAGGGGATATAGGAACACCTAGGAGTAAATTTAGGAGAAACTCTAGGTGGGTGAGGGAAATGAGTAATTTAATAATTTAAAGAAAATAAATATTTGAGGAAAGAGGGGGATGGACGACACTTGTGCGAAGGAGAATATTTAGAATATTTTTATTAAAACTTAATTAAAATGTGATTTAGGGAAAGTTGTAGGTTGGAAAAACTCTATAAAAGAAAGGGAATATGAGGAAGAAAGGGATCGACTGTTAGCGTAACGTTACACTGCCAGAATTGTGACTTGATTGATTACTTGTGGAGAGTTGGGATTTTCCAGCTTGGATAGGAGTGGTAGCTTGTCCTTGCGAGGCGAGCTGGGAAGCTAGACAGACCATCTGGATTGTGTGTGGCCCCTTTGTAGCTCGGGGGGCTAAGGGGGAAGCAGAGTACCCCTAGCGATTGGCTGGGAGGTACCGGTGTAGTCTCTATGGTCGACGAGCGGGAGCGGCACGAAGCGCGGGGTCATCATTCAAAGAGGGAGTTAAGGCAATGATATGTTTTTCATTTGCATGATAGAAGGTATTAGAACCTTAGCCTTCTCTTATTGTTAACAACATTTTGTATTGGCATTGTGAGATGAAAAATACTTAACTTCAAACGGCTTGGGTTCTTGTTGGATTAATTGGTTTCTTGCCTTGCTCTTCGGTGATTGTAATTGTAGGACAGTTATAAAAACATTACTTCTTACTCTGTTATTGCGTGTCGGTATTAGATAAATGAATTTTATGATCTCGGCATTGCCGACCTTCCTTGGATCTGTGCAATCTCTCGTTGTGCCTTGCGTTTGTTGTCTGAGTTTTTACATTGTCGTGGGCATTTTTACATTTTTGTGGGTGTATTTACATTCCTGTGGGCGTTTAAATATCCTAGTGGGAATTTTTACCTTTACCGTGGGCATTTTTACATTGCTATGGGCGTTTTTACATTTCTGTGGGTGTATTTACATTTATGTGGGCGTTTAAATATCCCAGTGGGTGTTTTTACCTTTGTCGTGGGCATTTTTACATTGTCGTGGGCATTTTTACATTTCTGTGGGCGTATTTACATTTCTGTGGGTGTTTAAATATCCCAGTGTAACGTCCTCGTTCGTTACAACAACTAATCTGTAACAGGTGCAATTTTTTTTTTTTTTTTTTTAAAGTGTGTGCGCGCGTGTAGAAGGGAACAGACACACTTGACTCTACGTCGCCACCCGACGACTAACAAGATGCAAGCAAGACGAACACAACAAGATGACATACTACGTACAACAGTAACAACAAGCAATAAACTCCCATAGACATAAGGCGCACAACAGGTAACCACAAGCATTTAACGACAGACTAGGTTATGCACAGTACGAACACAGAAGGAAGAATCCATAGTAGTAGATTTTACTATTTCTACACAGGAAAGTAGGGTGTTTAATCTTAGTTCTCTGCTTCGGAGAGAGAGAATGTCAGATAGGCTCCTGGCCAACTGCTCAGGCAGAAACTAGTAATCCCTGTCAGGTGTGTCGCAAGAGTGGAAACCCTGCCTTTAAAGGGCCCAAGACTCTTGATATGGCATTGGATTCCTTACACAGAAAAGTAATCACACACCCACCCTTACACACTAGGCTACGTGGAGGTGTATACATCCCACCCGTCACAACAATCAACACACGAAAGGGTTATCGACCAAGTACCACTTTAACTGCCATGAAAAACAATCCCTTATTTACTAACTCAGATTAATCTATGTGCTTAAATCAAGGTTATTACATCATATGTGTTTATTAATAACAATAAAGATTACCATAACATCGCCATGAATTATTTAGCACCTTACATTATATCACGTATCTGAGCCATGATTTACAATTTCAATACCTCTTATATGCTACAACCATAAATTTTGATGACCTTACATGATAAAAACATTTCAATTAACCGCGAGGAGCTCACAATTCGATGATCATAAATTTCAATAATAATGCAATACTAACAACGACATTCCTTTCTGTAAGTTGTCTACACAACCCTACACTCTATAATATGTTGCAAACAATGCTCTTACATATTTCAGAATCAATATGAACCATAGCACTACCTTTACATATCACCTTAACATTATAATTTACAGTCTCCATACATACTGAATACCGTGTCCATTTACATTATTCATAACATTATAATTTTAGTAACCTTTCCACCCAAATGACAACACCCTTCCCTAATGTCAAAATATAAAAATAACATCATATTTTTAATTAACATCATATTTAAACATAACAATATAACATCATAGTTAAAACTGACCATATATAACAATAACACTATTTAATATGAAAATGTTTAAAATACCAATATTTTTAAAAGGCACATATATAAAAATAACAATAATTAAAAATGTTAATATCTAAAAATGACAACATTTTAAAAGACAATATAAAAATAACATCATATGTATAATATCGATGATACTAAATTTACAATAATGCGTAACCCTTCCACCCAAATGACAACACCCTTCCCTATTGTCAAAATATAAAAATAACATCATATTTTTAATTAACATCATATTTAAACATAACAGTATAACATCATAGTTAAAAATGACCATATATAACAATAACACTATTTAATATGACAATGTTTAAAATACCAATATTTTTAAAAGGCACATATAAAAAATAACAATAATTAAAAATGCTAATATCTAAAAATGACAACATTTTAAAAGACAATATAAAAATAACATCATATGTATAATATCGCTGATACTAAATTTACAATAATGCTTCCCCATAGTAACGACAACCTGGCAGTTATTTAGGATGACCCTGCATGCAAATAAAAGGAACCAGAAATCTTACGACTGACAGGGCGTCTTCAATACACCCATACGAATCAGCAAGGTGTCCACAAAAATGCCCTAACTGTAGCTCCATTTAACGTTATCGCAAAAGCTGGAACAAGACGGAAGGGATTTCGCAACAATAAATGGATTTATAAAATACACCACCTCCAGGTATTAGCAAACTGCTACACTCCGTTTAAGGCGAGGATGACTGAACGTGGTTGTCTGGAGATACTTAACTACGCAGGAAGATGAGGCGCACACAGGGTAAGTGCTGACAGGGTTTAAGGCGCAGCAAAATTTACGACGCAGGCACAAGGTATCCAATGATAACTTGCATTGTTAAGATGCCCGACTGAATTAAGATGCACACAGTCATTATAAAATGAATAAAACACACACAACAATTCATAAATGGAATGAAACGCCCACAGTCACGGGAATTCACCCACAGACAACATAAATACCCACGGAAAAGAAAAAATGCCCAATGTGATAGTTAACGCCCACAGAAAAAGCAATTATGCTCACAGCAACAGCGAAATGCCCTTGATATTAAAATCTGGGTTAAGAATTCAGAGCACCAGGGACAAATACGAGGTCATGAATTTGCACAGCGTAGGCCGGTCACAAATCTGGTTTAAATTTAGAAGGCCACTGAAGGTAATTACGTTGGGTCCTTTAAATACCAATTCAGACAGATAAAAAAAAAATCCGGGTTGAAATTCAGATTGCCGGTGATATGGAACACAACTTTCCATTTAAAATTTATATCGCGGACAGAGTTTATTATTGGGTTAAATTTTAGAGCGCCTACAAACAAATACGATTTGCCCATTTAAATTTCATAACACATGTAGATTCATTATTTGGGTTAAATTTCAAAGCGCTGGTAAACAAATGCGATTTGCCAAATAAAATTTCATATCACATACAAATTTCATTATTTGGGCTAAATTTCAGAGCGTCGGTAAACAAATACGATTTCCCATTAAAATTTCATATCACATACAGATCTCATTATTTGGGTTAAATTTCAGAACCATTGTACGAAGGAAAAGCAAAGGATGAAATGGCCAGAACGAATTTCGCCATTTCCCCAACAAGAACAATTATTTTTTTTTTATAAAAAGAACAGCGGTAAATACTTTATTAATAGAGGTGAGTAGCAGCCGTAAAAGTTTTCATAATCACGCCAATAATGGAGGTAGGTAATTTTATCAATCAGGGTAAGTCGTAAGGCATTCTAATCTACTAAAATACGAATCATACCTTTTCCTTATTGCCCGCCCTTGAGTGTCTTCCATGCACTCTGTACCACTCATGCTCGCCGACCGTCGAGACTGCACCGGTACCTCCCAGCCAATCGCTAGGGGTACTATGCTTCCCCCTTAGCCCCCCGAGCCACAAAGGGGCCACACACAGTCCAGATGGTATACCTAGCTTCCCATATCGCCTCCAAGGCTGAGCTACCACTCTAATACAAGATGAGAAATTCCCAACTCCTCACAAGCAATCAGTCCAGTCTCAATTCCGCAGCATAACCCCCCCTAACCCTAACCCTCCTTTTCCTTTTTATCCTCTTTTCAGACCCCCCCTTGCCCTAAATCATATTTCATTTAAGTTTTAAAGAAAACCCTCTAAAAATTCCCTGTCTTACAAGTGTCACTCATCCCCCACATTTTTCCAAAATTATTTTCTTTAACTTATTAATTGTCTAGGTTTCATTTATTACCTAAATTCCCTATTTTATTAATCCCTTCCTTTTTTTTTCTTTTTTTTTAAAACCAAAAAGGTAAATGTGCTAATTAATGTTTTCATTTTATTTTTAAATTCATAACTTTTTTTATACTCCCGCACGTTAAATAATTTTATTACTTATTAATTGCCTATGTTTCCTTTATTACGTGTTTCCCTATTTTTATTAATCCCTCTTTTTTTTTGTTTAAAACCAAAAAGGTAAGTGCGCTAATTAATCTTTTCATTTATTATTTATTTAATATTTTTTTTGTTCTTCCACAAGTTAGGAATTAATTTCTTCTTTGTAAAATTTTAAAACCATTAGTTTTAATTTAAATCTTACCCTCGTCATCGCCCAAAGAATTTTATGAAGACCCAACTATTACTTAGGTGGGTTTGTGTTTAAATTGTTATTTTTATTCCAGGGTCTGTTCTTAAGGTTAGACAAAAATTTTACCCTATAAGTTTTAGACTCAGTACTTAGATTCTGAACTGGGCGACACTGGGTTAGGGGAGTTGTTTAAGGATTTCTTCAAACGTTTTTGTCTTAGGGATATTTAGGTTTGTTTCCTTCATCCACATCAATGTGACATGCCCTTTAGGACGCACCACGTGCTCCAAGGGTGCCACTTTCCTTGTTCATTTCCTTTGCGCGACGTGCCCTTCAAGATGCACCACGTGCTCCAAGGGTTCCACTCGCTTCTTGTGTTTCTTTTATGCGACGTGCCCTTCAGGATGCACCACGTGCTCCAAGGGTTCCACTTGCCAACTGGACCGATTGGTAGACATCTATAACCCCTGGAGTCAACACTCTGCCAGGTGAACTTGTGGGAGACTAAGGGCTCTAAGGAATAAGGCCCCCGCCTTATTGCGTGCCCCTTAGAATCATCGTGAGTGATTGTCGCAGTCTTCCCTCACGACATCGTGGATCCTCTCGAACTAGGTAATCGTTAACCTACAGTTCGAGCCATGACGAGAGTGCTAGTAGGCGGTGGGAGGGCTGCTGTCCACCCCTCTCCCTCAACCTCTCTGGAAATCGTGTGTGGCCCCTTTACTCCATATGTGAGTCTGGTCGGCAAGCTATCGTCAGCCTGCATCATCAACAATCTTTTCAGAACATGTCAACTTCATATCATCAGATCAAAGAAATATCGCAGTAAATAAATCAACCCAAATAGCACACTCCCTGACTCAATCCGGAGTCCAAAGGGGTTCCACCGATGCCTCTTCATCCTCAAGGTCCAAAACCCTACACACTCAATGAAACGAAGTCAGCAACACCTATCTACATCAAAGTAGTAAAAACATCATGTCATCTGTCATAACGCATCATAATCAAGGATAAATAGTTTAACATCATAAAAGTCCATATCACTTGTGAGCAAGTGTCCTCAAAGAATAAGTTTTCTCAGTGTGCCAGAGCGGGATGTTACATACACCCCCTCTTGGTCTAAACTTCATCCCTAAGTTTCTCAGTATAAATGCCAAAATAAAAGTACCATAGTATCATAAGTCTATCTATCAAACAAAAATGGGAACTGTTGGCGCATATCATATGCGTCCTCCCAGGTCGCCGAGTGTGGACTATAATTGTCCCAGTGGACCTTGACCTGATCTACCGTTCAATGTCATAACTGTCGAACGCGATGATCTAAGATGCAGACCGGCTCTGCCATGAGCGCTCCCTCATCCGATACCTGCAAGGAACTCATGTTAATCACATGTGTAGGATCACTAATATAATGTCTCAAAACAGATACATGAAAAACATCGTGCATATGCCTCAAAGAATCAGGCAAGGCTGGTCGATAGGCCACGGGCCCCTTTCTCTCCACAATCTCGAAAGGTCCCACGAACCTAAGAGATATTTTATCTCCTTTTCCGAAATTGATCAAACTCTTATGCGGTTTAACCCGCAAGAAGACTCGATCTTCGACCTCGTAACTACGGTCGACTCGGTGCACATCGACATAACTCTTCTGTCGATCCTGCGCTTCTTTTATCCTTTGTCTTATGGTTTGCATTTGCTCTTCCATTTCTTGGATTGCTTCTGGTCCCACCAGGACTCTATCTTCAAGCCGATCCCAACTCAAGGGTGTCTGACACGGTCGCCCATAAAGAAACTCGAAAGGCGCCATCTTAATGGTGCTCTGGTAGCTGTTGTTGTAAGAGAACTCTACTAGAGGCAAGAACTCCTCCCAATGCTTTTTTTGGTCCATCACGTACATGCGCAACATGTCTTCCAAGGTTTGGTTCATTCGTTCTGTCTGTCCATCAGTCTCTGGGTGATACACAGTACTAAAATTAAGCTGGGTTCCCAAGGCCTCTTGAAAACTCATCCAAAATCATCTAGTAAACATCGATCCTCGATCGGATATAATCTTCTTAGGCACGCCATGCAGCCTCACAATCTCACTGATGAAAAATCCCGCTATGTCAGGTGCCTGATATGTCGTATGCACCGGAATAAAGTGAGCACTCTTCGTCAGAGTGTCTACTACTAAAAAAATCAAGTCGTGTCTCCTGGCCGTCAGTGGAAATCCAACAATAAAATCCATCGAAATAACTTCCCATTTTGATTCCGGAATGGCATGTGGTTGAAGTAAACCTGTCAGGTGTCTATGCTCAGCCTTTACCTGCTGACACTCTAGACATCTAGCCACATAGTTGACTATGTCAGCCTTCATTCCCTTCCAGAAGAATAAGGGTTTAAGGTCTGCCCTCATCTTCGTGACTCTCGGGTGAGCCATGTAAACTGCTCTATGAGCCTTGCTCATGATCAACATCCTCAACTCATCGTTTGGCGGTACATAAATCCGACCTCTAAACCTCGTTAAACCATCGCTATCAAATGAAAATCCCTCATATCATGGTACCATCATTGTGTTTTGTCTGATAAAATCCTCGACTTCTTTGTACCAGTCATCGTCATGCTGTAAAGTGAGAATATTCTCACGTAGATTCGTCTAAAGAGCCAACACTGAAAAGATGCGTG
Organism: Picea engelmannii; assembly: GCA_009831015.1. Lineage (NCBI taxonomy): Eukaryota > Viridiplantae > Streptophyta > Pinopsida > Pinales > Pinaceae > Picea > Picea engelmannii. Next base: position 814,703 of record ML778343.1, read on the forward strand.
GTCTCCGACTCAAAGCATCAACCACTCGGTTCACTGTTCCCTTTATGTAAGTAATCTCGAAGTCGTACTCGCTAAGAAATTCCGACCAATGCCGTTGTCGCGCGTTCAGGTCTCTTTGCGTAAAAATGTGTTGCAGTCCACAATGATCAGTCCTTAGTTCAAATTTTCATCCAACAAGGTAGTATCTCCAAACCTTCAAGGCATATATGATGGCTAATAACTCCAAATCATGTGTCGCGTAGTTTTCCTCATGCCTTCTCAGTTTCCTCGAAATGTAAGCAATCACTCGTCCTTCTTGCATCAAGACTCCACCTAAACCTTCCTTGGATGCGTCTGTGCATACCAGGAAGTCAGCGTCCATGTCAGGGACCTTTAGTATCGGCGTGGTTGTCAACAACTCTTTAAGCCTCCGAAATGCTTCCGCGCATTTCTCTGTCCAAACAAACTTCTTGTTTTTCTTCTGCAATTCCATGATTGGATTTGCTATCTTCGAAAAACCCTCGACAAACTGTCGATAGTATCTTGCTAAACCCATAAAACTATGCACTTCTGTGACATTCGTCGGTGCAGGCCATTCCATAATAGCCTCAACCTTTGCTGGATCCATGGTGATACCTTCGTCGGAGATGACATGCCCTAAGTAGTGAATCCTTGATTGATAAAAAGAGAATTTGGAAAACTTCCCATACAATTTGTGCTCTCTAATGCACTGCAGTACCAAGCGCAAGTGCTCATCATGCTCCTCCATCATCCGAGAGTAGATCAAGATGTCGTCAATGAATACTTGGATGAACTTGTCCAAGTACTCGCGGAACACCCTGTTCATCAAACTCATGAATACCCCTGGGGCGTTTGTCAGTCCAAATGGTAAAATAGTAAACTCGTAATGTCCAAATATCGTCTTAAAGGCGGTCTTAGGTACGTCATCCTCCTTGATCCGTAACTGGTGATACCCTGATCGCAAATCAATCTTGGAGAATTCCGTCGCACCCTTCATTTGATCGAACAGATCATCAATTCTAGGTAAGGGATATTGATTCTCGATTGTAGCCTTGTTCAGTTGACGGTAGTCAATGCAAATCCTCCATGATTTGTCCTTCTTTCATATGAAAATAACCGGTGCACCCCATGGTGACACGCTAGGACGTATCAGTCCCAGGTCCAACAACTCCTTCAGTTGCATTTTCAGCTCTTGCAACTCTGGGGTCGACATCCAATAAGGTTCTCTTGCTATCAGTTCGGTCCCCGGTTTTAAGTCTATGGTAAACTCCAATTCCCTTTCTGGCGGCATCCCAGGTAACTCCTCTGGAAACACGTCTGCAAACTCCTTCACCACCGGAAGGTGTTCTAGAACTTCCGCTACTCCCTTTTCGTTTAGCGCGAGGATTGCATAAAGATTTCACCCCTTGCGCATACTCTTCCATAACTATAAGGAAGAGAGGAAACTCAGGGAAACTCCCTAGTTCCATCCTACAATCACACGTCTCTGTCCTTCATCATCAACCAAGCTCAACCATTTTGTCTTACAGTTGAGTATCGCCTCGTGCGATTCCAACCAATCCATACCAATCATGACATCATAAGATCCTAAGTTCATGACGTACAAGTTGACCCTAGTGACAAACTCTCCCAGGTTAAGGGCACAGCCCGTAACCTTTCCTCCAACCTTTTGTTTGGCTCCCGAAGCCATCTCCAGGAAGCTAAACTCATCCTGTTCGACTGCCTTTACCTTAATCCTTTTTCGTGCTGCACTAGAAATGAAACTCTCAGTAGCACCTGGGTCTATCAAAATACTAAGGTTCTAGTCAGCGACAGTACCTGTCATCTCGAGCACAGTCAACTGGTGCTCTTCCTGGCGGTTATTCACCATTGCATGAATTCGATGGGCCTTGCCCATATCTCCCACGGTAGCGGGTCCGGCTGATCCGGATGCCCTGGTCCTCTCCACAGGACAGTCGCGCTGGTAGTGTGGCTCCCCACACGTCCAACACCCCTTCTTCAGCCCAGTAGTCCTGGTACCCAAAGTAGAAGATGACTGCCCACCGGCCTGGAACCCTGGTCTGTTCTGCTGAACAGGCCTAAACTGCTGCTGCTGCGGGTGATGCTACTGCTGGTGCTGTGTTCCTTGATAAGGTGTCCACTGCTGAGGTGGTGGTTGTCGGGGTGTAGCAAAAGTGGATCCCCTCTGGAAGCCACGATGTCCCGGTGTATGTCTCGCTGGTGTCTGATGCAGCAGCGTACCAGATGAACCTTGCCCTGCGGGTCTCACTGGAGTCCTAGTTTGACCCCCACTGATAAGATCCTCCTCTGCTATGAGGGCCTTTTGGACAGCGTCGTGCAAGGTTTGAGGCATCAAGATCCTAACCTTTGCACGCAGGCTACCATTAAGGCCAAACACGAATCGGTTGACCTTGAGCTTCTCGGTGTTAAGGTGCGGAGCATGCCGGAGCAGCTCCATGAAATGTGCCTCATACTCGGGCACCGTACGACCTCCCTGTCATAATGCATTGAACTCATTGAGCTGACGCTCAATGAATTCCTCTGAAAGGTACTTCTCTCGAAAGCGTTCCTCGAACAGTTCCCATGACACGTCTTCCACGACCATGTTCAGCTGCGGCAGGAGCGTCTTCCACCATGGGAGAGCGCTCCCCTTCAGTTGAAAGACTGCCATGCGAACCTTCATGTTGAAGGTATAATCGCGAAGGGCAAAGCACATCGCCATATTCTCCAACCATGCCTCGGTGGCTGCGCCGTCCGAGGCACCAAAGAACTCAGGAAATTTTACCTTCTCGAGTTCCCGGTGAATGCTAGCTGTAATGGCCGGTGCGGGCGGTGGAACCTCAGCGGGTGTCGGCGCCCTGGCCTCGTCTCTGTCCAATAGGCTGATCAGAGCCTTGGACATGCACTGAAAGGATCTCATCATCCCAATAACATCGCCAACTGCTATCTGCTCCTATCCGAGATCCTGCTCGCCTCCCTGGGGGTTAGACCCCTCAGGCGTGGTTGCTACTGGAGGTGTCATGCCTCCTCCCCTAGCACCTCGTCATCTGCCTCCGCGACGTCCTCTAACCATGATTACCTGCATGCACACAATCAACTCAATCAACAATAGTATAATCAAATATAATCATGTCCATGAAAGTCATAGCGAACCCCAAGCCACGGGTCGAACCGGCTCTGATACCATATGTAACGTCCTCGTTCATTACGACAACTACTCTGTAACAGGTGCAATTTTTTTTTTTTTGTTTTAAAAGTGTGTGCACGTGTTTAGAAGGGAACAGACACACTTGACTCTACGTCGCCACCCGACGACTAACAAGACGCAAGCAAGACGAACACAACAAGACGACATATGACATACAATAGTAACAACAAGCAATAAACGTCCATAGACATAAGGCGCACAATAGGTAACCACAAGCATTTAACGACACACTTCGTTATGCATAGTACGAACATAGAAGGAAGAATCCATAGTAGTAGATTTTACTATTTCTGCACAGGAAAGCAGGGCGTTTAATCTTAGTTCTTTTCTACGGAGAGAGAATGTCAGATAGGCTCCTGGCCGACTGCTTAGCCAGAAACTAGTAATCCCTGTCAGGTGTGTTGCAAGAGTGGAAACCCTACCTTTAAAGGGCCCGAGACTCTTGATACGGCCCTGGACTCCTTACACAAAAAAGTAATCACACACCCACCCTTACACACTAGGCTACGTGGAGGTGTCTACATCCCACCCGTCACAACAGTCAACGCACGGAAGGGTTATCGACCAAGTACCACTTTAACTGCCATGAACAACAATCCCTTATTTACTAACTCAGATTAATCTATGTGCTTAAATCAAGGTTATTACATCATATGTGTTTATTAATAACAATAAATATTACCATAACATCGCCATGAATTATTTAGCACCTTACATTATATCACGTATCCGGGCCATGATTTACAATTTCAATACCTCTTATATGCTACAACCATAAATTCTGACGACCTTACATGATAAAAACATTTCAATTAACCGTGAGGAGCTCACAATTCGATGATCATAAATTTCAATAATAATGCAATACTAACAACAACATTCCTTTCTGTAAGTTGTCTACGCAACCCTACACTCTGTAATATGTTGCAAACAATGCTCTTACATATTTCAGATTCAATATGAACCATATCACTACCTTTACATATCACCTTAACATTATAATTTACAGTCTCCATACATACTGATAACCGTGTCCATTTACATTATTCATAACATTATAATTTTAGCAACCTTTCCACCCAAATGACAACACCCTTCCCTAATGTCAAAATATAAAAATAACATCATATTTTTAATTAACATCATATTTAAACATAACAATATAACATCATAGTTAAAACTGACCATATATAACAATAACACTATTTAATATGAAAATGTTTAAAATACCAATATTTTTAAAAGGCACATATATAAAAATAACAATAATTAAAAATGCTAATATCTAAAAATGACAACATTTTAAAAGACAATACAAAAATAACATCATGTGTATAATATCAATGTTACTAAATTTACAATAATGCGTAACCCTTCCACCCAAATGACAACACCCTTCCCTATTATCAAAATATAAAAATAACATCATATTTTTAATTAACATCATATTTAAACATAACAATATAACATCATAGTTAAAAATGACCATATATAACAATAACACTATTTAATATGACAATGTTTAAAATACCAATATTTTTAAAAGGAACATATAAAAAATAACAATAATTAAAAATGCTAATATCTAAAAATGACAACATTTTAAATGACAATATAAAAATAACATCATATGTATAATATCGCTGATACTAAATTTACAATAATGCTTCCCCATAGTAACAACAACCTGGTAGTTATTTCGGATGACCCTGCATGCAAATAAAAGGAACCATAAATCTTACGACTGACAGGTGGTCTTCAATACACCCATACGACTCAGCAAGGTGTCCACAAAAATGCCCTAACTGTAGCTCCATTTAACGTTATCGCAAAAGCTGGAGCAAGACGGAAGGGATTTCGCAACAATAAATGGATTTATAAAATACACCACCTCCAAGTATTTGCGAACTGTTGCACTCCGTTTAAGGCGAGGATGACTGAATGTGGCTGTCTGGAGATACTGAACTACGCAGGCAGATGAGGTGCACACAGGGTAAGTGCTGACAGGGTTTAAGGCGTAGCAAAATTTACGATGCAGGCACAAGGTATCCAATGATAACTTGCATTTTTAAGACGCTCGACTGAATTAAGACGCACACAGTCATTATAAAACGAATAAAACACACACATAAATTCATAAATGGAATGAAATGCCCATAGTCAGGGGAATTCGCCCACAGACAACACAAATACCCACGGAAAAGTAAAAACGCCCAATGTGATAGTTAACGCCCATGGAAAAAGCAATTACGCTCACAGCAACAACGAAATGCCCTTGATATTAAAATCTGGGTTAAGAATTCGGAGCACCGGGGACAAATACGAGGTCATGAATTTGCATAGCGCAGGCCGGTCACAAATCTGGTTTAAATTCAGAAGGCCACTGAAGGTAATTACGTTGGGTCCTTTAAATACCATTTCAGATAGATAAAAAAAAAATGCAGGTTGAAATTCAGACTGCCAGTGAGATGGAACATGACTTGCCATTTAAAATTCATATCGCGGACAGAGTTTATTATTGGGTTCAATTTTAGAGCGCCTGCAAACAAATACGATTTTCCCATTTAAATTTCATAACACATGCAGATTCATTATTTGGGTTAAATTTCAGAGCATCGGTAAACAAATACGATTTACCAAATAAAATTTCATATCACATACAAATTTCATTATTTGGGCTAAATTTCAGAGCGCCGGTAAACAAATACGATTGCCCTTTAAAATTTCATATCACATACAGATCTCATTATTTGGGTTAAATTTCAGAACCATTGTACGAAGGAAAAGAAAAGGATGAAATGGCCAGAACGAATTTCACCATTTCCCCAAAACGAACAATTAATATTTTTTTATAAAAAGAACAACGGTAAATACTTTATTAACAGAGGAGAGTAGCAGCCGTAAAAGTTTTCATAATCACGCCAATAACAGAGGTAGGTAATTTTATCAACCAGGGTAAGTCGTAAGGCATTCTAATCTACTAAAATACGAATCATACATTTGCCTTATCACCCACCCTTGAGTGTCTTCCATGCGCTCCATCCCGCTCCTGCTCGTCAACCGTCGAGACCTCACTGGTACCTCCCAACCAATCGCTAGGGGTACTCTACTTCCCCCTTAGCCCCCTGAGCCACAAAGGGGCCACACACAGTCCAGATGGTATACCTAGCTTCCCAGCTCGCCTCCAAGGCTGATCTACCACTCTAATAAAAGATGAGAAATTCCCAACTCCTCACAAGAAATCAATCCAGTCTCAATTCCACAGGATAAACCCCCCTAACCCTAACCCTCCTTTTCCTTTTTATCCTCTTTTCAGACCCCCCTTTGCCCTAAATCATATTTCATTTAAGTTTTAAATAAAACCCTCTAAAAATTCCCTTTCTTACAAGTGTCCTTCATCCCCCACGTTTTTCCAAAATTATTTTCTTTAACTTATTAATTGTCTAGGTTTCATTTATTACCTAAATTCCCTATTTTATTAATCCCTTCCTTTTTTTTTTTTTTTAAAAACCAAAAAGGTAAATGCGCTAATTAATCTTTTCATTTTATTTTTAAATTCATAACTTTTTTTATACTCTCGCACGTTAAATAATTTTATTACTTATTAATTGCCTATGTTTCCTTTATTACTTGTTTCCCTATTTTTATTAATCCCTTCTTCTTCTTCTTTTAAAACCAAAAAGGTAAGTGCGCTAATTAATCTTTTCATTTATTATTTATTTAATATTTTTTTTGTTCTTCCACAAGTTAGGAATTAATTTCTTCTTTGTAAAATTTTAAAACCATTAGTTTTAATTTAAATCTTACCCTCGTCATCGCCACAAGAATTTTATGAAGACCCAACTATTACTTAGGTGGGTTTGTGTTTAAATTGTTATTTCTATTCCAGGGTTTGTTCTTAAGGGTAGACTAAAATTTTACCCTAAAAGTTTTAGACTCAGTACTTAGATTCTGAACTGGTCGACACTAGGTTAGGGGAGTTGTTTAAGGATTTCTTCAGGCATTTTTGTCTTAGGGATATTTAGGTTTGTTTCCTTCATCCACATCAATGCGACGTTCCCTTCAGGATGCACCACGTGCTCCAAGGGTGCCACTCGCCTTGTTCGTTTCCTTTGCGCGATGTGCCCTTCAAGATGCACCACGTGCTCCAAGGGTGCCACTTGCTTCTTGTGTTTCTTTTGTGCGATGTGCCCATCAGGATGCACCACATGCTCCAAGGGTGCCACTCGCCAACTGGACTGATTGGTAGACATCTATAAACCCTAGAGTCAACACTCCGCCAGGTGAACTTATGGGAGACTCAGGGCTCTAAGGAATAAAGCCCCCGCCTTATTGCGCGCCCCTTAGAATCATTGTGAGCGACTGTCGCAGTCTGCCCTCATGGCATCATGGATCCTCTCGAACTAGGTAATCGTTAACCTAGAGTTCGAGCCACGGCGGGAGTGCTAGTAGGCGGTGGCAGGGCTGCTGTCCACCCCTCTCCCTCAACCTCTCTGGAAATCGTGTGTGGCCCCTTTACTCCATATGTGAGTCTGGTCGGCAATCTATCGTCAGCCTGCATCATCAACAATCGTGTCAGAACATGTCAACATCATATCATCAAATCAAAGAAATATCACAGTAAATAAATCAACACAAATAGCACACTCCCTGACTCAATCCAAAGTCCAAGGGGGTTCCACCGATGCCTCTGCATCCTCAAGGTCTGAAAACCTGCACACTCAATGAAAATGAGTCAGCAGCACCTATCTACATCAAAGTAGTAAAAGCATCAAGTCATATATCATAATGCATCATAATCAAGGATAAATAGTTTAACATCATAAAAGTCCAGATCACTTGCAAGCAAGTGTCCTCAAAGAATAAGTTTTCTCAGTGCGCCAGAGCGGGATGTTACACCCAGTGGGCGTTTTTACCTTTTCTGTGGGCGTTTTACATTGCCGTGGGAATTTTTACACTTATGTGGGTGTATTTGCATTTCTGTGGGTGTTTAAATATCCCAGTGGGCGTTTTTACCTTTGTCGTGGGCGTTTTTACATTGTTGTGGGCATTTATAAACTTATGTGGGTGTTTTTATATTGATGTGGGAATTTTTATATTACTATGGGTGTTTTCTATTACTATGGGTGTCTTGTATATCACTGTGGGCATTTTCTTTTTTGTAAATTTAGATCTGAGAATTCATTCTGGTAATAGATGTATGGGCATTTCGTTTTTGTAAATTAGATCTAAGAATTCGTTCTGGAAATAGTTGTATGGGCAATTTCATTTTGTAAATTTAGATCTGAGAATTCGTTCTGGCAATAGATGTATGGGCATTTCGCTTTTGTAAATTTAGATCTGAGAATTCATTCTGGCAACAGTTGTTGGACATGATAGCTCTTGATGTTTTTAATCATTTGTTAACCTGAGGATAGCGCACTATCCTTGTGACACCTTATTTATTAAATTATTTGATTTCAGTTAGAGACAAAATTTATATATTAAACCATTAATCTAAAGACACCCTATCCTTCGTAAAATCTTAATGGGTTGTATTCTAAATTGGAAGTAGGAAAGTATTGCTCATGTTTTAAATGTCGGTTAAGATTGGATTATTTCGAATTAATTGAATGCATTCAATTTTGGCATAATGGGCAATTGACTTTATTGTTAAGAGAAACCTCCCTTGTCAGTAATGTTTTCTGAATTAGCAATTCAATTATTTGGGTTAATGATAACAATCTACTTTATTTAATAAAGGCAATCTGCCTTGTATTAGTTAACTTTTCATAACAAAAACTACTTTATATTGGTTAGTATGTATTAATAGAAAGCTACTTTATTTGGCTGATGTTTCAATTAATGTTAATAGCTAGTAGACGAGAACATGGTTAAATTAGAACTGCCCAATTTGAAGGTGTAATGATTACAGTGGAGTGGTGAATATTGACTATATTGCAATTTCCAGACTTGTTGATTGATCTATGATTGAGAATGCATTATTAGTTGCTTGCGATAAGGGTCTTGTGATCGCTTAATTGTACATTTAATGGAAGCATTCTAGTTGATATAGATGCTATGGTCATCAAGAGTAATGACTAGTTGGAAGGAATGTTGGATTAAGGATGGGTTGCATCTAACCTTGCTAAAACTGGTTGCATTTAGTGTCCAATTGCTAATGGCTCTTTTTTTTTTTAATTTTAACCAAGCTAGTTAGCTTACAATTGATGTTACTTACATGTTAACCTTGGCGAAGTTCCGACTGGATTATTGATGTATATTTAGTGTTGTTTTAGATGGCACCTTATGGCCTTATGGATGCAATACCGATGGTTTTAGTTATCGCTACTTGAGCAGTGGTTAGTATGTAGTGAATGATTGACATAGATTTAGTTTTTACACATTGAGGATTTATGTAGTAGATGGTGGATCTAGGTATTTAGTTTTTATATAGTTATTTCTAATGATGGCTTAAACTTACTTATTCTCGCGCCCATGATTATTTAAGAATTGAATGACATGTTTCCTGATGAATGAGACTTGTGCGCAATGGAAGAATCATGTAATGTAATGCTTCATGTTAAATGCTACGGTAATGATTTCTTTTTAGTATTAATTCATTGGCAAGGTTATGGTAATATAAATGTAATGTTGATTTATTTTATGGTAAATTTATTGTAACTTCATTGCATTGGTAGCATACAAGGATTCATGTGATTGGTGATTGATGTTTTTGTTGCAAGGTTATTATAACATAAGATGTGAGGTTGTTAAGATAATGTTATTGTAATTTTATGGTATATGTAACATATCAGATGTATTGAGATTGTTAATCAATTTCAGGGTTAGTACTATAATTGGAACTTTCCAAATTCACAGTTGTATGATATTAGACTCTTCGATTTGATAAAGCTAGTTGCTCTGTATATAAGTCTGGTTGTCTGATTATTTTTGTGTAAAGAATCCAGTGCCGTATCAAGAGTCTCGGGCCCTTTAAAGGCATGGTTTCCACTCTTATGACACACCTCTAAGGTCATATCAGTAGTCTCAGGCTCTTAAAGGAAGAGTTCCCACCACTGCGACCTCCTGACAGAGATTACTATCTGACATTCTCTCTCTCCGAAGCAGAGAACTAAGATTAAACACCCTGCTTTCCTGTGCAGAAATAGTAAAATCTACTACTATGGATTCTTCCATCTGTGTTCGTACTGTACATAACACAGTATGTCATTTAATGCTTGTAGTTACTTGTTGTGCGCCTTATTTCTTCTTGTTGTGATCATCGTGGTTGCGACTTGTTAGTCGTTGGGTGGCGATGTAGAGTCAAGTGTGTCTGTTCCTTTTTACACGCGCGCACACACCTTAAACAAAAAAAAAAATTGCACCTGTTAAAGAGTTGTTGTCGTAACGAGGAGGATGTCACACATCTACTTTACTTCAAGGCGCCATTCATACCAATATTAAATAGAATCTATTAAGCTAGTCGAAACTTCGCCAAGGTTTGAACCATAAGGTAACATCAATTCTAGGCTAACTAGTATGACTAAAATTATAATTAATCCATTTAGCAATGGACACTAAATACAACCAGTTCTATCAAGGTGAATAAGCACCCCAACTTTAATCCAACGTTTATTCCAACTAGCATTTTATGATAGTGCGTCATGACTAACTCATTACTACTATTACACTATTGCATTGAAGGTAATACATATAATCAGATTATAAGTCATTGGAAACTATTATAACAATTAAAGTAATGAACAAAACAATAATATAACATAATACTATTTTACATCTTAATACAATCTAACACATTAGCCATAAATATTTCACGTCAATATCTACCATTAATTCTTATCAAAGTGTGTCAGTATAATAATTGACATAATTGACTTGAACCACATAAAAACATAATATATGTTAAATGAAAACATATTATATGATAAATAGAAAAGCCCAAAATAATGAGATGTCAATGAATAACATACCATAATACTATTATAAATTGTAAAGTGGGAAGCAATGATTTATATAAGAGTAAACAATTGGTACAACATTAAAATTTATTTAAATTGCAAACAATAAAATTTATTTAAATTTAAATATCATTTTAAATCGTAAATCAATAGAATTTATATATATATATAAATGTAAAACGAAAATCAACTAAAGATGAACTTTTAAAAACGATTTAAAATTGGTTTCCCTATTTATCTGTATATTTCTATAATCACAAGGTGGGTACGCTAGCTAAATTGATTACAGTTGTAGCCACAGCATTTATTATTAAGCATTAAACTGGTTATATAAAAAAAAAACCATGCCACAGTTAAAGAAATGGGGTGGCAGTGGCTAAAACTCTGTTCCTAATTACTATAATGGTGTTGGCGGTTAAGCTCATAACTCAGCATACATAACAGATTGTCAACAAAAAGGGGGGGGGTTTGCTGCCAGCACCCAGTCATTATTAGCTTCTGTCACAAGGCCACCACGCATCCTAGGGCATCCATTTAAAATGAAAAATTTAGGGAAAGGAAGGAAACAACACAAAATTAAAAAAAAAGGGGTTTCTAACTGCCATTAAATTATGCTTGTAATCAGGGCAATTGTCAAGCCATCATTCTCTGATTCACAATTGCATACAATGTGTAACATCCCGCTCTGGCACACTGAGAAAACTTATTCTTGAGGACACTTGCTCGCAAGTGATCTGGACTATTATGATATTAAAACTCTTGTCCTTGATTATGATGCGTTATGATAGATGACATGATGTTTTACTACTTTGACCTAGACAGGTGCTATTGACTTAGTTTTATTGAGTGTGCAAGGTTTTGGACCTTGTGGATGCAGGGGCCTCGATGGAACCCCTTGGACTCCAGATTGAGTCAGGGAGTGTGATATTTGGGTTGATTTATTTATTGTGATATTTCATTGATTTGATGATATGATGTGGACATGTTCTAACACGATTGTTGATGATGTAGGCTGACGATAGCTTGCCGACCAAACTCACATATAGAGTAAAGGGGCCACACACGATTTCCAGAGAGGTTGAGGGAGAGGTGTGGACAATAGCCCTGCCACAGCCTACTAGCACTTTGGCCATGGCTCGAACTATAGGTTAACGATTACCTAGTTTAAGAGGACCCACGATGCCATGAGGGAAGACTACGACAATCGCTCATGATGATTCTAAGGGGTGCGCAATAAGGTGGGGGCCTTATTCCTTAGAGCCCTTAGTCTCCCACAAGTTCACCTAGTGGAGTGTTGACTCCAGGGGTTATTGATGCCTACCAATCAGTCAAGTTGGCGAGTGGCACCCTTGGAGCACGTGGTGCATCCTGAAGGGCACATCGCGCAAAAGAAACACAAGAAGCGAGTGGCACCCTTGGAGCACGTGGTGCATCCTGAAGGCACGTCGCGCAAAAGAAACGAACGAGGTGAGTGGCACCCTTGGAGCACGTGGTGCATCCTGAAGGGCACGTCGCATTGATGTTGATGAAGGAACAAACCTAGATGGCCCTAAGACTTTAACACATTAATAAATTCTTAAACAACTTCCCTAAATAATTGTTGCCACGTTCAGAATCTAAATCTAAGTCTAAAACTTCTCTAGGGTAAAATTTTGTTTAACCTTAAGAAAAAGACCCTATAAAAATAAAAGTAATAATTTAAACTAAAACCCTCTTAAGTAATAGTTTAGTCTTCATAAAATTCTTGGGGTAAATGAAGAGAGTAAGAATTTAATTAAAACTAGTGGGTTTAAAAATTGAAAAGAAGAAATTAATTCTTAACTTGTAAAGTATAAAAATATATGAAATTAATAATAAAAGGAAAAGATTAAATAACGCAACTGTCATTTTGGCTCTAATAAAAAAGGAAAGAAGGGAAAAATAAAAATTAAGAAACTAAGGAATGGAGGAAACATAATAAAGGAAAGAAGGGGACATATGGTAAAAAGCAAGGTCAACATAGTAAGGAATCGGCAATAAAGAACCTTCTAATTTGAGCTAATTTAGCAACATCATTTTTAGGGAAAGTATTTAAAACATGTAAGGGGATCTAGGAACACCTAGGAGTAAATTTAGGAGAAACTCTAGGTGGGTGAGGGAAATGAGACAATTAAGAAATTTAAAGAAAATAATTATTGGAGGAAAGAGAGGGATGGACGACACTTGTGCGAAGGAGAATATTTAGAATATTTTTATTAAAACTTAATTTAAATGTGATTTAGGGAAAGTTGGAGGGTCTAAAAACTCTATAAAAGAAAGGGAAGATGAGGAAGAAGGGGATCGGCTATTAACGTAACGTTATGCTGCCGGAATTGTGACTTGACTGATTACTTGTGGAGAGTTGGGATTTTCCATCTTTGATAGGAGTGGTAGCTCAGCCTTGCGAGGCGAGCTGGGAAGCTATACGAACCATCTGGATTGTGTGTGGCCCCTTTGCGGCTCGGGTAGCTAAGCGGGAAGTAGAGTACCCCTAGTGATTGGCTGGGATGTACAGGTGTAGTCTCGACGGTCGGCAAGCGGAGTGGCATGGAGCAGGAGCGACACAGAGTGCAAGGTCATCATTCGAGGCGGGAGTTAAGGCAACGGTATGTTTTTCATTTTGCATGATAGGAGGATGTAGGAATTTGATTAGGATCTTGTGGAATTGAATGGTTATATGCTTCAGTGAATATCATGGTGTAATGGATGAAAAATGTATATTAC
>ML778343.1:828663-857126 GCA_009831015.1 Picea engelmannii
TTTTTCATTTTGCATGATAGGAGGATGTAGGAATTTGATTAGGATCTTGTGGAATTGAATGGTTATATGCTTCAGTGAATATCATGGTGTAATGGATGAAAAATGTATATTACCTCTGCTATTAGATAGATAGTGGATGAAAGGAATGTTGCTTCAGAAATTGATATTATGTTGTAACATCCCGCTCTGGCGCACTGAGCAAACTTATTCTTTGAGGACACTTGCTCACAAGTGATCTGGACTTTTATGATGTTAAAACGTTTATCCTTGATTATGATGTGTTATGATAGATCACATGTTGTTTTACTGCTTTGACGTAGACAGGTGCTATTGACTCAATTTTATTGAGTGTGCAAGGTTTTGGACCTTAAGGATGTAGAGGCATCGATGCAACCCCTTGGACTCTGGATTGAGTCATGGAGTGTGCTATTTGGGTTGATTTATTTACTGTGATATTTCATTGATTTGATGATATTATGCTAACATGTTCTGACACGATTGTTGATGATGCAGGCTGACGATAGCTTGTCGACCAGACTCACATATGGAGTAAAGGGGTCACACACGATTTACAGAGAGGTTGAGGGAGAGGTGTGGACAACAGCCCTGCCACAGCCTACTAGCACTCCTGCCATGGATCGAACTGTAGGTTAACAATTACCTAGTTCGAGAGGAATCCACGATGATGTGATGGCAGACTGCAACAGTCGCTCATGATGATTCTAAGGGGCATGCAATAAGGCAGGGGCCTTATTCCTTAGAGCCCTTAGTCTCCCTCAAGTTCACCTGGTGGAGTGTTGACTCCAGGGGTTATAGATGTCTACCAATCAGTCAAGTTGGCGAGTGGCACCCTTGGAGCACGTGGTGCATCCTGAAGGGCACGTCGCGCAAAAGAAACACAAGTCGGCGAGTGGCACCCTTGGAGCACGTGGTGCATCCTGAAGGGAAGGTTGCCCAAATGAAACACAAGTTAGCAAGTGGCACCCTTGGAGCATGTTGTGCATCTTGAAGGGCATGTCGCGCAAGAGAAAAAACCGGGGTGAGTGGCACCCTTGGAGCACGTGGTGCGTCTTGAAGGGCACATCGCATTGATGTTGAGGAAGGAACAAACCTAGATGGCCCTAAGACATTTAACACCTTAATAAATTCTTAAAACAACTTCCCTAAATAATTCTCGCCCAGTTCAGAATCTAAACCTAAGTCTAAAACTTCTCTAGGGAAAAAAAAAATTTAGCCTTAAGAAAAAGACTCTATAAAAATAAAAATAAAGATATAAACTAAAACCCACTTAAGTAATAGTTTTAGTGTTCTTACATTTAGAGGGTAAAATGAAGAGAGTAATAATTTAATTAAAATCTGTGGTTTTAAATTGTAAAGAAGAAATAAATTATTTAAATTGTGAAAGTGTGAAAAGATTTTAAATTAATAATAAAAGGAAAATAGTAAAACGCGCAACTGCCATTTTGGCTTTATTTAAAAAGGAGAAAGAAGGGAATAATAAGAATTAGGAAACTAATTAATGGAGGAAACATAATAAAGGAAAGTTGTGAACTTATGGTAAAAAGCGAGGTCAACATAGTAAGGAATCTGCAATTAAGAACCTTCTAATTTGAGCTAATTTAGCAACTTCATTTTTAGGGAAATCATTTAAAACATGTAAGGGGATCTAGGAACACCTAGGAAGACATTTAGGAGAAACTCTAGGTGGGTGATGGAAATGAGTAATTTAATAATTTAAAGAAAATAATTATTTGAGGAAAGAGGGGATGGACGACACTTGTGCGAAGGAGAATATTTAGAATATTTTTATTAAAACTTAATTAAAATGTGATTTAGGGAAAGTTGGAGGTTGGAAAAACTCTATAAAAGAAAGGGAATATGAGGAAGAAAGGGGATCGACTGTTAGCGTAATGTTACACTACCGGAATTGTGACTTGACTGATTACTTGTGGAGAGTTGAAATTTTCCAGCTTCGATAGGAGTTGTAGCTCGGCCTTGCAAGGCAAGCTGGGAAGCTAGACGGACCATCTGGATTGTGTGTGGCCCCTTTGCGGCTCGGGGGGCTAAGGGGGAAGAAAAGTACCCCTAGCGATTGGCTGGGAGGTACCAGTGTAGTCTCTATAGTCGGCGAGCGGGAGTGGCGCGGAGCAGGAGCGACACGGAGTGCGGGGTCATCATTTGAGACGGGAGCTAAGGCAATGGTATGTTTTTCATTTTGAATGATAGAAGGTATTAGGACCTTGGCCCTCTCTTATTGTTATCAAAAAAATTGTATTTTCATTGTGAGATGAGAAATACTTAAATTCAATCTGCTTGGATAATCGTTGGATCGATTGGTTTTCTTGCCTTGTTCTTCGGCGATTGAAATTTTGTTACAGTTATAAAATAATTCTTCTTACTATGTTGTTGCATGTCAGTTGGGACAAAAGAGATTTTACGGCTATGTGTATATATGACTGGGGGCGTTTTATATTTCTGTGGGTGTATTTACATTTCTATGGGTGTTTAAATATCCCAGTGGGCATTTTTACCTTTGCCGTGGGTGTTTTTATATTTCTGTGGGTGTTTTTATATTGATGTGGGCGTTTTTATATTACTATGGGCATTTTCTATTACTATGGGCGTCTTCTATATCACTGTGGGCATTTTTCGTTTTTGTAAATTTAGATCTGAGAATTCGTTCTGGCAATAGATGTATGGGCATTTCGTTTTTGTAAATTAGATCTGAGAATTCATTCTGGCAATGACAACCCTGCTTCTTTAATTGAATGGAAGCCTTCCCGGGACAAAGACTTTGTGACCCAAGTTATACCTCCTTCACTATACGATTTATGTTAAGCCTTTTGTGCAAACATGTTGAACATATTGAGACACTGGAAGTTATTCCTGATTCAACCAAGGAGAGAATCTGTAGTGCTTTCTGTGCATTGCGTAAAATGACTCCTTGGACTTCAGGATTATTCATTAGAGGATCTCCAACAAAAATATGCATTCCAGACTGCTCTCTTATACCATAGGAAGAACTTACCAAGATGATTGCAGAATGTTCAACTAACTAATCTAGAGGTACTACAATTGGGCATGTGGGGACGCACTTGTTTTTCAGATCGTTTACTGCAAGCTACCTTTGTTCGTCCTTCTGTGAGCTTGCCTTGCTTAACTTGCCTCTCTCTAAAGGGTTCATATCGCCTATCAGATGTTGGATTGAGTTTTCTTGTGAAGATGGCTCCTTTACTAAGTTCTGTAGATTTGAGTCAGTGCTCATTATTATCTGAGGCTGGCATTAATACTCTAGATGACAGTTTGGCTCCAGTGCTTAAGGAATTGCGTCTGGAGTCATGTCAACAACTAGAAGCCTTCAAGATTCTGCCTGCATTAAAGAAGATGCAGAAATTGGAAGCGCTATCAGTGGCAGGGATAGCAGATGTTACCGATGAGTTTCTTAGCGAACTGCTTGCTTATCTAGGTTGTTGACCTGTTTAAAAAAAAAAAAAACCTACCCCTCCTTTTGGGCTCTTAGCTATAACTTTAATTGGATATTGGAAGGTCCAAACTCACAGTTGTCCCCCTGATTTCTGATGGAAGTGTTGTAGCTTGAACTGGCAGTAATTTCTTTTGGAAGTATTTTTTTTTATTTATTCATTTTATTATTTTTATTGGTTAGCTGATCGGCAGCTGAAATGACAGTCGTTGGGCTATAAGAGTTACGCCTCAATCTGTACCTTCATTTTACCTTTCCAACTGGCAGTAAAATAGTATCAATGCCTTTTGATTTCTTTTATTTAAAGAAAAAGAATGCCTCGTCAATGCCTTACATTAATGCCCGGTTAGTGTTCTAAACACCTTGTTTTTCACTTCTTTATTCTTTTAAAGGAAACACTCTAATTAAAGTTGGTTACTAAGGTTCTCAAGATAAATGGCTAACTGGTTGGATATTGGATTAAAATGGATGCAACCCTGCAGGTAGTACTAATGGGTTAATAGGACTGAGGAGTAAAGAGGGGGTTGCACTTGTTTATTTACTGTGCTGGATGGGTTGCATAAGGCCCATTGATTGTAAATCATTGGCTAAATCTTAAGTTAGACACTCTCTAGTTAGCATTAATAAATGATTAATACCTAAGTATATCATCATAATGAATGTATTCTTTGATGCAATCTGATTTAAATATGTTGATGGTTCTCTTAGTAATTGAGAACAAGTTGTTGAGGGAAAATGGTTGTTATATATTTATGTTACAGTTTTACTATTGGTAGCAATGGTATTGCTTTATTATTCTTTTTCTTAGAGCTAGACATTGGTTAGTGTAATAAGACTTCTGAATTATTGTGAACATTTTTGAGTTAATATTAATGGCCTCCATGCTGTAAATGCCATATACACTATCAGTAGTGGTACTCAAGTCTTGTTGTTGATAGAAATTAATGTCTATAATTGGTTGTAGAAACGTTCAATGTAATGTTGATTTATTTTATGGTAAAGTTATTGTAACTTCATTGCATTGGTAGCATACAAGGAGTAGTGTGATTGGTGATTGATGTTTTAGTTGCAAGGTTATTATAACATAAGATGTGAGGTTGTTAAGATAATGTTATTGTAATTTAATGGTTTATGTAACATATAGGATGTATTGAGATTGTTAATTAATTTTAGGGGTAGTACTATAATTGGAATTGTCCAAACTCACAGTTGTATGATATCAGACTCTTCGATCTGATAAAGCTAGTCGCTCTATATATAAGTTTGTGTGTGTGATTATTTTTGTGTAAAGAATCCAGTGTCGTATCAAGAGTCTCGAGCCCTTTAAAGGTAGGTTTCCACTCTTGTGACACACCTCTAAGGTCGTATCAGTAGTCTCAGGCTCTTTAAAGGCAGATTTCCCACCACTGCGACCTCCTCACATAGATTACTAGTTTTTGCCTGAGCAGTCGGCCAGGAGCCTATCTGACATTTTCTCTCTCCAGAGAAGAGAACTAAGATTAAACGCCCTGCTTTCCTGTGCAGAAATAGTAAAATCTACTACTATGGATTCTTCCATCTGTGTTCGTATTGTACATAACATAGTATGCCGTTTAATTCTTGCAGTTACTTGTTGAACGCCTTATGTCTTCATGTTGTGATCATCGTGGTTGTGTCTTGTTAGTCGTCGGGTGGCGACGTAGAGTCAAGTGTGTCTGTTCCTTTTTACACACGCGCACACACCTTAAACAAAAAAAAAATTGCACCTGTTAAAGAGTTGTTGTCGTAATGAGGAGTATGTCACATATGTAATGGTTGTAAACATCTACCTCAGTGGTTGAATTTATGTAACAGATGTAAAGTAATGCTTCTGTTAGGGTATTAGGTTGTGATAAAAGGATTACTTCAGAGAATGTAAATTATGCAAGATGTATTTCTTTGCTCTGAGTTCAATACGGTGATGATAAAAATGTAGATTACTACTTCAATATTAGCATTGAGACAGTTGTAAATCAAGCCACGCGCCTTCCCATGCTGAGCACTTCCACCCTGGTTAATCTTTCCTTCCCAAACGTTTTTTGAACTGTGCCCAATCTATGCGTTTTCCTTTTTTTTTACTGGTGCAGTGGTTTAACTAGGCAATTTTTGGGACTTCTCCAACGATTTGACCCAAGATATCCTTAAGATACTGATGCAGAAGCATCACCAGCACATCAAGCGAGCCAGCGCAGAAGAGGAATACAGTTGGATAAGCCATCACAAAGTTTTTGAAAATGCTTTGGGACTGTTGCGCAAATCTTAAATGAGTCATTTAAGAGGAGGCACCTTTGTATATTGTAAAGGGACCTTGAACCTTTAAGCTCTCGTCCTCTAGTAGATAGACGACATTTAATTTAGTTAATGCTGGTAGATAGGATTTTAATTCTAGATTTGATAGCTTAGAGTCTGAGAGGGAAAACAGATATAGACACCCTCATTGTATCATTGTATTATTATCAAAGCATTCTGGAGAAGAAGCAGAAGAAGAAGCAGAGAACTGTGTGAAGAACACCCATGTATAGGCATTTGAATTAATAGAAAAACTCTGATTCAAATTCATGGTTTGTTTTGATTCTCTGTGTGTTGATGTTGATATGCTCATGAATGTTTACTTCTTGTTATACATTTTCTTTTATATGCTATGTATGTGATTTCATGGTGAAATTGAAGTCTGAAGGGAAGAAGGAATTATTTTTAATTGTTTCTCTATTTTGAACCAGAGAATTCCTCCAAGGAGTGCAGTTGAATTGTCCGCAAGGAGTGCATTGAAAGAAGGGTTCAAGTAGAGGTAACTTTTGTACTCATTTCCTCGAAGAGGCAGTTAGGCACAGTACCGTGCAAGGAGTGCGCAGGCCAAGATAAGTCTTAGAGTTGCGATTCTGAGCAGAGTATCAGAAGAATGTTGTTGCAGGTGTGCGCAGGGTCAAGTGCCTTCAACACTTAAGCATTGTTGAAGATTTTTCGCAAGGAGTGCTTGCAAGGGTTCTCTCTGAAGGTTGAAGATTGTGGAAAATCTCAGGAGGAATAGGCCTTTGAATTCATGGAAGAGTAAGTGCAGGGAAGCTGTCGTGGAAAGTCTGAGAGAAGTGTCGCAGGTTGGCGAGCGGGCGGACGAGTCTCGTGGGGAGACACTTCTTCATTGCACATAATCATCAAGGGGAGAACAGACAGTCGAGACTCTCCGAGAGAATTTCACGAAATTATGAGGGTCGTTAGATCTCGTGGAGGTTCCAGGAGATTACGGCGAGAGCGTCCAAAAGTTTGAAGCTTAGGAAGGGAAGAGCCGTCGATCCTGAGTCACAGGGACCATTGGATCTACACGTGACATCTTGTAACGGGGATTCGTTAGGTGAAGCTCCAAAAGATTGCAACGAGACTTGGGATATCGCAATCCGCGATATCCCAATAAGCTCAGAACCGTCCATCTGTAAGGCCACATGTCGGAAGATTCGGAAGAGTCGAGGTTCGGCATATCGGGGTTTTCAAAGGTAAGAAACTCTTGCTCATTGGAGTCGCGAAACGTGATATCCCAACGGAAGGGTCGTCTGGGGTCACAGTAAGAGATAGTGGAGAATAGGTGGTATAGTATCAGGGATCGGGAAAAGGTAAGTCCTGAATCCTTTGGCATCAGGATTCGCGATCCCGCGAATTTCGAAATCCGGATCGAAGCGATGGGGTGTGGAAAGGTCAATTCACATGTGCACATCGGAGATTCGGCGCATTGGGTATCGGGAGTCGGCGATTCAAGGTGCATGACATCGCTAGTTGCAAAATCACGATAGAGCAGAAGTCCCGATAGGTACGGGAAGAAGTCAGCATTGACTGGCCATCAGGTCTTGGGGATTCGAGAGCCCAGTGATTAGCAGAAGACTCGCGAAGTTGCGAGTTCCGATTTCCCGATCACTAAGGGAGATCACTTGGAAGAGTTGTTGTGGGTAAGGAAAATTCCCGATAGGGAAATAGAGGAACCTTGGAGTTCTTCGAGCCGAGAGGGAAAAAATATCCTTTTGAAGAAGACGTGCCAGTGAGGGCGTGGTTGCACTAGCTACCCACGCTAATCCTTTGCGTTGTTGAACCACT
The DNA here is from genome assembly GCA_009831015.1 of Picea engelmannii. Lineage (NCBI taxonomy): Eukaryota > Viridiplantae > Streptophyta > Pinopsida > Pinales > Pinaceae > Picea > Picea engelmannii. The sequence continues at coordinate 836,243 of ML778343.1, forward strand.
CTGGTTGGCATTTAAACCTTGGACCTTTCACCTTGCTTCCTTTTTAACCTGGTCTTACCTTTGCTCTTAACCCTGGGCGCATTATGCAAGATAATATTTGCGCAGGACAGTGCTCCATTGACTGGTCCATGATTTTAAATCATGTTAACTACAAGATTTCTCTTGGAGATGTACAGTGAAGCGACGTTCCTTCACATTGATTTTCTTTTTACCATTTTTGTGACCCAGCCACTTAAGAAATGACAACAATATTCGTTGATGCATGTGTTTTTTCCAAAAAAAATTCATGGTGATGCAGGGACGGACTATTTAAATCCGTATGGGTATTTATGACCTTCCATTCTGGTTTTTCCATGAATTCCTGCCTTTATATTTTTTTTCAATCTCAGCTGGTGTGGGATCCATGATTCAAACCCCTTCTTGTCTATGAACTGTAACCCGGTTGCCTGTGATTTATTTTTTTTCACCCTGTGTCAATACTAGAGAACGATTTGATCAGGTCTGCGTTATTTTTCTGGGCGTTGGTTCTTTTTTTCTCATTTCATTGAAACTTGGGAAATTTTTATCTCCGCCTACGATTTGTGTATATCTCAGATAGGCCTCCACCGATATTGGCCTTTTTGTACAACCACCTTTTAGTTTATGGTTAAGAGGTTTAATAATGGGCTATAGCTAGTGGGCAACTTCAACTCTAGTCTTCCGTTGGCGTTTCATTTCAAGTTTTCCTTGAGAAAATTGTTGATGGATCGTGTCTCTGTGTGAACCGTTTCATTTGGCAGTATACCTCCAAGCATGCATTTTATTTTATTGGTCATTATTTTAGTCTATCGTTGTGCCTCTCCATTGAACTTTCCTGTAGCTTAACCCTTAACACCTACCCAGTTGTGCGTCTAGCTTCCTGGGACAGAACCCATTGTCCTTTGTGTCCGTCTATTCCAGAGTGTGTCCCCTTACGTACAACGCTCTTACCTTCTCTAACCAGCGCTATGGACTCTAGAAACGTTTACCTGTTGGAAAAGCGATGCTGATGCAACTGCACCCCTCAGAGTACGACCGCTCTCCTCAGGACCTTCTTTCGTTTACAGCACAAAGAACTCAACGGCTCTTCTATTTCCCTATCGGGAAATCTGCACCCCATAGGTTCTCTTCAGCGCTATCCTCCCTTCTTGGCTTTTTGGAGGATTCTCCCTCGCGACTTCAGTAGTCGAGCTCCACAACCTCGGATTCCCGAGACCCGAGACCTGATGCCTTAGTCGACGTTGACTTCCCCCTGTTGGGACTTCCACTCTATCATGACCTCGTGCTATCACGACTTCTCTATTCGCGATACCAAACACTCAGGTTTCCAAACCCCGACACATGAGACATCGAAAGGCTGAGACTCGCGATCTCGCTCCCTCGCGACTTCGCCACTTCCGAGATCAAATGACTCTCACCTCGACTCCCAAGGCCCGAGACGCCGAACCTCCGATGGCTTATGCCACTTGTCCTCCACTATCTTTTGTGGCCAACACTACTTACGTAGCGGTCGGAATATCGCATCTCACTATATCGTAACTTCCGTTGAGTAGATATGGAGTCTCGCCTCATGAACTCCCGATATCCCGATCTATGAGTAGAACCACGCTCCTCGTGATCCCGATTGACGGCTCCTGCCCTCCTAAGATTCGAACCTTTTGCGCACCTGCACTGTAGCCTCCTTGCACCTTGCAAGATCCAACGTTCCATGGAACTTCGTGAAATATTTCGGATGATTCAGTCCATCCGTTCGTCCTTTGACGATTCTTGCAAAATGAAACAAGCGCTTTCTCCACAAAGACTTGTTCACCTGCCCACGAGATTTTATTGCTTGCTCGAACACTTCAATGCATAAACTCTCCCTATGAAATCCTTTGAAAATCTCAAAGGCCTACTCCTCCTGAGCTTGTCCTCGACTTTTCAAGTCCTGCTGAAAACATCTTGCATGCACTCCTTGTGGAAACTCTTCAACAACTTCTAAGTGTTGAAGGCGTTCGACTATGCGCACACCTGCAATAGTAGTCTTAATTCCCTTTGCTCTGAGTCGCAACTCTGAGACTTTTTCCTTGGCCCGCGCACACCTTGCACGACACCTCTACTCAAAAATGTTCTGAGAACTTAGAACAAAATTTATCTCTATCTGAAACCCTTCTGTCAACGCACTCCTTACAGACGATTTGACTGCACTCCTTGCAGGAATTCTCTGGTTCAAGATAGAGAAACAATTGAAACTAATTCCTTGTTCCCTCAGACTTCAATTCAACCACGAAATCACATACATGCATATAAAAGAAAATGCATGAAAGGAAACAAACATCCATAAGCATAGCATCAATACACAGAGAACCAACACATAACCATGAAATTGAATCAAAGTTTTCTTCTATTAATTCAATATCTGTACATGGAGTGTTATTCATACAATTCTCTACTTGCCCTTCTGCTCTTCTTTTGAATGCTTGATAATCTAGAATTATTGATGTTACAATGCACAATGAGGGTGTCTATATCCGTTTTACCTCTTGGACTCTAAAGCTATCAAATCTACAATTAAAAATCCTATCTACCAACATTAACTAAAATAAATGTCGTCTATCTACCTAAGGACAAGAGCTTAAAGGCTCAAGGTCCAATACAATATACAAGTGCGCCCTCTTTTAAATGATTCATTTAAGACTTTGCAACAACTTTCAAAGTATTTTCAAAATGTGTGTTGGTTCGTCCAGCTGTCTCGCACCGTCGCGTTGGCTTGCTTGATGTGCTGGCGATGCTCCTGCATCATACTCCTCAGCTTAAAAAATTTCATGGACTCCTGTCCATGAGCTCCTGCATGGTCTCTCCATGCTTCTGTATCACTGCTTCGATATCCCAGCTGGCATATTCCACTGGATGATTCTTCCACTTGAACACATACTCAAAGTATTATTTTCTCCTGGTCTTTTTGCTCACTCACTTGTCAAGTATATGCTCCATCTGTGGCTTTTCTGCAATCAACATCTTCTTCCGCCACTGGACTTCTGGCTGTTCATCAATTCCAGCTCCTGCTCCCTCATCCTTATATGGATATAAGTCTGAGACATTGAATGTCGGAGATATTCCGATGCCATCCAACAATTCAATTTCATACGCATTCTCTCCAAACTTTATCAAGACCTTACATGGCCCGATTTTCTTCATTTTCAGCTTATTGTATGTTCCCCTTGGGAACCTTTCCTTCCTCAAATGTGCCAGAACTAGATCACCAAATTCGAACTGAAGTTGTCTCCGATGCTGATCTGCTTTGCGCTTATATTCCTGATTTGAATCAATCAGTCGTTGCTTCACTCTTCTGTGAAGTTCTTTCATTGCCTCAGCGAACTCTTCTACACTAGCACTGCTAGTCATAGTCTGTTCTGACTCCCTCAGTTCAGATACTCCTCTCGGCATATCGGGGTTTTCAAAGGTAAGAAACTCTTGCTCATTGGAGTCGCGAAACATGATATCCCGACGGAAGGGTCTTCTGGGGTCACAGTAAGAGATAGTGGAGAACAGGTGGCATAGTATCAGGGATCGGGAAAATGTAAGTCCTGAATCCTTTGGCATCAGGATTCGCGATCCCGCAAATTTCGAAATCCCGATCGAAGTGATGGGGTGTGGAAAGGTCAATTCACATGTGCACATCGGAGATTCGACGCATTGGGTATCGGGAGTCGGCGATTCAAGGTGCATGACATCGCGAGTTGCAAAATCGCGATAGAGCAGAAGTCCCGATAGGTACGGGAAGAAGTCAACATTAACTGGCCATCAGGTCTCGGGGATTCGAGAGCCCAGTGATTAGCAGAAGACTCGCGAAGCTGCGAGTTTCGATTTCCCGATCACTAAGGGAGATCACTTGGAAGAGTTGTTGTGGGTAAGGAAAATTCCCGATAGGGAAATAGAGGAACCTTGGAGTTCTTCGGGCCGAGAGGGAAAGAAGATCCTTTTGAAGCAGACGTGCCAGTGAGGGCGTGGCTGCACTAGCTACCCACGCTAATCCTTTGCATTGTTGAACCACTCTGGTTGGCATTTAAACCTTGGCCCTTTCACCTTGCTTCCTTTTTAACCTGGTCTTACCTTTGCTCTTAACCCTGGGCGCGTTATGCAAGATCATATTTGCGCAGGACAGTGCTCCATTGACTGGTCCATGATTTTAAATCATGTTAACTACAAGATTTCTCTTGGAGATGTACAGTGAAGCGACGTTCCTTCACGTTGATTTTCTTTTTACCATTTTTGTGACCCAGCCACTTAAGACATGACAACAATATTCGTTGATGCCTGCGTTTTTTCCAAAAAATTTTCATGGTGATGCAGGGACGGACTATTTAAATCCGTATGGGTATTTATGACCTTCCATTCTGGTTTGTCCACGAATTCCTACCTTTATATTTTTTTTCAATCTCAGCTGGTGTGGGATCCATGATTCAAACCCCTTCTTGTCTATGAACTGTAACCCGGTTGCCTGTGATTTATTTTTTTTCACCCTGTGTCAATACTAGAGAACGATTTGATCAGGTCTGCATTATTTTTCTGGGCGGTGGTTCTTTTTTTCTCATTGCGTTGAAACTTGGGAAATTTTTATCTCCGCCTGCAATTTGTGTATATCTCAGATAGGCCTCCGCCGATATTGGCCTTTTTGGACAGTCACCTTTTAGTTTATGGTTAAGAGGTTTAATAATGGGCTATAGCTAGTGGGCAACTTCAACTCTAGTCTTCCGTTGGCGTTTCATTTCAAGTTTTCCTTGAGAAAATCGTTGATGGATCGTGTCTCTGTGTGAACCGTTTCATTTGGCAGTATACCTCCAAGCATGCATTTTATTTTATTGGTCATTATTTTAGTCTATCGTTGTGCCTCTCCATTGAACTTTCCTGTAGCTTAACCCTTAACACCTACCTAGCTGTGCGTCTAGCTTCCTGGGACAGAACCCATTCTCCTTTGTGTCCGTCTATTCTAGAGTGGGTCCCCTTATGTACAACGCTCTTACCTTCTCTAACCAGCGCTATGGACTCTGGAAATGTTTACCTGTTGGAACAGCGATGCTGACGCAACCGCACCCCTCGGAGTACGACCGCTCTCCTCAGGACCTTCTTTCGTTTACAACCCGAAGAACTCAACGGCTCTTCTATTTCCCTATCGGGAAATCTGCACCCCACAGGTTCTCTTCGGCGCTATCCTCCCTTCTTGGCTTTTCGGAGGATTCTCCCTCGCGACTTCAGTAGTCGAGCTCCACAACCTCGGATTCCCGAGACCCGAAACCTGATGCCTTAGTCGACGTTGACTTCCCCCTGTTGGGACTTCCACTCTATCGTGACCTCGTGCTATCACGACTTCGCTATTCGCGATACCAAGCACTCAGGTTTCCAAACCCCGACACATGAGACATCAAAAGGCTGAGACTCGCAATCTCGCTCCCTCGCGACTTTGCCACTCGCGAGATCAAATGACTCTCACCTCGACTCCCGAGGCCTGATACGCCGAACCTCCGATGGCTTATGCCACTTGTCCTCCACTATCTTTTGTGGCCAACACTACTTACGTAGCGGTCGGAATATCGCATCTCGCTATATCGTAACTTCCGTTGAGTAGATATGGAGTCTCGCCTCATGAACTCCCGATATCTCGATCTATGAGTAGAACCACGCTCCTCGTGATCCCGATCGACGGCTCCTGCCCTCCTGAGCTTCGAACCTTTTCCGCACCTGCACTGTAGCCTCCTTGCACCTTGCAAGATCCAACGTTCCATGGAACTTCGTGAAATATTTCGGATGATTCAGTCCATCCGTTCGTCCTCTGACGATTCTTGCAAAATGAAACAAGCGCTTTCTCCACAAAGACTTGTTCACCTGCCCATGAGATTTTATCGCTTGCTCGAACACTTCAATGCATAAACTCTCCCTATGCAATCCTTTGAAAATATCAAAGGCCTACTCCTCTTGAGCTTGTCCTCGACTTTTCAAGTCCTGCTGAAAACGTCTTGCACGCACTCCTTGTGGCAGCTCTTCAACAACTTCTAAGTGTTGAAGGCGTTCGACTATGCGCACACCTGCAATAGTAGTCTTAATTCCCTTTGCTCTGAGTCGCAACTCTGAGACTTTTTCCTTGGCCTGTGCACTCCTTGCACGACACCTCTACTCAAAAATGTTCTGAGAACTTAGAACAAAAGTTATCTCTATCTGAAACCCTTCTGTCAACGCACTCCTTACGGACGATTTGACTGCACTCCTTGCAGGAATTCTCTGGTTCAAGATAGAGAAACAATTGAAACTAATTCCTTGTTCCCTCAAACTTCAATTCAACCACGAAATCACATACATGCATATAAAAGAAAATGCATGAAAGGAAACAAACATCCATAAGCATAGCATCAATACACAGAGAACCAACACATAACCATGAAATTGAATCAAAGTTTTCTTCTATTAATTCAATATCTGTACATGGAGTGTTATTCATACAATTCTCTACTTGCCCTTCTGCTCTTCTTTTGAATGCTTGATAATCTAGAATTATTGATGTTACAATGCACAATGAGGGTGTCTATATCCGTTTTACCTCTTGGACTCTAAAGCTATCAAATCTACAATTAAAAATCCTATCTACCAACATTAACTAAAATAAATGTCGTCTATCTACCTAAGGACAAGAGCTTAAAGGCTCAAGGTCCAATACAATATACAAGTGCGCCCTCTTTTAAATGATTCATTTAAGACTTTGCAACAACTTTCAAAGTATTTTCAAAATGTGTGTTGGTTCGTCCAGCTGTCTCGCACCGTCGCGTTGGCTTGCTTGATGTGCTGGCGATGCTCCTGCATCATACTCCTCAGCTTAAAAAATTTCATGGACTCCTGTCCATGAGCTCCTGCATGGTCTCTCCATGCTTCTGTATCACTGCTTCGATATCCCAGCTGGCATATTCCACTGGATGATTCTTCCACTTGAACACATACTCAAAGTATTATTTTCTCCTGGTCTTTTTGCTCACTCACTTGTCAAGTATATGCTCCATCTGTGGCTTTTCTGCAATCAACATCTTCTTCCGCCACTGGACTTCTGGCTGTTCATCAATTCCAGCTCCTGCTCCCTCATCCTTATATGGATATAAGTCTGAGACATTGAATGTCGGAGATATTCCGATGCCATCCAACAATTCAATTTCATACGCATTCTCTCCAAACTTTATCAAGACCTTACATGGCCCGATTTTCTTCATTTTCAGCTTATTGTATGTTCCCCTTGGGAACCTTTCCTTCCTCAAATGTGCCAGAACTAGATCACCAAATTCGAACTGAAGTTGTCTCCGATGCTGATCTGCTTTGCGCTTATATTCCTGATTTGAATCAATCAGTCATTGCTTCACTCTGCTGTGAAGTTCTTTCATTGCCTCAGCGAACTCTTCTGCACTAGCACTGCTAGTCATAGTCTGTTCTGACTCCCTCAGTTCAGATACTCCGATTCACTGAATCGTTGTACACGAACTCTGCCTGTGGTAATATCTAATCCCAACTACTGTGGTGCTCTGTCACCAAGCTTCTCAACAAGTCTCCCAGACTTTTGTTGACCACTTCCATTTGTCCATCCGTCTGAGGATGATAAGTAGAACTAAATGCCAAGTTAGTTCCTAGCTTCTTTCATAGCGTCCTCCAAAAATTCCCTATGAATTTGGTGTCTCTGTCTGAAACTATGCTTTTCGGCAATCCACGAAGTCGAATGACCTCCTTAAAGAAAAGATTTGCGATGTGTGTTGCATCGCTGGCTTTCTGGCATGGGATGAAATGTGCCATCTTTGAAAACCTATCCACCACCACAAAGATGGAATCAACACCTCTTTGCATACTCGGCAAACCCAATACAAAATCCATGCTAATTGCCTCCCATGGTCTCTATGGTGTGGGCAATGGCTGATAAAACCTTGCATTCTTCTTTCTCCCTTTCAAATGCTGGCAAAATCTACATTTGTCAACAAATATTTTAAAATATGCTCTCATCCCAGGCCAAAAATATGATTTGCTCAGCTTCGTGAATGTTTTTTCATGGACAAAGTGTCCTGCTAATCCACCATTATGCTTCTCCATCAATAGGTTCTCCCTCATGGAGCATTTTGGAATACACAGTTGATTGCCTCTGAACAACAATCCTTCCTAGATCATATAATCTATCCATGGGCTTCTATCTCTGAGAACTGGATTCTCAGCTGCTTCATACGGTTCTCCAAAATCTGCATCTCTTGCATACATGTCCCTGAGATTTTCAAAACCCAACGTCTTGACTCGGAACTCCTGCAACAAAAAACATTTCCTGCTCAAAGCATCAACCACTTTGTTAGCAGTTCCTGAAACGTGTTTAATTACAAATGTAAAATTATGCATATACTCTACCCATTTTGCATGTTTCTGATTCAACTTCTCTTGTTGACTCACAAACTGTAATGCATGATTATCACTGTACAATACAAATTCTTTCGGGATCAAGTAATGCCTCCACTTCTTCAATGCTTGTATGATTGCATAGAATTCTTTACCATACGTGGAGTATTTCAGTTTCGCCTCATCCAGCTTCTCGCTGAAATATGCAACTGGTCTGTCTTCCTGACTCAAGACTGCTCCTATGGCATACCCACTTGCATCACATTTCACCTGAAATGTCTTCTAGAAGTCCGACAACACCAACACCGGTTGTTCCGTTATCTTCCGCTTCAACAGATTGAATCTTTTCTCAGCCTCTATTGTCCAATGAAAATAATTATGCCGCTTCTTGACTGTGTCCATCATCGCTGTGCTAATTCCACTGAAATTCCTGATGAAATTTCGGTAGAAACTAGATAAACCATGAAAACTTCTCACCTCAAAAATATTTCTCGGTGATGGCCAATTCTTGATCACTTCTACCTTATCTGGATCCATCCTCAACTCATTCTCCGAAATAACAAAACCCAGATAAATGATCTATGTCTTCATGAATGAGCACTTCTTCATGTTGACCAACAACTTCTCCTGTTGTAGCTTCCTCATCAAAATGGCTAAATGCTTCAAATGTTCATCCTTGGTCTTACTGAAGATCAATATGTCATCTAGATATACGATGACAAACTTCCCAATGAATTCCCTCAGGACTTCATTCATCAACCTCGTAAAGGTACTTGGTGCATTCGTCAAACCAAATGGCATGAATAGCCATTCATACAGTCCTTCGTTGGTCTTGAAGGTTGTTTTCCATTCATCACCTTCTCTCATGTGAATCTGATGATATCCGCTCTTCAAATCAATCTTTGAAAAAAAAAAATCCCCACTCAGGAAATCCATCAGATCATCCATTCTTGGCAATGGAAACCTGTACCTGATGGTTATTTTATTTATCGCTCTTGAGTCGGTACACATTCTCTAGCCTCCATCCTTCTTCGGACTAAGTACTGTCGGAACAACACATGGGCTCAAACTTTCTTTGACTAATCCCTTGTCCAACAACTCCTGGACCTGCCTCTTAACTTCCTCATTTTCTTGCGGCGTCAATCTGTACGCAGCTTTGTTTGGAAAATTAGCTCCTGGTATGAGGTCTAAATGGTGACTCACACTTCTCATCGGTGGCAACGAACGAGGTAATACGTCCACTATGATGTCAGCAAACTCTCCCAACAGTTCCTGAATCTCATCTGGTAGATCATCCACTCTTGTGCTGGTCAGAACAATTCTCGGCTTCCTAACTACAAAGAATTGTGGATCTTCTTTCTTCTCCATCTCTGTGAGAAGATCCTTCCCACTCATGAGAAGTATTGTGTTTCTTACTTCCGTCTTCACTTCCTTATCCTTTATCGGAAGCAACCTATGTGTCCTTCCATCCTTCTCTAAAGTATATGTGTTCATTCTCCCATCATGAACCACATTTCTATCATATTTCCATGGTCTACCCAACAATAAATGACATACATCCATTGGAATGACATCACAGAGCACTTTATCATTATACCCACCTATCTTGAATTCAACTAAACACTGTTTGGTGACACTCACCTGATGTCCCTTCTGTAGCCATGAAACTTTGTATGGACTCGGGTGATCAGTTGTCTCCAGCTCCATCTTTTCTACCATCTCGGTTGAAATGAGATTATGCGTGCTATCGCTGTCCACAATAACCTTGCACACCCAATCCTTGGTCTTGCAAGCTATCCTGAACAGTCTGGTTCTCTGAGCTCAATTATCCACCTCTTTCTCGGGTGTCAAAAGGACTTTATGCATCCCAAGCAATCTTCCGCCTTCTGTATCTTCAGTCTCAACATCCCGCCTCTGCGCTTTAGTGATGTGAGCTTCTCCAATGTCCTTCTTTTTCTCTAGACACTCAAATGACCTGTGTCCATTCTTCCCACATGTGATAACTCCACCTCTGCCTCTTTCGCTACCTCTGGTACGAGGAAAAGTATTGGCGTCAGCATAATCTCCTTTCTTCTCACTATGTTTCCCTCTCTGTTCAATGTATGGTCCTTTCTGTGAGGTACCACCTCTTTTTTCTCTACCCTAAGGTTTCTTCCATTCCTCCTTGGTATTTTGATACTTCTCCTGAGAAATTGTCTTGCCTCTGGGCTGACTTCTCCCTTCCCCTCACTAACCTTGCTTTCAGCTCAGCTTCTCCTCTGCTTTTAGAGCCATCTGATAAGCATCCTCCACCGTCCTGATGGTAACCATGCTTAACTCATCCTGAATGTCATATCTCAAACCATTCAGGTATCTGGCGATCTTCTCATCATTACTCTCCCGATGACCTACTCTGATGTTCAGTCGATAGAATTCCTCAGTGTATTCTTTCACTGTCATCAGCTTCTGTCTCAGGTTCTCCATTCTCCTAAACAGAGTAATTTGGTAATCCCTTGGGATGAACTTCGCCTTCATCTTTGCGATCATTCGATCCCAGCTTTTGATCTTTTTCTTACCCTTGGAACGTCTATCAGCTTGTAGCTCGTCCCACCACAATGCTGCATGTCCTTTCAGGCACGTGACAACATTTATGACCTTCTTATCCTCTTCGATATCCTCATAGTCGAAGTAGGTTTCAAGAGCTCTAATCTAGTCTAGTAGCTCTTCTGCATCCAAGTTTCCCCCGTAAACTGGAATGTCCATTTTCACCTTCGCCCCTATTCTGGTGATAGCTTTTATCAACCGCTCAGTTGATGCATCCTCAGCTGCAACTTCCTCTTGTTTTTCAGCTACAACTTCACCTTCGAAGTCACTTAGATCTCCAACACTAACTGTGCATCTCTGGGCTGTTTCCATTTCCTCAAGCCTTGCTCGAAGATCTCTCATATGCCTCTCCATTTCTGGGTTTCCTGCCAGTCTACCTCTTCTTCGCACCTCCCTGTCTTCTGGGTCAGGTGACTATCTCTCTCTTCTGGGTGACATGGTGAATTTTCTCTCTCTCTGCTACAGAAAACAAAGAGTCAATCTCGCTCTGATACCACTCTTGACACAACCGCACCCCTCAGAGTACGACCTCTCTCCTCAGGACCTTCTTTCTTTTACGACCCAAAGAACTCAATGACTCTTCTATTTCCCTATCGAGAAATATGCACCCCACAGGTTCTCTTCGGTGCTATCCTCCCTTCTTGGATTTTTGGAGGATCCGCCCTCGCGACTTCACGAGTTCAACAGTCGAGCTCCACACCCTCGGATTCTCGAGACTTGAGACCCGATGCCTTAGTCGACGCTGACTTCCCCCTGTTGGGACTCCCACTCTATCGTGACCTCGCGCTATCGCGACTTCGCTATTCGCGATACCAAGCACTCAGGTTTCGAAACCCTGACACACAAGACTCCAAAAGGCTGAGACTTGCAATCTCTCTCCCTCGCAACTTCGCCACTCACGAGATCAAATGACTCTCACCTCGACTCCCAAGGCCCGAGACGCCGAACCTCCGATGGATTATGCCACTTTTCCTCCACTATCTTTTGTGGCCCACACTACTTACGTAGCGGTCGAAATATCGCATCTCTCTATATCACGACTTCCGTTGAGTATATATGGAGTCTCGCCTCACGAACTCCCGATATGTCGATCTACGAGTAGAACCACATTCCTCATGATCTCGATCGACGGCTCCTGCCCTCCTGAGCTTCGAACCTTTTCCGCACCTGCACTGTAGCCTCCTTGCACCTTGTAAGATCCAATGTTCCACGAAACTTTGTGAAATCTTCTGGATGATTCAGTCCGTCCGTTCGTCCTTTGATGATTCCTACAAAATGAAACAAGTGATTTCTCCACAAAGACTTGTTCACCTGCCCGCGAGATTTTATCGCTTGCTCGAACACTTCAATGCACAAACTCTCCCTATGCAATCCTTTGAAAATATCAAGGCCTACTCCTCCTGAGCTTTTCCTCGACTTTTCAAGTCTTGCTGAAAACGTCTTGCACACACTCCTTGCGGAAACTCTTCAACAGCTTCTAAGTGTTGAAGGCATTCGACTATGCACACACCTGCAACAATAGTCTTAATTCCCTTTGCTCTGAGTCGCAACTCTGAGACTTTTTCCTTGTCCTGCGCACTCCTTGCACGACACTTCTACTCAACAGTGTTCTGAGAACTTAGAAAAAAAGTTATCTCTATCTGAAACCCTTCTGTCAACATACTCCTTGTGGACGATTCGACTGCACTCCTTGCAGGAATTCTCTGGTTCAAGATAGAGAAACAATTGAAACTAATTCCTTGTTCCCTCAGAATTCAATTCAACCATGAAATCACATACATGCATATAAAATCAAATGCATGAAAGGAAACAAACATCCATAAGCATAGCATCAATACACAGAGAACCAACACATAACCATGAAATTGAATCAAAGTTTTCTTCTATTAATTCAATATATGTACATGGAGTGTTCTTCATACAATTCTCTGCTTTCCCTTCCGCTCTTCTTCTGAATGCTTGATAATCCAGAATTATTGATGTTACAATGCAAAATGAGGGTGTCTATATCCGTTTTCCCTCTTGGACTCTAAAGCTATCAAATCTACAATTAAAAATCCTATCTACCAGCATTAACTAAAATAAATGTCGTCTATCTACCTAAGGACGAGATCTTAAAGGCTCAAGGTCCAATACAATATACAAGTGCGCCCTCTCTTAAATGATTCATTTAAGACTTTGCAACAACTTTCAAAGTATTTTCAAAATGTGTGCTGGCTCGTCCAGCTGTCTCCCGCCGTCGCGCTGGCTTGCTTGATGTGCTGGCGATGCTCCTGCATCAGATGCCAAGTTGACACCCGTAGCCTAAGGGTTCCCTATTTAATTACTCTTATGGATAAACCTTTCTGGAAGCAGCGTCTCTGCACTTTCCTTACGTCTGATCCCTTTTTTGAAGGCAAATTGTTGTTCATCGCTGCTCTTGTGAAGGCAGAACAGGACGGTGGTCACCAGTTGACAGCTCGTCAATTTTTAGTCTACACTTTAAATGTTGCATGATCTTGGGTGTCAACGTGATTCCTAGATAGATTGATTTTATTCTGTTACCAACATTTATACCCTAACTAATTTCGGGCATGCGCGTAGCAGTGGCCTCTTGGTCTCTGGCAGGGGCGCTCAGCTGCTAGTTTTTATTTCCATTGACCACTTCAACCGTGTTGTTAAGGCGTAAATGTTGGGTGACTAAAATGTTGTATTTACTTTACATATGGGTGTAGTTAGTGAACCTATTGTTTATGAAGTATGTATTGATCATATAATGTTGTTGTAACCCATAAGGGTAGGGTCTTGGTTATTTTTTATTGCAATGATATTTATTATAAAGTAACGATAAGGTTAGTTCTGGTCTTTTTATTGTAGTTGAAACTGTTATTAATAGCAATACAATGTGAAGTCCTTGTAATTTCCATTGCAATATCATTATAATATAAGAGTTATTGTAATATAAATGTAAAATCTTTGTTATTTAATTGAAATATTATTATAATATGAAAGTTATTGTAATATAAATGTAAAATCTTTGTTATTAATCGAAATTTTATTGTAATATAGAAAGTGATGTTATGGTTATGATTAGGGTAATGTTCTGGCAAATTCATGATGATTGATAACATGTAAAATGTAAGGTTCTTGCAATATGAAGAAGGCTATGTTAAGAATTGATAACTTATGAAATGTGAGCTCCTCATTATGTAAATGCAATGTTTTTATCGTGTAAGGTTATTGAAATTCTATGGTTGAAACATATAAAATGTATGTAATTGTAATTTATTGCAAGGATTTAGTAATAAAAAGGGTAAAGTGGTTATCATGTATGGTGAAGGATATTGTAGTTTATTTGTTTTTGACAATAAATGAAATGTTGGAAATGGTAATTTATTTGCAAGATTTTTATAACATAAAATGTAAAGTGGTTATCATGTATGGTAAGGGTTGTTGCAGTTGTGGTTATTAGATAAAAGAGGTATTGTGATTGTAACTTATGGCTAGGATATTGTGATATAAATGTATGGTGGTTATTATTTTACGGTAATGAATTTATGCGCGAAGCTCTAGCAAGCTAGTATTAATGCCAGAGACATTACCCTTAACCACCAACGAATGGTATTAATGTCGAACATGTTTGTTAATGTACTTTACAACTTGATTAGAATATGCCTTGATTACTTTCTGCACTTGGGACATGCGAAGACGGTCTCATAATGGAGGTTGGAAATGATTTTGTCAATTACCTTGCTCGCTGTATAAATGGTCATAGTCTTGAATTTGATTTAAGGTACACCTCCAAAGCATTACTGTAACAAGTAATCTAACGAGTTATTAATAATTCACTGTCACATTTTGCCTTAATATAGATAACCTTGTTGACCGAGATTTGTTGGTTGTGTCTTTATCATTGGCTTAGTAGGCTTGGTCTTATTGTGTCGGGCGGAACGTAGACACCTCCATGTTCCTCAGAACAGTCGCCAGCCCTGAGACCTTAAATGGTTAAAATCGATGGGAACCTGGGCTTGAGCGTTTCTTATGTGTCTTGGAGGTCCTAACCATTGCAGGGTAGGATGGATGGGTAGTTAGTATTTTTAGGTTGTTGTTAGATGTTGTTCTTACTGACAGATGTTGATGTTTGTCATAGATCCTTATGTCGGTATCGTAGTTGCATGCACCACGATTGTTGTCATGTGGTGGTGCGGAATATAAGGTCTTCTTACCCTTGCACACACGCACACACACAAAAAAAAACACTTCATTTTTTCACTTGTTATAAGAGGTTATCACCGTAACGAGGAGGATCGTTACACAATGCATCAAATGGGTTTGATTCTTCAAGGTACGAAGACCAAGACAGTCTGTGTCTTGCCCTTGTCTTTAGCTGACAATCGACATAACCTCCGGATGGAATTCAAAAGACCAATCACTATAGCAAGGAACACATAATCAAGGAGGTAATGCAAGAGGTAGACAACGGTAATATACTCATTTCAAAACTTACACTTCCCACTCACAACGTTATGCCAAACACGGATGCACTCTTAAAGAGAACACAGTCCATGGCCACGTGCTCAGAATCAGTTAACCAGAGCATTTCCTTAAGGGTCGTGCTGGTGAGCTTGTAATCCACACACGGATCTATGGAAGACATCGACTTTAATAATCTCCTTCCAGAGCAGAGTAAACTATCAAACCTTTTATTTCGTTACATCCAGCATACCATTCAACTAAAAAAAAATTGAGAAGTGACACATGTGTTTATCCCAACCAGGGTACAAAAACACCTGTTTAGAAATTAACTGTTGTTTTTTTTTTGTTTGCTTCTGAATGCCAATATGAATGCAGATGGAAATCCCTGGGTTGCCCAACACCAGAATACCCCAAAAAATTTTTGCTAACATGCAGTCATCCCTTTGCGAAGCCAGGGTACCCACACCACGCATCATTACAAGTAAATTTTCTATTACTCAAATAGTTATCGCTAGAATGGTAATAAATGATTGTCTAGATAAAGGAAAGTCACTGTTAAAAAGAAATGGGTCAGGCCAGGAAAAGTCGAGTTGTCAACTCCTTGATATCCCCAAAGCAGAGAAAAATTCATCTGTCCATGCACAAAACATAGACAAAGGTAAAAGCATAAAGCGCAGTAGGAGAATGCATAGTACCAAGGAAGGTCGTTGAAATGTCTGCAGAGGTTTTGTCAGCAAGGCATGAAGAAAAATTCAACAAGGTATAAAACACACAGTGTGAGAAAAGAAAAGGCTACGCCAACATCAAAATTTCAGGGTAAAAACACACAACTAGGTGTATGACATCAACTGCCAAGGACAAGCACAGCGGTAGCCATTTTGATGATACAAATGCAATAGATGAAGCATAATTTATTCTAGTTTCATCCCTTATCGAATTACAAAAGTTGAATTAACGTTTTTACAACAATAAAATTATAATCGCCAAAGTATATAAATATGCATTCTACTTTACTAAAAAAATGAGCATACCGTTGCCTTATTACCCGCCTTGATGACGTCCACGCGCTCCGTGCCTCTCCCGCTCATCGATCGTCGAGACTAAACCAGTACCTCCCAGCCAATCGCTAGGGGTACTCTGCTTCCCTCTTATCCCCCCGAGCCGCAAAGGGGCCACACACTATCTAGATGGTACGTCTAGCTCCCAGCTCGCCTCACAAGGCCGAGCTACCACTCCTATCCGAGATGGGAAAACCCAACTCCCCACAAGTAATCAGTCAAGTCACAAATACGGCAGCGTAATGTTATGATAACAGTCGATCCCCTTTCTTCATTCTCCTCTCTCTCTTTTATAGACTTTTAGAACTTCCAAACTTTCCCTAAATCTTACTTGATTTAATTTTTAATAAAAATTTCTAATAATTCTGCTTCGTACATGTGTCATCCATCCCCCACTTTCCTCCAACAATTAGTTTCTTTGAATTAATAAAAGTCTCATTTCCCTCACCCACCTAGAGTTGCTCCTATTTTTACTCCTAGGTGTTCCTAGATTCCCTTACAGGTTTAAATACTTTCCCTAGAATGAAGTTGCTAATTTAGTTCAATTTAGAAGGTTCTTAATTGCAGATTGTTTACTATGTTGACCTCTCTTTTTACCATAAGTTCCCCTCTTTCCCTTATTATGTTCCCTCCATTCCTTAGTTTCCTAATTTTTATTATTCCATTCTTTGCCCTTTTTATTAGAGCCAAAAATGGCAGTTGCGCAAATTAACCTCTCTTCCTTTTTATTAATAATTTAGTATTTTTTTTACACTTTCACAAGTTAAATAATTTATTTCTTCTTTACCTTTGATATCCACAGATTTTAATTAAGTTCCTACTCTCTTGATTTTACCCAAAAATTTATGAAGTCCACAACTATTACTTAAGTGGTTTTTAGTTTAAAATTTATTATTAATTTTTTTTATATAAGGTAATTTTCTTAAGGGTAGACAAAATTTTACCCCTAGAGAAGTTTTAGACTTAGGACTTAGATTCTGAACTAGGCGACATTTTAATTAGGGAAGTTTTTTTTTAAATTTCTTAAAGAGATATTAGTCTTAGGGCCATCTAGGTTCATTCCTTTAACATCATCAATGCGACGTGCCCTTCAGGACACACTACGTACTCCAAGGGTGCCACTCGCCTCTAGTGTTTCTTTTGTGCGACGTGCTCTTTAGGACGCACCATGTGCTCCAAGGGTGCCACTCGCCTCTTGTGTTTCTTTTGCGCGACGTGTTGTTCAGGATGCACCACGTGCTCCAAGTGTGCCACTCGCTTCTTCACTGATTGGTAGACATCAATAACCACTGGAGTCAACACTCTGCCAGGTGAACTTGTGGGAGACTAAGGGCTTCTAAGGAATAAGGCCCCCGCCTTATTGTTCATCCCTTATAATCATCATGAGCGACTGTCGCAGTCTACCCTCATGACATTGTGGATCCTCTTGAACTAGGTAATTGTTAACCTACAATTCGAGACGACGGGAGTGCTAGTAGGCTGTGGTAGGGCTGTTGTCCACACCTCTCCCTCAACCTCTCTGGTAGTCATGTCTGGCCCCTTTACTCCATATATGTGTCTGGTCAGCAAGCTATCATCATCCTGCATCATCAACAATCATGTGAGACATGTCCACATCATATCATATAATCAAATGTTCTAAATTCACAGTAACATAATCAAACCCCAATAGCACACTCCCTGACTCGATCCAGAGTACAAGGGTTCCATTGATGCCTCTGCATCCTCAAGGTCCAAAACCATGCACACTCAGTAAAACCAAGTCAATAGCACCTGTCTATGTCAATGCAGTAAAACATCAGGTCATCTCTAATGCAGGAGCATCGACGACTCCATTTTCCGAGACAGCGCGTGGAGGAAAAAGAACTTACAGCTGGACAAGGCCAGCACCTATATATTTTGAAACGCTTGGGAAAGATTGTTGCGCTGCCATTTAGATGGAGGCATTCAAAGCCAAGCGCAATTGTATTGTAATATAGATAGGGAGGCATTAAATAGTTTTAATGTTGGTAGATAAGAATTGACTGTATATTAGACAGTTTCATCTTCCGGGAGGGAAAACGAATATAGGCACCCTCCTTGTGTAATTTAGAAGATAAGAATAAAAAGAAGCAAGCATGCAAAATCATAATACTAACAACACACAGAGATCAAACACATCCATGAGAGTGAATCAAATATTTTCCTATTAATTCAATATCTGTACATGGGGTTCCTCCACAAACTCTGACGCAACCTACCCTCGATGGCACGACCGCTCCCACCAGGATCTTCTTCAACCTCGGGCCCGAAGAGCCTAAGCCCTTTTCAACTCCCCTCGGGAGTCACGAGTCACCCACAGTACTCCTTCGGAAGTCGGAATATCGCGACTCAGGAATTCACAGTTCACGCGAACACAATTTACTGACAGCTCAAAACCCCGAACCCCGAACTCCGAATAGTCAACAGTCAACGCTCTCGGTTCTCAGGGATGTTCCTATCGGGAAATCGGTAGATGAAAGGTAGGGATATACTTACCCTTCAAAACCCCGAACGTCGATGTGTCGATATGCTTCCACCTATATTCCACTAGCTTCCAGGTCCCACGCTGCCACGTCCTCTTCGGGATTTAGCGGATCGCGAATCCACGATGCAAGAACTCATTGGCGTCGAGAACTCCGATTCTCCGAATGCCGAAACCCCGAAGTTCGATGACACCTGTCCTCCACCCGCTCTGGGTTCCCACTCAACTACGTCACCCCTACGCTCATGCGATTCGGGAATCGCGGGATCACGATTTCAACAGTCACTGAATTCTTGCATTGGGAGATCCCGAATGCCGAAACTCCGATATCACGCCACCTGTCCGCACCTCATGCGGAGGCCAAACACCTTGACACCTGTTTCCCACTCGCTATCGGGAAATCACGATTCAGGAAATCGCGGTTCCTGGTGCACAAGGTCACAGACCTTGCAAAACTCTGAATCCCGACTTCTCAGGATCTGTGGCCACGTGTCTTCGTGAAGATCGACGACTCCAGTTGATTCGGGAAATCGCCGGTCGCGATTTCGAAGAGTATGAGACTCTTTCCCTGGGAAACGCCGAACGCCGAACTCCGATCCTCAGGGATCGCGCGCCACGTGTCCCTATCCTGATCGACGGTTCAGATCGATTCGGTGAATCGCGACTCACGATTTAACGAGGTGTGAAACTCTCGCCTTATCAATCCCCGAATGCTGAAACCCCGACGTCCGATGGACTTTGATCATCCCTGCTTGCACTTATGGGTTATCTACCACGCAACTTCCCCACGATCGGAAGGTCGTCGGGATTTCGTGAGATTTCACGGGGATTTCAAACCGTAGATTCTCTTCCTCTTGAGAACTCCTTCTGCTCCTAAGGATAGATTATGTTCATGCTCCTCCTGGGTCTGTTCCTCGACACCTTCAGAGACCGGTCACGCACTTCCTCCGCTCGACTTCCTACAGGTCCCAAAGCATTGAAGTCGTCTGGACCTGCGCAATCCTGCTAACACAGTCCAGTCCTCCTCCCCTCAGACTCATCTCTGAGACTTCAATTCGACCTGCACTCACCTGCACGTTTTGAATAACCCAACACGACTCTGGGCAAAAGAGAACAAAAGATTCAACTGCTCAGCCTCCTCATGCACTCTATGCAGAGGAATTCACTGCACTCTATGCAGGAATCTCCTTACTTAAACAGAGAAACAATTGAAACTCATTCCCTCACTCTCTCAGGTTTCTAACCTGATATGCAATCACATATGCAACATATAGAAGATAAGCATAAAAAGAAGCAAGCATGCAAAAGCATAATACTAACAACACACAGAGATCAAACACATCCATGAGAGTGAATCAAAGCTTTTCCTATTAATTCAATATCTGTACATGGGGTTCCTCCACAAACTCTCTGCTCTGCTCTCCCTTGCTCTTTTTTGCTAATGCTGGATAATCTTCTAAATTACACAAGGAGGGTGCCTATATTCGTTTTCCCTCCTGGAAGATGAAACTGTCTAATCTACATTCAATTCTTATCTACCAACATTAAAACTATTTAATGCCTCCCTATCTATATTACAATACAATTGCGCTTGGCTTTGAATGCCTCCGTCTAAATGGCGGTGCACCAATCTTTCTCGAGCATTTCAAAATATATAGGTGCTGGCCTTGTCCAGCTGTAAGTTCTTTTTCCTCCACACACTGTCTCGGAAAATGGAGTCGTCGATGCTCCTGCATCATACTCCTCGGCTCAAAAGATTTCATGGGCTCCTGTCCATGAGCTCCTGCACACTATGCCCATGCTTCTGTATTTCTGCCTCTATTTCCCAGCTGGCATCCTCCACTGGGTGATCTTTCCACTTCACCAGGTATTCCAAATATTGTTT
>ML778343.1:864505-880164 GCA_009831015.1 Picea engelmannii
ATGTCCCTTCTAAAAGAATAATATAATTTCAAAACAGATATTATAAGTTGAAGTCATGGACTTTGTTTGGTTATGTGTGATTTAGCTATTAGTATTTTCACATTAAAACAATTATGATATTATGATATATAAAATGTGAAAAATGTGTTCAACATGGAGTTGACACGTGTCTCTGCTAAAAGAATAATATAATATTGAGTAAATAAAAAAATATGTGCTAAAAACAATAGCATTAAATATAAAGTGAACTATCCTATATGTGTTATTTGAGATATTCTTGGAGAAATTTTTAAGGAAACATTTTCCTTTTTGACATTTTTATGGGCATATTTTTCGATCAATTTTTTCCGAAAGATTTGAGTGATTGAGTCTATATAATTTGAGTGCCAAGATTTTTCAGGGTGGTGAATCCATTTATGCATTCAAAAATGCAATTTAAACAACATAAAATGGTCCTTTAACCAAGATCTGTTTCATCATATCCCGATGAAAAAGTTCAAAAATTTGAATGTTTATACAAGGCATCTTAGTTGTGCTTTATGATTTAGAAAAATCACTTGCATTGATTTAATGCAACAAACAATGCATTGATTTAAGTGATGATACAATAAAAATGATTTGCATAATCAAGTAGTTGTATTCATTTTAACAATGATACAACATAAAACAATAGGGTGCATTGATTTCAGTGCTAATGATATAACATAAAACAATAGGGTGCATTGATTTCAGTGATAATGATATAACATAAAATAATGTGGTTCATTGATTTCAATGACAATGCTATGAAAAATGATTCAGTGCATTAATTAATTGAGGAAATCACATGAAGGAAATTAATCCTCTATATTGACTTCAACTATGAGATACATCCAATCATCAAGTGAAATGAGTTTAGCAATAATGTAGTGAAAACAAATTTCAAAACATATATTATAAGTTGAAGTCGTGCACTTTGTTTGGTTATGTGTGATTTATCTATTAGTATTTGCACATTAAAATAATTATAATATCAAGATATAAAAAATGTGAAAAGCGTATTAATTAATTAATACGCTTTCAGTGTATTAATTAATTGAAAAAATAATACAAAGTAAATTAACACAATGATAAATAATTTAGAGTAATTAGAGTAGTTGTATTCATTTGAACAATGATATAGCATAAAATGATAGGTTGCATTGATTTCACTGATAATACTATGAAAAATGATTTAGTGCATTAATTAATTGAAGAAATAATACTAAGAAAATTAATTATCCATATTGATTTTAAGTGTGAGATACAACAAATCATCAACAGAAATGTGAGATACATTATATGTGATTTATGTATTAATATTTCCACATTAAAAAAATTATAATATTAAGATATATAAAATGTGAAAAACTGCTCAAATGGAGTTGACATGTGTTCCTCCTACAAGAATAATATAATATTGAGTAAATAAAAAAGAGAAAGTTTTAAGAGAACTATCTTAGTTGTGCTCTCTGATTTAGAACAATTAATTGGATTTATTTAATGAAAAAAAACTGCATTGATTTAAGTGATGATACAATAAAAAATGATTTATCATAATCAAGTAGATGTATTCATGTTAACATAAAATAATAAGAGGTGTATTGATTTCAATGATAATAATAGAATATAAAACAATAAGGTGCATTGATGTAAGTGATAATACTATGAAAAATGACTACCAAATAAATTAATCCTTGATATTGATTTCAATGCTAAGATACAACAAATCATCAAGTGAAATGAATTTAGGGTGAAAACAAATTTCAAAACAGACATTATGAGTTGAAGGTGCTTCCCTAAATATGGCCCTCTTATAGCAATTTATTGATCTACCTTTCAATTTCTATACTTTCGTTTGGGTTGATTCGATAAGTTTTGGACTTTGTGAAGGACCTATCATAAATTCAATGGAGTGTTAAATCAGTCATTGTGGAGGCAATCCTTTTGGATTTTCAAATAATTTTTGAGAGGATTGAAGCAATAAGGTGCAAGGATTTTAGTGATCTTGATATAAGATAAAACTATAGGGTCATGCATTGATTTTAGTGATAATGACATAACATAAAACAATAGGGTAGGGTGCATTGATTTCAATGATAATACTATGAAAAATAAGGTGGAAGGATTTTAGTGATCTTGATATAACATAAAACTATAGGGTGCATTGATTTTAGTGATAATGACATAACATAAAACAATTGGGTAGGGTGCATTGATTTCAATGATAATACCATGAAAAATAATTGAGTGCATTAATTAATTGAAAAAATGACACATGTCCCTTCTAAAAGAATAATATAATTTCAAAACAGATATTATAAGTTGAAGTCATGGACTATGTTTGGTTATGTGTGATTTAGCTATTAGTATTTTCACATTAAAACAATTATGATATTATGATATATAAAATTTGAAAAACATGTTCAACATGGAGTTGACACATGTCTATCCTAAAAGAATAATATAATATTGAGTAAATAAAAAAATATGTGTGGAAAACAATAGAATTAAATATAAAGTGAACTATCCTATATGTGCTATTTGAGATATTCTTGGAGAAAGTTTTAAGGAAACATTTTCCTTTTTGACATTTTTATGGGCATAGTTTTCGATCAATTTTTTCCGAAAGATTTGAGTGATTGAGTCTATATAATTTGAGTGCCAAGATTTTTCAGGGTGGTGAATCCATTTATGCATTCAAAAATGTAATTTAAACAACATAAAAAGGTCATTTAACCAAGATCTGTTTCATCAGATCCCGATGAAAAAGTTCAAAAATTTGAATGTTTATACAAGCCATCTTAGTTGTGCTTTAAGATTTAGAAAAATCACTTGCATTGATTTAATGCAACAAAAAATACATTGATTTAAGTGATGATACAATAAAAATGATTTGCATGATCAAGTATGTAACAACCCTCCCGTTCGTCACGACAACAACCTCTCAAACAAGTGCAATATTTTTTTATTTTTTTTTGTGTGTGCGTGTGTACAAGTGAAAGAATACATTATACTTTGTGTAGCAATGCAACGACGAACATGTCACATGCAACGGTGACAAAAACATGACGACCCAAGACGCACTTCAATCATCAGGAAGCAATGCACAACAATCAACTAACAAATAATAAGACTGACTACCCTCCCATCCTACCCTGCAATGGTTAGAACCTCCAAGACACATAAGCAACGCTCAAGCCCAGGTTCCCATCGATTTTAACCATTTAAGGTCTCAGGACTGGTGACTGTTCTGAGGAACATGGAGGTGTCTACATCCCGCCTGACGTGAGCAGACCCAACCTACTAGGATAAAGACAAAAACATAACCATCAAGATCGTAGTCAACAGGGTTATCCAATTAAGGCAATTTGTGATAGTGAATCCTTAATAACTCATTAAATTACTCACTACTATACAGTATTGCTCCGGAAGTGTACTTCCATCATATTACAAGACAATGGAAATTAATACAGCAGGTACGACAATAATCAAGACATTAACCCAACCTTCAATACCTCAATTAACATGTATTTGGGTAATTTATCATCTTGGAGTTTTGTTTTAGTTAAGTTATATGAGTTGTATATCATGCAAAAAGGTTTCTTAACCATTTTTCTTTATTTTAGTCTTGTTGACAAGTTCATTTTACTTTAGCTCAATCTTGTTGACAAGTTCTCAATATTGCAACTCATTTATGTGAACAGTATACTAAGAACATTGAGTAATTCTCACGTCAAAGTTACAATACACTTCCACAATCAAGAAGGAATAAATCAAATGCATATTATCTAGTCCATGAGGTTTTTCTTTACTTCCAGAGTAAAAGAAATCTTTCTATTAGCAATGAAATCATTAACCAAGGCACTTATATTTATATTAAAAATCTTTCAGTACTTTTTACAAGGTTAGCTTGGTTGAAAATGCAACAAATTAAGGAAGTTGAATATTGATGGAATAAAATAGACTACAAAGTGCCAACTTCATGGGTTATAATCAATCACAGGTTATAAATAAAAACACATTCACATTGATCAATTCTACAAGGTAGTCTTTTGATTCTTCACAGTTTAGTGATTTTTCCTTATATATGTTAGAGATAGATATCACAATCATCACTTATTTAAATGGAAGACATGTCATCCATTAAAATCTTAGCCTCAATACAATACAATGATCATTGTTACCTAGAAGCTTTACAAGCAATGAATTACAATAGACGTGTCAATTCTGCAATTTGTCATTATTCAAATAAATAAACCATTATATCAATGAACACTGCCACATCTTTATTCATATAGTGAGCGTTCAGCTCCCTGCTAAAACACACATAAATGTTAAATTTTATTATCATGCTCTGGCACAAATGACTATGTTTTATTACATATCCTTGAACCACATGAATCCATCATTTCTCAATGAGATCTGTGGTGGTGTATAGAAGTTGTTTATTGTTCCATAACTCACATAGTAATATTTATTGTTATTAAATTCCTTTTTAAGTGTTAGACGCAGATCAGATTGACTCCACATCTTGTGAGTTTTTATACAAAATAAAAACCAAGAAACACAGCTCATGCACAGGTGTAGGTTTCATTCCAAATAGCAAGCGAACAGGTGGAGGGATTGGTCGAACATTTAAGATTTAGTCTGAGAACTTACTGTCATTGAAATCAGTGTAGAGAGTGGTCTGAAGGTCAAGTGAGGGTATTGGATGACCAAAACGGGTAACGCGCAAACATTAACATACTTAACGCGTGTTCAAAACATAGTCAACAGCCATCGCTATGCCAAGGTAATCGAGGTTCGAAGTGAAGTTGGTTGAGAATTTTCTATAACAAAATGGAGGCATATAAACATCATTTTGTGGGCATTCGAGCTCACTCAAAATGCAGGCTAAAAGGGTTGAGTTTAACTGCCATTACCCAATAGCATGCTGAAACGAAATAGCCAACAACCAAATTCCAGTAACAAATTACCCAACCACATTTCCAAAAACAATTCACAGTACCCCTTTACAACCCGAAAGTGCCAGAGGGAGATTCTTCAATAACAAAACTACAAGGCAGATTGCCAAAACAAACATTTACAATGAAGGTGCCAGTGATGATATTGGGTCAAACGAATTTTCTGAACCATTCGTACAATGAAATGCCAGAACAAGGATGAAATGCCAAAACAATTTCGCCATTACACCCATCAAGGAACGAATTCAAATTTTTATTTATCTATTTAAATAACAGAGGTAAATAAATTTATTAACAGAGGTAAGTAATAGCAATAAAAAAAATTATTATCTCGCAAATAACGGAGGTAAGTAACTTTATTAACAGAGGTAAGTAACAGCGGTAAAAATTGTTATTATCTCACAAATAGAAGAGGTAAGTAGCTTTATGAATATATGTAAGTAACAACGGTAAAAAAAATTATTATCTCGCAAATAGCAGAGGTAAGTAACTTTATTAACAGAGGTAAGTAACTTGCCTTCGAAATTTATTTTTTTTATTTGTCTACATAGTTAACAGGGAAAATTTTATTATCTGTGTAAGTAACAGTGGTAAATTTCTTTTATCATGAGGTTCTTCAATAACTTATTAGTTGTAATTCATACTCAAGAAACCTATAGAATATAAAATTGTACATGATTTGCAACAATGATAATGTGTCACATGAGAAATTTTAAATAAAAACAACAGTTACAACAGTTACAATTGTAATCACCGAGTAAATAAATAAAAGTAGCCAATCAATCCATTTCAACCGATATACCGATCCTAGCATAAGTCATAATGCATTCTATTCTACTAAAATACAAATCATATCGTTGCCTTATCGCTCGCTTCGAGTGACGTCCGTGCGCTCCGTGTCGCTCCCACTCGCCGACCGTCGAGACTACACCGGTACCTCCCAGCCAACGCTACGGGTACTCTGTTTCCCCCTTATCCCCCCAAGCCGCAAAGGGGCCACACACTATCCAGATGGTATGATAGCTCCCATCTCGTCTCGCAAGGCCGAGCTACCACTCCTCTCCAAGCTGGGAAATCCCAACTCCCGCAAGTAAATCAGTCAAGTCACTAATCCGGCAGCGTAACGTTATGCTAACAGTCGATCCCCTTCTTCCTTCTCCTTCCTCTCTTTTATAGAGTTTTAGAACTTCCAAAATTTCCCTAAATCTCATTTAATTTAAGTTTTAAATAAAAATCTTCTAAAAATTCTCCTTCGTACAAGTGTCATTCATCCCCCACATTCCTCCAATAATTAGTTTATTTAATTTATTAAATTGTCTTATTTCCCTCACCCACCTAGAGTTACTCCTAAATTTACTCCTAGGTGTCCCTAGATTCCCTTACATGCTTTAAAGGCCTTCCCTAAAATGAAAATGCTAAGTCAGTTCAAAATTATAAGGTTCTTAAATGCAGATTCTTTACTAAGTTGACCTCCCACTTTTTACCATAAGTTCCCCTCTTTCCCTTTTTATGTTACCTCCATTCCCTAGTTTCCTAATTTTTATAATTTCCCTCTTTCCCCTTTTTATTAGAGCTAAAAACAACAGTTATGCAATTTAACCTATTTTCCTTTTATTATTAATTTAATATCTTTTTACACTTTCTCAAGTTAAATAATTAAATTCTTCTTTACCTTTTATTCACAGATTTTGTTTAAGTTCTTACTCTCTTCATTTTACCCAAAAATTTATGAAGTCCACAATTATTGCTTAAGTGGTTTTTATTTTAAACTTTATCATTTTATTTTTATAGAGATATTTTCCTAAGGGTAGACAAAATTTTACCCCTAGCAAAGTTTTAAACTTAGAACTTATATTCTGGACTGGGCAACATTTAATTAGGGGAGTTGTTTTTAAAATTTCTTAATGTGTTAAAAGTCTTAGGGCCATCTAGGGTCGTTCCTTTATCATTATCAATGCAACCTTCCCTTCAGGACGCACTATGTGCTCCAAGGGTGCCAATCGCCTCTTTTGTTTCTTTTGCGCGACGTGCCCTTCAGGATGCACCATCTGCTCCAAGGGTGCCACTCACCTCTTGACTGATTGGTAGACATCAATAACCCCTGGAGTCAACACTCCGCCAGGTGAACTTGTGGGAGACTAAGGGATTCTAAGGAATAAGGCCCGCACCTTATTGCGCACCCCTTAGAATCATCGCAAGCAACTATCACAGTCTTCCCTCGTGGCATCGTGGGTCCTCTCGAACTAGGTAATCATTAACCTGCAGTTCGAGCCACGGTGAGAGTGCTAGTAGGCTGTGGCAAGGCTGTTGTCCACACCTCTCCCTCAACCTCTCTGGTAGTCATGTGTGGCCCCTTTACTCCATATGTGAGTCTGGTCGGCAAGCTTTCGTCAGCCTGCATCATCAACAAATCATGTCAGAACATATCCACATCATATCATCTAATCATATGTACTAATATCACAATAAAACAATCAAACCTCAATAGCACACTCCCTGACTCGATCTAAGTTCCAAGGGGTTTCGTCGATGCCTCTACATCCTCAAGGTCCAAAAACCTGCACACTCAGTAAAACCGAGTCAATAGAACATGTCTATGTCAATGCAGTAAAACATCATGTAATCTACCATAACACATCATAATCAAGGAAAAATGTTTTAATATCATAATAGTCTGGATCACTTGCGAGCAAGTGTCCTCAAAGAATAAGTTTTCTCAGTGCGCTAGAGAGGGATGTTACATACACCCCCTCTTGGTCTAAACTTCATCCCAAAGTTTCTCAGTATAAATGCCGAAATAAGTGTATCACAGTATCATATGTCTATATATCAAACAAAAATGGAAATTGTTGGTGCATATCATATGCATCCTCCCAGGTCGCCGAGTGTGGACTATAATTGTCCCACTGGACATTGACCCGATCTACCATTCAATGTCGTAGTTGTCGAACGCGATGATATAATATGTAGACCGGCTCAGCCATGAGCACTCCCTCATCTAATACCTGGAAGGAACTTATGTCAATCACATGTGTAGGATCACTAATATAATGTCTCAAAACAGATACATGAAAAACATCGTGCATACACCTCAAGGAATCAGGCAAGGCAAGTCGATAGGCCACGGGCCCCTTTCTCTCCACAATCTCGAAAGGTCCCACGAACCTAGGAGAGAGTTTAGCTCCCTTTCCAAACTTGATCGAACTCTTATGTGGTTTAACCCATAAGAAGACATGATCGTTGACCTCGTAACTATGGTCGACTCGATGCGCATCGGCATAACTCTTCTATCGATCCTGCGCTTCTTTAATCCTTTGTCTTATGGTTTTCATTTTCTCTTCCATTTCTTGGATCGCTTCTGGTCCCACCAGGACCCTATCTTTAATCCGATCCCAACTCTAGGGCATCTGACATGGTCACCCATAAAGAAACTCAAAAAGCGCCATCTTAATGGTGCTCTGGTAACTATTGTTGTAAGAGAAATCCACTAGTGGCAAGAATTCTTCCCAACTCTTTTGTTGGTAGATAATGTACATGCACAACATGTCTTCCAAGGTTTGGTTCATTCGTTCAGTTTGCCCGTCAGTCTCCAGGTGATACATAGTACTAAAGTTAAGTTAGGTTCCCAAGGCCTCTTGGAAACTTGTCCAAAATTGTCCAGTAAACACCGATCCTCGATCAGATACAATCTTCTTAGGGATGCCATGTAGCCTCACAATCTCACTGATGAAAACTCTAGCTATGTTAGGTGCCTGATACGTTGTACACATAGGAATAAAGTGAGCACTCTTTGTTAGAGTTTCTACTACTACAAAAATCGAGTCATGTCTCCTTGCCATCAGTGGCAATACAACAATAAAATCCATCAAAATAACCTCCCATTTCAATTCCGGGATGGCATGTGGTTGAAGTAATCCTGTTGGGTGTCAATGTTCAACCTTTACCTGCTGACACTCTAAACATATGGCCACATAGTTGACTATGTCGGCCTTCATTCTCTTCTAGAAGAATAAGGGTTTAAGGTCTGCCATCATCTTTGTGACCCCTGGGTGAGCCATGTAAACCGCTCTATGAGCCTCACTCAGGATCAACATCCTCAACTCGTCGTTTGGTAGTATGTAAATTTGACTTTTAAACCTCAATAAACCAGCGCTATCAAATGAAAATCCCTCATATCGTGGTACCATTATTGTGTTTTGTCTAATAAAACCCTCGACCTCTTTGCACCAGTCATTGTCACGCTGTAAAGTGAGAATCTTCTCACGTAGATTCGTCTGAAGAGGGAACACCGAAAAGATGCGTGGTCTCCGACTCAAAGCATCCGCCACTTGCTTCACTGTTCATTTTATGTAAGTAATCTCAAATTCGTACTCGCTAAGTAATTCCGACCAACGCCATTGTCATGTGTTCAGGTCGTTTTGCGTAAAAATGTGTTGTAGTCCACAATGATCAGTCTTTAGTTCAAATTCTCATTAAACAAGGTAGTTCCTCCAAACCTTCAAGGAATATACGATGGCTAATAACTCCAAATCATGCGTCACGTAGTTCTCCTCATACCTTCTCAGTTTCCTCGAAATGTAAGAAATCACTCGTCTGTCTTGCATCAAGACTCCGCCTAAACCTTCCTTGGATGCGTTAGTGCATACCAAGAAGTTTGTGCCCATGTCAGGGAACTTTAGTATCGGTGTTGTTGTTAACAACCCCTTAAGCCTCCGAAATTATTTCGCGCATTTCTCGGTCCAAACAAACTTCTTTTTTTTCTTCTGCAATTCTGTGATCAGATTTGCTATCTTCGAAAATCCCTCGACAAACCGTCGATAGTATCCTACTAAACCCATAAATCTATGCACTTCCATGACATTCGACAGTGCAGGCCATTCCATAATGGCCTCGACCTTCGCTAGATCCACAACAATGCCTTCATCGGAGATGACATGCCCTAAGTAGTGAATCTTCGATTGATAAAAAGAGCATTTGGACAATTTCCCATACAATTTGTGCTCTCGTAGAGACTGTAGTACCAAGTGCAAGTGTTTTTCATGCTCCTCCATCGTATGAGAGTAAATAAAAATATCGTCAATGAACAATTGGATGAACTTGTCCAAGTACTCGCGGAACACCCCATTCATCAAAGTCATAAATACCCATGGGGAATTTGTCAGTCCAAACGGTAAAACAGTAAACTCGTAATGTCCAAATCTCATCTTAAAGGAGGTCTTAAGGACGTCATCCTGCTTTATCCATAACTGGTGATACCCGTATCGCAAATTGATCTTGGAGAAAACTGTCGCACCCTTCATTTGGTTGAATAGATCATCAATTCTCGGCAAGGGATATTGATTCTTAATCCTGGCCTTGTTCAGTTGACGGTAGTCAATGCAATGTCTCCACAATTCATCCTTCTTTCGTATGAATATAATAGGTGCACCCCACGGCGACACACTAGGACGTATAAGTCCCAGGTCCAACAACTCCTTCAGTTGCATTTTCAACTCTTGTAACTACAAGGTCGACATCCGATAAGGTTTCCTTGCTATCAGTTCGGTCCCTGGTTTCAGGTCTATGGTAAACTCCAAATCTCTCTCCGGCGGCATCCCAGGTAACTCCTCCAGATATACGTCCACAAACTCTCTCAGCACCAAAATATGTTCTAGACCTTCCGCTACTCTCTTCTCATTTAATGCAAGGATCGCATAAAGTTTGCACCCCTTGCGCATACTCTTCCATAGTTGTAAGGAAGAGATGAACCTCGGGGAAACTCCCTGGTTCCATCCTACAATCACACATCTCTGCCCCTCGTCATCGACCAAGCTCAACCGTTTTGTCTTACAGTTGAGTATCGCCTCATGTGATTCCAGCCAATCCATACCAATCATGACATCATAAGATCCTATGATCATGATGTATAGATGGGTCCTTGTGACAAACTCTCCCAGGTTAAGGCCATAGCCTATAACCTTTCCTCTAACCTTATGTTTGGCTCCCGAAGCCATCTCTACAAAGCTAAAATCGTCCTGTTCGATTTCCTTTACCTTAATCCTTTTTAGCGCTGCACCAGAAATGAAACTCTTGGTAGCACTGGGATCTATCAAAACACTAAGGGTCTGGTCAGCGACGCTATATGTCATCTCGATCACAATCGATTGATGCTCTCCCTGGTAGTTATCCACCACTTCATGAATCTGATGGGACTTGCCCATATCTCCCATGATAGTGGGTCCTGCTGATCCAGACGCTCTGGTCCTCTCCACCGGATAGTCGCACTGGTAGTGTGGCTCCCCACACGTCCAACACCCCTTCTTCGGCCTAGTAGTCCTGGTACCAGAAGTAGAAGATGATGGCCCACTAGCCTGGAACCCTGGTCTGTTCTGTTGAACAGGCCTAAACTGTTGTTGTTGCGGGCGATGCTGCTGATAATGAGGTGATCCCCGATAAGGGGTCCACTGCTGAGGTGCCAGTGGCTAGGGTGTAGTGAAAGTGGATCCGCTCTAGAAGCCACGATATCCCAACATATGTCTCATTGGTGTTTGGTGCTGTTGTTTTCCAGATGGGACCTGCCTTGTTGGTCTCGCTGGAGTCTTGGTCTGACCCCCACTGATAAGCTCCTCCTCTGCTATGAGGGCCTTCTAGACGACATCGTGCAAGGTTTGAGGCATAAAAATCCTAACCTTTGCACACAAGCTACCATTAAGGCCGAATATGAACCTGTTGACCTTAAGTTTCTCGGTGTTAAGGTGTAGAGCATACCAGAGCAGCTCCTTAAAATGTGCCTCATACTCGGGCACCATACAACCTCCCTGTCGTATGGCGTTGAACTCAATGAGCTGATGCTCAATGAATTCCTCTGAAAGATACCTCTCTCAGAACCATTCCTCGAACAAATCCCATGACACATCTTTGATGACCTTGTTCAGTTGTGGTAGGAGTGTCCTCCACCATAGAAGAGCGCTCCCCTTCAGTTGAAAGACCTCCATGCAGACCTTCATGTTGGAGGTATAATCGCGAAGTGTGAAGCACATCGCCATGTTCTCCAACCATGCCTTGGCGGCTGCATTGTCTGGGGCACCAAAGAACTCGAGAAATTTTACCTTCTTGAGTTCACAATGAATGCTACTAGTAACGGAAGGTGCGCATGGCGGAACCTCAGCGGGTGTCGGCACTCTGGCCTCATCTTTGTCCAAACGGTTGATCAGTTCCTTGGACATGCACTGAAAGGATACCATCATCCCGACTACATCACCAACTTTTATCTACTCATGTTCAAGAACCTGCTCGTCTCCCTGGGGGTTAGACCCCTCCGACGTGAATGCTACTAGGGGCGTCGCGCCTCCTCCCCTAGCACCCCGTCGTCTGCCTCCGCGACATCCTCTAACCATGATTACTTGCATGCACACAATCAACTCGATTAGCAATAGTATAATCCAATCATGTCAACGAAAGCCGTAGCGATCCAAAGTTGCGGGTCGAACTAGCTCCGATACCATATTTAACAACCCTCCCAATTTTCATGACATCAAGCTCTCAACAAGTGCAATTTTTTTATTTTTTTTTGTGTTCATGTGTACAAGGGAAATAATACATTATACTCTGTGTAGAAATTCAATGACAAACATGTCATGTGAAATGGTGACAACAACATGATGACCCAAGACGCACTTCAATCATCAAGAAGCAATGAACAACAATCAACCGACAAATAATAAGACTGACTACCCGCCCGTCCTACCCTACAATGGTTAGGACCTCCAAGACACATAAGAAAATGTAACATCCCGCTCTGACGCACTGAGAAAACTTATTCTTTGAGGACACTTGCTCGCAAGTGATCCGGACTATTATGATATTAAAACATCTGTCCTTGATTATGATGCATTATGGTAGATGACATGATGTTTTACTGCTTTGACATAGACAGGTGCTATTGACTTGGTTTTACTGGGTGTGTAGGTTTTTGAACCTTGAGGATGTAGAGGCATCAATGGAACCCCTTGGACTCCGAATTGAGTCAGGGAGTGTGCTATTTGGGTTGATTTATTTACAGTGATATTACATTGATTTGATGATATGATGTGGACCTGTTCTGACATGATTGTTGATGATGCAGGATGATGATAACTTACCGACCAGACTCACATATGGAGTAAAGGGGCCACACATGACTACCAGAGAGGTTGAGGGAGAGGTGTGGACAACAACCCTGCCATAGCCTACTAGCACTCTCGCCGTCGCTCAAACTGTAGGTTAACGATTACCTAGTTCGAGAGGACCCACGATGCCATGAGGGTAGATTGCGACAATCTCTCACGATGATTCTAAGGGGCGTGCAATAAGGCAGGTGCATTATTCCTTATAAGCCCTTAGTCTCCCACAAGTTCACCTGGTGGAGTATTGACTCCAGGGGTTATTGATGTCTACCAATTAATCAAGAGGCGAGTCGCACCCTTGGAGCACATGGTCCATCCTAAAGGGCACGTCATGAAAAAGAAACACAAGAGGCGAGTGGCACACTTGGAGCACGTGGTGCATCCTGAAGGGCACGTCGTGCAAAAGAAACACTAGAGGCGAGTGGCACCCTTGGAGCACGTAGTGCATCCTGAAGGGTACGTCGCGTTGATGATGTTAAAGGAATGAACCTAGATGGCCTAAGACTAATATCTCATTAAGAAATTTTAAAACAACTTCCCTAATTAAAATGTTGCATAGTTCATAATCTAAGTCCTAAATCTAAAACTTCGCTAGGGGTAAAATTTTGTCTACCCTGAAGAAAAATACCTTATAAAAATAAAATAAAAAATTTTAAACTAAAAACCACTTAAGTAATAGTTGTGGACTTCATAATTGTTTTGGGGTAAAATGAAGAGAGTAAGAACTTAATTAAAATCTGTGGATATCAAAGGTAAAGAAGAAATAAATTATTTAACTTGTGAAAGTGTAAAAAGATATTAAATTAATAATAAAAGGAAAAGAGTAAATAGCGCAACTGCCATTTTGGCTCTACTAAAAAGGGGAAAGAAGGGAATAATAAAAATTAGGAAACTAAGGAATGGAGGAAACATAATAAGGGAAAGAGGGGAACTTATGGTAAAAAGCAAGGTCAACATAGTAAAGAATCTACAATTAAGAACCTTCTAAATTGAACTAAATTAGCAGCTTCATTTTAGGGAAAGTATTTAAACCTGTAAGGGAATCTAGGAACACCTAGGAGTAAATTTAGGAGAAACTCTAGGTGGGTGAGGGAAATGAGACAATTATTAATTTAAAGAAACTAATTATTGGAGGAAAGTGGGGGATGGATGACACTTGTACGAAGGTGAATTATTAGAATTTTTTTATTAAAACTTAAATTAAATGAGATTTAGGGAAAGTTTGGAAGTACTAAAAGTCTATAAAAGAGAGAGGATAATAAAGATGGGGATTGGATGTTAGTGTAATGTTACGCTACTGGATTAGTGACTTGACTGATTTACTTGTGAGGAGTTGGGATTTTCCAGCTCGGATAGGAGTGGTAGCTCGGCCTTGCGAGCCGAGCTAGGAGCTATATGTACCATTTGGATAGTGTGTGGCCCCTTTGTGGCTCGGGGGACTAAGGAGGAAGCAGAGTACCCCTAGTGATTGGTAGGGAGGTACCAGTGTAGTCTTAACGGTCGGAGAGCGGGAGTTGCACAGAGCGCACGAACAGGCAATGGTACGCTTTTTTTTTGGTTGATTGATAGAATGTGTAGGATGTATGTTTTAGATCTGCATGTGTTTGGTAGGTAAACTGTTTGTCTGGTTTCATGACTAAAATTTTATAGCCTCACTGAATGATGGGTTGATTGATATCCGTGACTTTCGTCTTCCGCATGTTGTGACCACCCTATGAGCTGATTGTGTCCTTGAGGTTGTTATCCTTCGTTACTAGCTCACCAGTCCTCGCCTGAGCAGTCAGCCAAGAGCCTGATCTACGGTCATTGCCTTAGCGTTAAAAGACCTATGGATCTCAACTCCCTTATTTTCTGTGTGAGGATGGTGAAGCGAAGGCGAACCTTCAGCTGTCTACCTATGTGAATGTCCTTCCCTGATTGTTGACATACGTCCTTCAGTACGGCCTTGAATTTTGATTTTTGGCTTCCTTGTTGTTTATTCAATGCCTCAACTGATAGAATTGTTGTGATCCCTTCGATAAGTTTTCCTTTGGCTCTGGCATTCTCTTTCTATTGTCAGTATGTTTATATTGTTATCCCTAGATTTAAGAGGACTAAACTTCCATCTGCGTTGGGTTCTTGTTGGATTGACTTGTTTTATTACCTCTGCGATTAAATTGATGTAACAGATGTAAAAGTATTACCTTTTCCATTGTAATTAGGTAGTGGATGTAAAATATGATTTCAACATTTGTAATTATGTGAAGATGTAAATATTTCTCATGTGATTATAGATATATAATGGTTGTAAATTATTACCTCTGTATTTGCCATGATGTAATAAATGTAACAGGGTTACTTCTGCATTTGTTCCATATCTTGATGGATAAATTTTACCTTGTGTTTGGTCTTGGGTAAATGGTAACTCTATGACAGTAATCTGCGAGATTGGAACCTGGCCAATGATTTGATTGCATCTCAACCTATTTTGGAGTGGATTTTGAGTCTACAACTCGATCCATCTAGTCAGGGATTCCCTTCTTTGCAAAAA
>ML778343.1:880210-941053 GCA_009831015.1 Picea engelmannii
CACCTTGATTTATGTATGGCCTGAAGCCTCAGACACGTAGTGCACGGTCTCTTTCCCCTCATGGGCTCTCTCCTGGATGCCTTGTTTGGGATGTCTCATGACTGGGTACGTTGTCACATCGTTCGTTGGCTTCCAGTTGTAAGTTGAAGTGATTGTATGCCCTTTTATATTTTTATTTTCCTTCTGGCAATTTCGTTTGAAAATTGTTCCTGTAAATTGTTTCTGGCAATCCATTCTGGAAATTTCATTTGGAAATTGTTTCGATACATTGTTTCTGGAAATCCGTTATGGAAATTTGGTTTGGAATTTGTTCCTGCAAATTGTTTCTAGCATTTCGTTTCTAGCAATTTTTTGGTAAATTTGTTTCGGTAAAGATCATGCTGGTAATTCGTTTCTCTATGCAGATTACCCTGAGCATTTACCGTTTAAAATGAATTTGATCTGGGTGCTTATCTCTTGATCATGGAAAGAGACTCTGTCTCCCATCCTCCCCTACAGTCATGTTTCATCCCTTTTATTTTCCTTTGCCTGCATTTCTCTTGGTGGGCATGTTCATTTAGAACTCCGTTGCCAATATTTTAGACAGTGAATCTCACCATTGGCCTTATGGATTTTACCCTTCCAACCGGCTCCTTAACGTTCACAGATAATTGTCACCTTGGTACCTTGAGATAGGTTAGTCACTCGCTGGAATACATTGAGTTAATAAAGTCTCCATTACTTTTCCTACTATGACGTAAATAGTATTGTTAGTTATACACTAACTGATAAGATATTTGTTACTAATTGTCTCGTTTTTAAATACCGTGCTATTGCTTTATTAATTACCAAATAGTAGCCACTACTTTATCTTAGTTAATGCTTCATTAAATGTAAATGGCCAGGATATGGAGATATGGATTAACTCATAAATTGTTGACAGGCTGAAGCTATTTAATATTACCAACAATAACAATAGCATTTACATTATTTTGGTTGAATATAGAAAACTACTTTATTTTGCTAGTATTTAAGAACAACAATCTGCTTTATTCTAATCAAGCAATTTACTTATTTTAGTTAACATTTCATACAACAACTACTTCATTTTTATTAGTATTTAAAAACAACAATATACTTTATTTTCATAAAGGCAATCTACCTTATATGGTTAACATTTCATAACAGTAAATTACCTTATTTTAATAGTATTCAAAAATAGAAATCTACCTTATTTCATAAGAGCATTCTACCTTATTTCAGTTAGTTATTCATAACAACAAATTACTTATTTTAGTTACTATTTAATGATAGCAAGCTACTTAATTTAGCTAATGTTTCAATTAATGTTAATGGCTAGTAGAATTGTCCAATTGGAAGGTGTAACAATTAAGTTGATTGGTAAATAGTGACCTATTTGCAATTTCCAAGCTTGCTCATTGGATCTATGATTGAGGATGCATTTTATTTTTCATTATAGATCTAGTATTGATTACTTATACGTGATAAATTCCTTATCAGTAACGTTAAATTGGAGGGTGCATTAATGATTGATGGTAATTTAGATCTGTCCTTGGTGAACGATAACCATTGTTAAAGGGTTTGTAGATTTGACCATTTAGCCTTGATCAATGGATGAGTTGTTTAATAATTTGATGATTGTCCTTAGCTTAGTGGCCTTGGTCTTCTCATGTCGTGCGAGATGTAGACACCTCCATGTTCCTCAGAACAGTCGCCAGCCCTGAGACCTTAAATGGTTAAAATCGATGGGAACCTAGGCTTGAGCGTTTCTTATGTGTATTACAGGTCCTAACCATTACAGGGTAGGATGGATGGGTAGTCAGTCTTTTTTTTATTTTGTCGGTTGATTTTTGTTATTTACTGGCATATGTTGATGTGCATCTTAGATCTTTATGTTGATGTCGCAGTTGCATGTGTCATCATTCATCATCATGTGGCATCGAAGAATATAATGTCTTGCTACCCTTGCACACATGCACACACAAAAAAAAAAAATCACTTGTTATAAGAGGTTTGTCGGTGTAATGAGGAGGATCGTTACATATGGTATCACAGCAGTTTCAACCTGTGACTTGGGATCGCTATGGATTTCGTTGTTATGATTTGATTATACTGTTGCTAATTGAGTTGACTTGTGTGCATGCAGGTAATCATGGTTTGAGGATGCCATGGAGGAAGAGGACAGGGTGCTAGGGGAGGAGGCGCAACACCTCTAGTAGCATCTGCACCTGAGGGGTCTAACCCTCAGGGAGACAATTAGGTTCTCAGATAGGAGCAGATAGCAGTTGGCGATGTTTTCGGGATGATGAGATATTTTCAGCGCATGTCCGAGGCACTGATCAACCGTTTGGATAGAGATGAGGCCAGGGCACTGACACCCATTGAGGTTCTGCTACGTGCACCAACCGTTACTATTAGCATTCACCATGAACTCAAGAAGGTCAAATTTCCTGAGTTCTTTGGTGCCCCAGATGGCGCAGCCACTGAGGCATGGTTGGAGAACATGGCGATGTGATTCGCACTTCGCGATTATACCTCCAACATGAAGGTCTGCATGGTGGTATTTCAAATGAAGGGGAGCGCTCTTCTATGGTGGAAGATTCTCCTACCATAGTTGAACATGGCCGTCGAAGACGTGTCATGGGAATTGTTCGAGGAACGGTTCTGAGAGAGGTACCTTTTAGAGGAATTCATTGAGCGTCAACTCAATGAGTTCAATGCCTTACGACAGGGAGGTCGTATGGTACCCGAGTACGAGTCAGGTTTTATGGAGTTTCTCTTGTATGCTCCACACCTTAACACAGATAAACTTAAGGTCAACCAGACCCTTAGTGTTTTGATAGATCCCAGTGCTACTGAGAGTTTCATTTCTGGTGCAACGCTAAAAAGGATTAAAGTAAAGGTAGTCGAACAGGACGAGTTTAGCTTCGTAGAGATGGCTTCGGGAGCCAAAAATAAGGTTGGAGGAAAGGTTATGGGCTATGCCCTTAACCTGGGAGAGTTTTTCACGAGGACCAACCTGTACGTCACAATTCTAGGATATTATGATGTCGTGATTGGTATGGATTGGTTAGAATCGCATGAGGCGATACTCAACTGTAAGATGAAATGGTTGAGCTTGGTCAATGACGAGGGGTAGAGATGTGTGATTGTAGGACGGAACCAGGGAGTTTCCCTGAGGTTCGTCTCTTCCTTAAAGTTATGGAAGAGTATGCGCAAGGGATGCAAGATTTATGCGATCCTTGCGCTAAATGAGAAGGGAGTAGCGGAAGGTCTAGAACACCTTCCGGTGGTGAGAGAGTTTGCGGACGTGTTTCTGGAGGAGTTACCTGGGCTATCGTAGGAGAGGGAATTGGAGTTTACCATAGACCTAAAACCGGGGACTGAACCGATAGAAAGAACGCCTTATTGGATGTTGAACCCGGAGTTACAAGAGTTGAAAATGCAACTGAAGGAGTTGCTAGACATGGGACTAATACGTCCTAGTGTGTCACCGTGGGGTGCACCGATTATTTTCATAGGAAAGAAGGATGGATCATGGAGGCTTTGCATTGACTACCGTCAAATGAACAAGTCCACGATCAAGAATCAATATCCCTTGCCGAGAATTGATGATATGTTCGATCAAATGAAGGGTGTGACGGTCTTCTCCAAGATTGATTTGCGATCAGGGTATCACCAGATGTGGATCAAGGAGGATGACATCCCTAATACCGCCTTTAAGATGAGGTTTGGACACTACGAGTTTACTGTTTTACCATTTGGACTGACGAACACCCTAGGGGTATTTATGAGTTTGATGAACAAGGTGTTCTATGAGTACTTGGACAAGTTCGTCCAAGTATTCATTGATGATATTTTGATCTACTCTCAGACAACAGAGTTGCATGACGAGCACTTGCGCTTGGTACTACAGTGTCTGTGAGAGCACAAATTGTACGAAAAGTTGTCCAAATGCTCTTTTTATCAATCGAGGATTCACTACTTAGGGCATGTCATCTCCGACAAAGGTATCGCCATGGATCCAGCCAAGGTCGAGGCTATTATGGAATGGCCTGTGTCGACGAATGTCATAGAAGTGCGTAGCTTTATGGGTTTAGTCGGATACTATCAACGGTTTTTTGAGGGATTTTCGAAGATAGCAAATCCGATCATGGAATTGCAGAAGAAAAACAAGAAGTTTGTTTGGACCGAGAATTGCGCGGAAGCATTTCGGAGGCTTAAAGAGTTGTTGACGACAGCGCCAATACTAAAGGTCCCTGACATGGACGCGGACTTCTTGGTATGCACTGACGCATCCAAGGAAGGTTTAGGCGGAGTCTTAATGCAAGACGGACGAGTGATTACTTACATTTCGAGGAAACTGAGAAGGCATGAGGAGAACTATGCGACGCACGATTTGGAGTTATGAGCCATCATATATGCCTTGAAGGTTTGGAGACACTAACTTGTTGGATGAAAGTTTGAACTAAAGACTAATCATTGTGGACTACAACACATTTTTATGCAAAGTGACCTGAACGCGCGACAATGGCATTGGTCGAAATTTCTTAGTGAGTATGACTTTGAGATTACTTACATAAAGGGAACAATGAACCGAGTGGTGGATGATTTGAGTCGGAGACCACACATCTTTTCGGTGTTGCCTCTTCAGACAAATCTACGTGAAAAGATTCTCACTTTACAAAGTGATGATAACTGGTACAAAGAGGTCGAGGGTTTTATCGGACAAAACACAATGATGGTACCACGATATGAGGGATTTGCTTTTGACAGTGATGGGTTATTGAAGTTTAAAGGTCGGATTTACGTACCACCAAACGACGAGTTGAGGATGTTGATCCTAAGTGAGGCTCATAGAGCAGTTTACATGGTGCACCTGGGAGTCACGAAGATGAGGGAAGATATTAAACCCTTATTCTTCTGGAGGGGAATGAAGGCCGACATAGTTAACTATGTGGCCAGGTGTCTGGAGTGTCACCAGGTAAAGGATGAACATAGACACCCAACAGGATTACTACAACCACATGCCACTCCGGAATCGAAATGGGAGGTCATTTTGATGTATTTTATTGTTGTATTGCCACTGATGGAAAGGAAACATGACTCGATTCTCATAGTAGTAGACACTCTGACGAAGAGTGCTCACCTTGTTCCTGTGCATATGACGTATCAGGCACCTAACATTGCTATATTTTTCATCAATGAGATTGTGAGGCTGCATGGCATGCCTAAGAGGATTATATCCGATCAAGGATCAATGTTTACTGGATGATTTTGGATGAGTTTCCAAGAGGCCTTGGGAACCCAACTTAACTTTAGTACTGCGTATCACCCAGAGACTGACGGATAGACTGAATGAACAAACCAAACCTTGGAGGACATGTTGCGCATGTTCATAATGGATCAAAAAAAGAATTGGGAAGAATTATTACCTCTAGTAGAGTTCGTTGATAACAACAGTTAGCAGAGCACCATTAAAATGGTGCCTTTCGAGTTTCTTTACGGGCGACCATGTCGGACGCCCTTGATCTTGTATCGGCTTGAGGATAGGGTCCTGGTGGGACCAGAAGTGATCCAAGAAATGGAAGAACAAATGAAAATAGTAAGACAAGGGATTAAAGAAGCGCAGGATCGACATACGAGTTATGTCGATGCACACCGAGTCGACCGTAGTTATGAGGTCGACGATCAAGTCTTCTTACGGGTTAAACCGCATAAGAGTTCAATCAAGTTTGGGAAGGGAGATAAAAACTCTCCTAGGTTCATGGGACCCTTCGATATTGTGGAGAGAAAGGGGCCCGTGGCCTATCAGGTAGCCTTGCCTGATTCTTTGAGGTGTATGCATGATGTTTTTCATGTATCTGGTTTGAGACATTATATTAGTGATCCTACACATGTGATTGAGATGAGTTCCTTCTAGGTATCGGAAAAGGGTGCACTCACGGCTGAGCTGATTCACATCTTAGATCATCACGTTCGACAGTTACGATGTCGAATGGTAGATTAGGTCAAGGTCTAGTGGGACAATTATAGTCTGCACTCGGCGACCTGGGAGGATGCATATGATATGGGCCAACAGTTTCCATTTTTGTTTTATTGATAGACTTATGATGCTGTGATACACTTATTTCGGCATTTATACTATGAAACTTTGGGATGAAGTTTAGACCAAGAGGGGTTGTATGTAACATCCCTCTCTGGCGCACTAAGAAAACTTATTCTTTGAGGACACTTGCTTGCAAGTGATCCGGACTATTATGATATTAAAACATTTGTCCTTGATTATGATGTGTTATGGTAGATGACATGATGTTTTACTGCTTTGACATAGACAACTGCTATTGACTCGGTTTTACTGAGTGTGCAAGGTTTTGGACCTTGAGGATGCAGAGGCATCGATGGAACCCCTTGGACTCCAGATTGAGTCAGGGAGTGTGCTATTTGGGTTGATTTATTTACTGTGATATTACATTGATTTGATAATATGATGTGGACATGTTCTGACATGATTGTTGATGATGTAGGCTGACAATAGCTTGTCGACCAGACTCACATATGGAGTAAAAGGGCCACACACGACTACCATAGAGGTTGAGGGAGAGGTGTGGACAACAACCTTGACACAACCTACTAGCACTCCCGCCGTGGCTCCAACTGTAGGTTAACGATTACCTAGTTTGAGAGGGCCCACGATGTCATGAGGGTAGACTGCGATAGTCGCTCATGATGATTCTAAGGGGCATGCAATAAGGCGGGGGCCTTATTCCTTAGAAGCCCTTAGTCTCCCACAAGTTCACTTAGCGGATTATTGACTCCAGGGGTTATTGATGTCTACCAATCAGTCAAGAGGCGAGTGGCACCCTTGGAGCACGTGGTGCATCCTGAAGGGCACGTCGCGCAAAAGAAACATAAGAGGCGAGTGGCACCCTTGGAGCACGTGGTGCGTCCTGAAGGGCACATAGTGCAAAAGAAACACTAGAGGCGAGTGGCACCCTTGGAGTAAGTAGTGCGTCCTGAAGGGCACGTCGCGTTGATGATGTTAAAGGAATGAACCTAGATGTCCTAAGACTAATATCTCATTAATAAATTTTAAAACAACTTCCCTAATTAAAATGTCGCCTAGTTCAGAATCTAAGTCCTAAGTCTAAAACTTTGCTAGGGGTAAAATTTTGTCTACCCTTAAGAAAAATACCTTATAAAAATAAAATAATAAATTTTAAACTAAAAAGCACTTAAGTAATAGTTGTGGACTTCATAATTTTTTTGGGTAAAATGAAGAGAGTAAGAAGTTAATTAAAATCTGTGGATATCAAAGGTAAAGAAGAAATAAATTATTTAACTTGTGAAAGAGTAAAAAGATATTAAATTAATAATAAAAGGGAAAGAGTAAATAGCGCAAGTGCCATTTTGGCTCTAGTAAAAAGGGGAAAGAAGGGAATAATAAAAATTAGGAAACTAAGGAATGGAGGAAACATAATAAGGGAAAGAGGGGAACTTGTGGTAAAAAGCGAGGTCAACATAGTAAAGAATATGCAATTACGAACCTTCTAAATTGAACTAA
Source organism: Picea engelmannii (assembly GCA_009831015.1). Lineage (NCBI taxonomy): Eukaryota > Viridiplantae > Streptophyta > Pinopsida > Pinales > Pinaceae > Picea > Picea engelmannii. Next base: position 887,775 of record ML778343.1, read on the forward strand.
ATTAGCAACTTCATTTTAGGGAAAGTATTTAAACCTGTAAGGGAATCTAGTAACACCTAGAAGTAAATTTAGGAGCAACTCTGGGTGGGTGAGGGAAATGAGACAATTATTAATTTAAAGAAACTAATTATTGGAGGAAAGTGGGGGATGGATGACACTTGTACAAAGGAGAATTATTAGAAATTGTTTATTAAAACTTAAATTAAATGAGATTTAGGGAAAGTTTGGAAGTACTAAAAGTCTATAAAAGAGAGAGAGGAGAATGAAGATGGGGATCGGCTGTTAGCATAACGTTACACTGTCAGATTAGTGACTTGACTGATTTACCTGTGAGGAGTTGGGATTTTCCAGCTTGGATAGGAGTGGTAGCTCGGCCTTGCGAGGTGAGTTGGGAGCTAGATGTACCATCTAGATAGTGTGTGGCCCCTTTGCGGATCACGGGGCTAAGGGAGAAGCAAAGTACCCCTAGCGATAGGCAGGGAGGTACCGGTGTAGTCTCGACAGTCAGCGAGCGGGAGTTTCAAGAAGCACGCGGACGTCACTCGAAGCAAGCGAATAGGCAAGAGTACACTTTTTTATTTGGTTGATTGATAGAATGTGTAGGATGTATGTTTTAGATATGCATGTGTTGGGTAGGTAAAATGTTTGTCTGGTTTCATGACTGAAATTTTATAGCCTGGATGAATGATGGGTTGATTGATTTCCATGACTTTCGTCTCCCGCATGTCGTGACCACCCTATGAGCTGATTGTGTCCTTGAGGTTGTTATCCTTCATTACTATCTCACCAGTCCTCACCTGAGCAGTTAGCTAGGAGCCTGATCTATGGTCGTTGTCTTAGCGTTAAAATACCTATGGATCTCAATGCCCTGCTTTTCTGTGCGAGGATGGTGAAGCGAAGTTGAACCTTCAGTTGTCTACCTATGTGAATGTCCTTGCCTAATTGTTGACATACGTCCTTCAGTACGGCCTTGAATTTTGATTTTTGGCTTCCTTGTTGTTTATTCAACACCTCGACTGATAAAACTGTTGTGATCCCTTCGATAAGTTATCCTTTTTCTCTGGCATTCTCTTACTATTGTCATCATGTTTATATTGTTATCCTGATATTTAAGAGGACTAAACTTCCATTTACGTTGGGTTCTTGTTGGATTGACTTGTTTTATTACCTCTGTGATTAGATTGATGTAACAGATGTAAAAGTACTACCTCTTCCATTGTAATTAGGTAGTGGATGTAAAATATGATTTCAGTGTTTGTAATTATGTGAAGATGTAAATATTTCTCTTGCGATTGTAGATATATAATGGTTGTAAAAAATTACCTTCGTATTTGCCATGATGTAATAAATGTAACAGGGTTACTTCTGCGTTTGTTCGATATCTTGATGGATAAATTTTACCTTGCATTTGGTCTTGGGTAAATGGTAACTCTATGACAGTAATCTATGAGATTGGAACCTGGCCAACAGTTTGATTGCATCTCAACCTGTTTCAGAGAAGATTTTTTTACAGTGTCTTGCGGTTCGAGTGCCACTCAAAACACCTTGATTTATGTATTGCCTGAAGCCTGAGCCACGTAGGGCACTATCTCTTGCCCCTCGTGGGATCTCTTCTGGGCGCCTTGTTTGTGTTGTCTCATGACTGGGTGCGTTGTCACATCCTCTGTTGGCTTCCAGTTGTAAGTTGGAGTGATTGTATGCCTTTTTATATTTTTATTTTCCTTCTGGCAATTTCGTTTGAAAATTGTTCCTGTAAATTGTTTCTAGCAATCCGTTCTGTCAATTTCGTTTGGAAATTGTTCCTGTACATTGTTTCTGGCAATCTGTTATGGCAATTTCGTTTGGAATTTGTTCCTGTAAATTGTTTCAAGCAATTTGTTGGTAAATTCATTTCGTTAAAGATCATGCTGGCAATTCGTTTCTCTATGCAGATTACCCTGAGCATTTACTAATTAAAACAAATTCAATCTGGCTGCTTATCTCTTGATCATGGAAACAGACTCTGTCTCCCATCCTCCCCTACAACCACGATTCATCCCTTTTATTTTCCTTTGCCTGCATTTCTCTTAGTGGGCGTGTTCATTTAGAACTTTGTTGCCAATATTTTAGACAACGAATCTCACCATTGGCCTTATGGATTTTACCCTTCCAACTGGCTCCTTAACGTTCGCAGATAGTTGTCACCTTGGTACCTCGAGATAGGTTAGTCACTCGCTAGAATACATAGAGTTAATAAAGTCTCCATTACTTTTCCTGCTATGATGTAAATAGTATTGTTAGTCATACATTAACTGATAGGATATTTGTTAGTAATTGTCTCGTTTTTAAATACCGTGCTATTTCTTTATTAATTATCAAATAGTAGCCACTACTTTATCTTAGTTAATGCTTCATTAATGTAAATGGCTAGGAGATGGAGATGTGGATTAACTCATAAATTGTTGACATGTTGAAGCAATTAAATTATAGCAACAATAGCAATAACATTTACATTATTTTGGTTAAATATAGCAAACTACTTTATTTTGCTAGTATTTAAGAACAACAATCTGCTTTATTCTAATCAAGAAATTTACTTATTTTAGTTAACATTTCATACAACAACTACTTCATTTTTGTTAGTATTTAAAAACAACAATCTACTTTATTTTCATAAAGGCAATCTACCTTATATGGTTAACATTTCATAACAGTAAATTACCTTATTTGAATAGTATTCAGAAATAGCAATCTACCTTACTTCATAAGAGCATTCTACCTTATTTCAGTTAACAATTCATAACAGAAAATTACTTATTTTAGTTAGTATTTAATGATAGCAAGCTACTTAATTTAGCTAACATTTCAATTAATGTTAATGACTAGTAGAATTGTCCAATTGGAAGGTGTAATAATTAAGTTGATTGGTGAATAGTGACCTATTTGCAATATCTAGACCTGCTCATTGGATAAATGATTGAGGATGCATTTTATTTTTCATTATAGATCTAGTATTGATTACTTAGACGTGATAAATTGCTTATCGGTAACGTTAAATTGGAGGGTGCATTAATGATTGATGGTAATTTAGATCTATCCTTGGTGAATGATAACCATTGTTAAAGGGTTCATAGATTTGACCATTTAGCCTTTATCGATGGATGAGTTGTTTACTAATTTGATGATTTTCCTTAGCTTAGTGGCCTTGGTATTCTTGTGTCGGGCGGGATGTAGACACCTCCATGTTCCTCAGAATAGTCGCTATCCCTGAGACCTTAAATGGTTAAAATCGATGGGAACATGGGCTTGAGCATTGCTTATGTGTCTTAGAGGATCTAACCATTGCAGGGTAGGATGGATGGGTAGTCAGTCTTTTTTTTATTTTTTCGGTTGATTGTTGTTCTTTACTGGCAGATGTTGATGTGCGTCTTAGATATTTATGTTGATGTCGTAGTTGCATGTGTCATGATTCGTCATCATGTGGCAGTGGAGAGTATAATGTCTTGTTACCCTTGTACACACGCACACACACAAAAAACAATTTCACTTGTTATAAGAGGTTTGTCGGTGTAACAAGGAGGATCGTTACATATGGTATCAAAGCGGGTTCAACGCATGACTTGGGATCACTACGGCTTTCGTTGTTATAATTTGATTATACTGTTGCTAATTGAGTTGACTTGTGTGCGTGCAGGTAATCATGGTTAGAGGATGCCACGGAGGTAGACGACGGGGTGTTAGGGGAGGAGGAACGATGCCTCAAGTAGCATCTGCACCTGAGGGGTCTAACCCCCAGGGAGACGAGCATGTTCTCAAATAGGAGAAGATAGTAGTTGTCAATGTTGTCGGGATGATGAGATCTTTTCAGCGCATGTCCGAGGCATTGATCAGTCGTTTGGACAGAGATGAGGCCAAGGCGCCGGTACCCGTTGAGGTTCTGCCGCGCGCATCGGCCATTACTAGTAGCATTCACCGTGAACTCAAGAAGGTCAAATTTCTCAAGTTATTTGGTGCCCCAGATGGCGTAGCCACTGAGGCATGGTTGGAGAACATGGTGATGTGCTTCACACTTCACGATTATACCTCCAACATGAAGGTCCGTATGGCGGTCTTTCAACTAAAGGGGAGCACTCTTCTATGGTGGAAGACGCTCCTACCATAGCTGAACATGGTTTTCGAAGATGTGTCATGGGAACTGTTCGAGGAACGGTTCTGAGAGAGGTACCTTTCAGAGGAATTCATTGAGTGTCAGCTCAATGAGTTCAACGCCTTACGACAGAGAGGTCGTATGGTGCCCGAGTACGAGGCACGTTTTATGGAGCTGCTCTGGTATGCTCCGCACCTTAAAATAGAGAAACTTAAGGTCAATCGGTTCATGTTCGGCCTTAACGGAAGCCTGCGTAAAAAGGTTAGGATTTTGATGCCCCAAACCTTACACGATGTCATCTAAAAGGCCCTCATAGCAGAGGAGGAGCTTATCAATGGATGTCAGACCAGGACTCCAGTGAGACCAGCAGGGTGGGTCCCATATAGAACACAGTAGAACCAGACACCAGCGAGACATATGGAGGGATATCATGGATTCTAGAGGGGATCCACTTTCACTACACCCCGACGACCGTAGCCTCAGCAGCGGACTCCACATCTTGTGAGTTTTTATACAAAATAAAAACCAAGCAAAACAGCTCATGCACAGGTGTAGGTTTTGTTCCAAACAGTAAGCGAACAGGTGGAGGGGTTGGTCGAACATTTAATATTCAGTCTGAGAACTTACTGTCATTGAAATCAGCGTAGAGAGTGGTCTGAAGGTCAAGTGAGGGTATTGGCTGACCAGAAGGGGTAATGCATAGCCATTAACATACTTAACGTGGGTTCAAAACATAGTCAACAACCATTGTCATGCCAAGGTAATCGAGGTTCGAAGTGAAGCTGGTTGAGAATTTGCTGTAACAAAACGAAGGCATATAACCATGGTTTCGTGGGCATTCGGGCTCACTAAAAATGTAAGCTAAAAGGGCTGAGTTAAACTGCCATTACCCAATAGCATGCTGAAACGAAATAGCCAACAACCAAATTCCAGTAACAAATTACCCAACCACATTTCTAGAAACAATTCACAGTACCCCTTTACAACCCGAAAGTGCCAGAGGGAGATTCTTCAGTAACAGAACTACAAGGCAGATTGCCAGAACGAACATTTACAATGAAGGTGCCAGTGATGAGAATGGGTCAAACGAATTTTCTGAACCATTCGTATAATGAAATGCCAGAACAAGGATGAAATGCCAGAACAATTTCTTCATAACAGAGGTAAATAACTTTATTAACAGAAGTAAGTAACAACAGTAAAAAAAATTATTATCTCACAAATAATGGAGGTAAATAACTTTATTAACAAAGGTAAGTAACAACGGTGAAAAATTTTATTATCTCACAAATAGCATAGGTAAGTAACTTTATTCACAGAGGTAAGTAACAACGGTAAAAATTTTACTATATCGCAAATAGCAGAGGTAAGTAACTTTATTAATAGAGGTAAGTAACTCGCCCTCAAATTTTTTTTATTTTATTTGTCTAAGTAGTTAACAGGGGAAATTTTATTATCTGTGTAAGTAACAACGGTAAATTTATTTTATCATGAGGTTCTTCAATAGCTTATTATTTGTAATTCATACCCAAGAAAGCTATAGAATATAAAATTGTACATGATTTGCAACAATAATACTGTGTCACATGAGAAATTTTAAATAAAAACAGCAGTTACAATTGTAATCATCGAGTAAATAAATAAAAATAGCCAATCAATCCATTTACACCGATATACCAATCCCAACATAAGTCATAAATCATTCTATTCTACTAAAATACAAATCATGCCGTTTCCTTATCGCCCGCTTCGAATGACGTCCGCACGCTCCATGCCGCTCTGACTCGTCAACCGTCGAGACTACACCAGTACCTCCCAGCCAATGCTAGGGGTACTCTGCTTCCCCCTTAGCCCCCTGAGCCGCAAAGGGGCCACACACTATCCAGATGTTACATCTAACCCCCAGCTCACCTCGGAAGGCCGAGCTATTGCTCCTCTCCGAGCTGGGAAATCCCAACTCCCCCAAGTAAATCAGTCAAGTCACTAATCCGAAAGCATAATGTTATGCTAACATCTGATCCCCTTCTTCCTTCTCCTTCCTCTCTTTTATAGAGTTTTAGAACTTCCAAATTTTCCCTAAATCTCATTTAATTTAAGTTTTAAATACAAATCTTCTAAAAATTCTCCTTTGTACAAGTGTCATTCATCCCCCACATTCCTCTAATAATTAGTTTCTTTAATTTATTAAATTGTCTTATTTCCCTCACCCACCTAGAGTTACTCCTAAATTTACTCCTAGGTGTCCCTAGATTCCCTTACATGTTTTAAAGGCCTTCCCTAAAACGAAAATGCTAAGTCAGTTCATAATTAGAAGGTTCTTAAATGCAGATTCTTTACTAAGTTGGCCTCCCGCTTTTTACCATAAGTTCCCCTATTTCCTTTTTTATGTTACCTCCATTCCCTAGTTTCCTAATTTTTATAATTTCCCTCTTTCCCCTTTTTATTAGAGCTAAAAACGACAGTTGTGCAATTTAACCTCTTTTCCTTTTATTATTAATTTAATATCTTTTTACACTTTCTCAAGTTAAATAATTAAATTATTCTTTACCTTTTATTCACAGATTTTATTTAAGTTCTTACTCTCTTCATTTTACCCAAAAATTTATGAAGTCCACAATTATTGCTTAAGTGGTTTTTATTTTAAACTTTATCATTTTATTTTTATAGAGATATTTTCCTAAGGGTAGACAAAATTTTACCCCTGGAAAAGTTTTAAACTTAGAACTTATATTATGGACTAGGCAACATTTAATTAGGGGAGTTGTTTCTAAAATTTCTTAACGCGTTAAAAGTCTTAGGGCCATCTAGGTTCGTTCCTTTATCATTATCAATGTGACATTCCCTTCAGGATGCACTACATGCTCCAAGGGTGCCACTCGCCTCTTTTGTTTCTTTTGCACGATGTGCCCTTCAGGATGCACCACGTGCTCCAAGGGTGCCACTCGCCTCTTGATTGATTGGTAGACATCAATAACCCCTAGAGTCAACACTCCGCCAGGTGAACTTGTGGGAGACAAAGGGATTCTAAGGAATAAGGTCCCCACATTATTGTGCACCCATTAGAATCATCACAAGTGACTGTCGCAGTCTTCCCTCGCGGCATCGTGGGTCCTCTCGAACTAGGTAATCGTTAACCTATAGTTTGAGCCACAGCGAGAATGCTAGTAGGTTGTGGCAGGGATGTTGTCCACACCTCTCCCTCAACCTCTCTGGTAGTCATGTGTGGACCCTTTACTCCATATGTGAGTCTGGTCGACAAGCTTTCGTCAGCCTGCATCATCAACAAATCATGTCAGAACATATCCACATCATATCATCTAATCAAATGTACTAATATCACAGTAAAACAATCAAACCCCAATAGCACACTCCCTGACTCGATCTGAATTCCAAGGGGTTATGTCGATGCCTCTGCATCCTCAAGGTCCAAAACCCTGCACACTCAGTAAAACCAAATCAATAGCACATGTTTATGTCAATGCAGTAAAACATCATGTAATCTACCATAATGCATCATAATCAAGGACAAATGTTTTAATATCATAATAGTCTGGATCACTTGCGAGAAAGTGTCCTCAAAGAATAAGTTTTCTCAGTGCGCCAGAGCGGGATGTTACAATGTAGTTGTATTCATTTTAACAATGATACAACATAAAAAAAAATAGGGTGCATTGATTTCAATGCTAATGATATAACATAAAACAATAGGGTGAATTGATTTCAGTGATAATGATATAACATAAAATAATGTGGTGCATTGATTTCAATGACAATGCTATGAAAAATGATTCAGTGCATTAATTAATTCAAGAAATCATACGAAGGAAATTAATCCTCTATATTGACTTCAACTCTGAGATACATGCAATCATCAAGTGAAATGAGTTTAGCAATAATGTAGTGAAAACAAATTTCAAAACATATATTATAAGTTGAAGTCGTGTACTTTGTTTGGTTATGTGTGATTTATCTATTAGTATTTGCACATTAAAATAATTATAATATCAAGATATAAAAAATGTGAAAAGCGTATTAATTAATTAATACGCTTTCAGTTTATTAATTAATTGAAGAAATAATAGAAAGTAAATTAACACAATGATAAATAATTTAGAGTAATTAGAGTAGTTGTATTCATTTGAACAATGATATAGCATAAATCAATAGGGTGCATTGATTTCACTGATAATACTACGAAAAATGATTTAGTGCATTAATTAATTGAAGAAATAATACTAAGAAAATTAATCCTCCATATCGATTTTAAGTGTGAGATACAACAAATCATCAACATAAATGTGAGATACATTATATGTGATTTATGTATTAATATTTTCACATTAAAACAATTATAATATTAAGATATATAAAATGTGAAAAAGTGTTCAAATGGAGTTGACATGTGTTCCTCCTACAAGAATAATATAATATTGAGTAAATAGAAAAGAGAAAGTTTTAAGAGAACTATCTTAGTTGTGCTCTCTGATTTAGAACAATTAATTGGATTTATTTAATGAAAAAAAATGCATTGATTTAATTGATGATACAATAAAAAATGATTTATCATAATCAAGTAGTTGTATTCATGTTAACATAAAATAATAAGAGGTTTATTGATTTCAATGATAATAATAGAATATAAAACAATAAGGTGCATTGATTTAAGTGATAATACTATGAAAAATGACTACCAAATAAATTAATCCTTGATATTGATTTCAATGCTCAGATAAAACAAATCATCAAGTGAAATGAATTTAGGGTGAAAAAAATTTCAAAACATATATTATGAGTAGGGTGCATTGATTTTAGTGATATTGACATAACATAAAACAATTGGGTAGGGTGAATTGATTTCAATGATAATACTATGAAAAATAATTCAGTGCATTAATTAATTGAAAAAATGACACATGTCCCTTATAAAAGAATAATATAATTTCAAGACAGATACTATAAGTTGAAGTCATGGACTTTGTTTGGTTATGTGTGATTTAGCTATTAGTATTTTCACATTAAAACAATTATGATATTATGACATATAAAATGTGAAAAACGTGTTCAACAGGGAGTTGACACATGTCTCTCCTAAAAGAAAAATATAATATTGAGTAAATAAAAAAATATGCGTGGAAAACAATAGCATTAAATATAAAGTGAACTATCCTATATGTGCTATTTGAGATATTCTTGGAGAAAGTTTTAAGGAAACATTTTCCTTTTTGACATTTTTATGGGGATATTTTGCGATCAATTTTTTCTGAAAGATTTGAGTGATTGAGTCTATATAATTTGAGTGCCAAGATTTTTTAGGGTGGTGAATCCATTTATGCATTCAAAAATGCACTTTAAACAACATAAAAGGGTCATTTAACCAAGATTTGTTTCATCGGATCCCGATGAAAAAGTTCAAAAATTTGAATGTTTATACAAACCATCTTAGTTGTGCTTTATGATTTAGAAAAATCACCTGCATTGATTTAATGCAACAAAAAATGCATTGATTTAAGTGATGATACAATAAAAATGATTTGCATAATCAGGTAGTTGTGTTCATTTTAACAATGATACAACATAAAACAATAGGGTGCATTGATTTCAGTGCTGATGATATAACATAAAACAATAGGGTGCATTGATTTCAGTTATAATGCTATGAAAAATGATTCAGTGCATTAATTAATTGAACAAATCATATGACGGAAATTAATCCTCTATATTGACTTCAACTATGAGATACATGCAATCATCAAGTGAAATGAATCTAGCAATAATGTAGTGAAAACAAATTTCAAAACATATATTATAAGTTGAAGTCGTGTACATTGTTTGGTTATGTGTGATTTATCTATTAGTATTTGCTCATTAAAATAATTATAATATCGAGATATAAAAAATGTGAAAAGCGTATTAATTAATTAATACGCTTTCAGTGTATTAATTTATTGAAGAAATAATACAAAGTAAATTAACACAATGATAAATAATTTAGAGTAATTAGAGTAGTTGTATTCATTTGAACAATGATATAGCATAAAGCAATAGGGTGCATTGATTTCACTGATAATACTATGAAAAATGATTTAGTGCATTAATTAATTGAAGAAATAATACTAAGAAAATTAATCCTCCATATTGATTTTACGTGTGAGATACAACAAATCATCAAGAGAAATGTGAGATACATCATATGTGATTTATGTATTAATATTTTCACATTAAAACAATTATAACATTAAGATATATTAAATGTTAAAAAGTGCTCAAATGGAGTTGACATGTGTTCCTCCTACAAGAATAATATAATATTGAGTAAATAAAAAAGAGAAAGTTTTAAGAGAACTATCTTAGTTGTGCTCTCTGATTTAGAACAATTAATTGGATTTATTTAATGGAAAAAAATGCATTGATTTAAGTGATGATACAATAAAAAATCATTTATCATAATCAAGTAGTTGTATTCATGTTAACATAAAATAATAAGAGGTGTATTGATTTCAATGATAATAATAGAATATAAAACAATAAGGTGCATTGATTTAAGTGATAATACTATGAAAAATGACTACCAAATAAATTAATCCTCGATATTGCTTTCAATGCTCAATGATGCAGAACGCATGCCAAGGCACGTCTGCCCCACTAGGACCTTCCTCTTCCCAGGCCTGAAGATTTAAAATACTCCTCAACCCCCTGATCGGGAGTTCTCAATACCCACATACGTTATTTGTGATCTCCCTTCTTTAAATTGGGAAATCGGACCTTGCTGTATCGCGAGTCCTGAAAGCACAGATTCGGCCCTCACAAAACCCCGAAACCCAATGAGTATTTCCCAAGGCTTTCCTTACCCTTGTCGGGATTTTACCCGTCGGGAAATCATCCTTTACGAGGTCATGAATCACACACCTCACGGATCCCCGATTCCCGAGCTCCTATGCCACCTGGCCTTGACCACTTCTAGGATCAACCTTCTGACACCTGTCCTCCAATACACCCTTATACTGTCGAGAAATCGCATGTCGAAATTTCATGATTCCCGTTGTCAATATACACAGGACCTCCAAAACTCTGAACCCCGATGCGCGACGACACTTGTCCCCTATCACACCTTCCGGGGCCCATGACTCTGACTGTCGAGATACCGCGATTCCTGGGGTGACATTTCCTCTGTCCTCAGAAATCCCAAAATACCGAACTCCGATTCACGATCCTTGGAATCCTTTTGCCACGTACCCCTGCTGAGATCAACGGTTGAGATCCTTTCGGGAAATCGTGAATCGCGATTTATTCGTACAAGGGTTCCACTACCACAGAAACCCCGATATCCCGAACTCCAAATCTCTAGGGTCTTCTCTACTCCTCTAGGATTAAACCTGATGCAACTCTCTTGAGATATAACGATCGACGGGATTTCACTGTTTCCCTCAGTGAATCCTGACCATTGATTTCTCCTCCTTGAAGAATTCTCGCGAAAGTGGCAAAGTGTTCTGTCTCGCACTTTAACCTTCAAAGCCTGTGCTTGAAACTCATTCTTAAAACGTCCATGCACAACTTTCGGTACTTTCCTTTGGCGATTCCACGAAGGTGCTACACCTCCTGAGCTTTTCTCCAACTCTGATTCTTCAGAGGTTCTTGCGCACACTCCTTGCGCTCGACATTCAACAACTTTTCAAGTGTTGAATCTTTCATACTCTGCGCACTTCCTGCAGCAGCAGTCTTTAGCTTCCTTTGCTTAGTTTAAAAACTAAAACCTCTTCTTCAGCCTGCACCTCTCTCTTCTCGGATTCAACAACCCAAATCAACTTCGGGGTGAATGAGAACAAAAGTTCAACTACTGAGCCTTCATCAACGCACTCCTTGCAGATGAATTCAACTACCCACCTTGCAGGAATCTCTTGGCTTAGATAGAGAAACAATTGAAACTCATTTCCTCTCCCTTTCAGACTTCATTTTCGAAACATGAAATCACATGCACAGCATATACAAAGCAAATGCATATCCAAAAAACAAACATTCATGAGCATAACATAAACACACAGAGAATAGACACATAACCATGGATTTGAATCAGAATTTCATTCTATTAATTCAACATCTATACATGGGTGTTCTTCACAGTTTTATCTTCTTTTTCTGCTCTTCTCCTGAATGCTTGATTGTTATGTTACAATGATACAATGAGGGTGTCTATATCCGTTTTCCCTCTCGAACTCTAAAACTATCAAATCTACAATTAAAATCCTATCTACCAGCATTAACTAAATTAAATTTTGTCTATCTACCTAAGGACGAGAGCTTAAAGGCTCAAGGTCACATTACAATATACAAAGTGTGCTTCATTAAATCCACACATTAATGCTTAGTGCAACATTATCAAGGTGTTTTCAAAATTTGTGCTGGTGCTGTCCAGTTGTCTTCCGCTCCACGTTGGCTCGCTTGATGTGTTGGCGATGCTCCTGCATCACTCAGATACAACAAATCATCAAGTGAAATGAATTTAGGGTGAAAACTAATTTCAAAACATATATTATGAGTTGAAGGTGCTTCCCTAAATATGGCTCTATTATAGCAATTTATTGATCTACCTTTCAATTTCTATACTTTCATTTGGGTTGAGTCGATAAGTTCTGGACTTTGTGAAGGACCTATCATAAATTCAATGGAGTGTTAAATTAGTCATTGTGGAGGCAATCCTTTTGGACTTTCAAATACTTTTTGAAAGGATTGAAGCAATAAGGTGCAAGGATTTTTGTGATCTTGATATAACATAAAACTATAGGGTGCATTGATTTTAGTGATAATGACATAACATAAAACAATAGGGTAGGGTGCATTGATTTCAATGATAATACTATGAAAAATAAGGTGCAAGGATTTTAGTGATCTTGATATAACATAAAACTATAGGGTGCATTGATTTTAGTGATAATGACATAACATAAAGCAATAGGGTAGGGTTTATTGATTTCAATGATAATACTATGAAAAATGATTGAGTGCATTAATTAATTGAAAAAATGACACATGTCCCTTCTAAAAGAATAATATAATTTCAAAACAGATGTTATAAGTTGAAGTCATGGACTTTGTTTGGTTATGTGTGATTTAGCTATTAGTATTTTCACATTAAAACAATTATGATATTATTGTAAAGATCCTCCTCATTAAGACGACAACCTCTTATAGCAAGTGAAAATTTATTTTTTTGTGTGTATGTGCACGTGTGTACAAGATTAATAAATACATTCGACCCGGCGTCGCCATACGACGACGAACATGACGCATGCAATGCGATGACAACATAGAGATATAAGATGCACATGAACCTCTGTAAGCAAGAACGACAACCGACAGACAATAATAAGACTGACTACCCTCCCGTCCTACCCTGCAATGGTTAGGACCTCCAAGACACATAAACAACACTCAAGCCCAGGTTCCCATCGATTTTAACCATTTAAGGTCTCAGGGCTGGTGACTGTTCTGAGGAACGGGGAGGTGTCTACATCCCGCCCGACACAAGAAAACCCAACTAAACATGCTAAGTCAAAAGTGAGTGTAAATGAGTAAAAAGGGGTCATCTCATAAAGAATCGTAATTCAAGATTGGTAATACATTTTTTTTTCTCATGCAGCTTAACTATACGTCTGTTTTTTTTAAGGAGAAACTTCTAGGAGTGTGTAAAGAGGAACTATAAGCATAAGTTCATTAAGTGAACCCATAAGAAACTCCATTATCTTAATAATACAAAAATTATAACAAAAAATTACATTATGCCTCCATTATATGAAACAGATCATATCATTCATGAAGGCAATCAAGAGGAGTCACTTGTCGACATAGATATAAAGGGTAAGTACATTAAATGATTACCAGTCCAAGTACGAACACTAAAAATAAAGAAGATAAACGCCCTCAATGGAAATGCGAGCTATAGACTACTTTGCTAATATCTCGGTCCATCTTCAGGTTAAGCTAGCTAGTATTATAGTCTCCTTTAATATATCCTAGGTTATTTACCAAATCACATTTATTGATTTTTGGGCATGCAAATAAATTGATTTGACTAGATCTCACAATAAATGTATGGGTTAATGAGATTATTGGTAGAATAAAGTATTATAATGCAATGTAGACACTCAACTAATAACTCAAATACCCAAATCAAAAATATCTTTGGTTATTACCTAACACATTCTTAACTAAGGGATCTCCTACAACCATAGTTAGGGCATTCCTATTTCAAGGGACCAATCAGAGGCCTTTAGAAAAAAAAAATTAAACATGTTCTATAGGATGTTTTCCTCAGACTCTCCTTCCTTATTCAATTGAGTCACCTTATTCTAAAGTTGAACAAAAATTTAAATCCCATGTAGCGACCGCCCGTCTGAAAATTCCACAATGTCACATTATTTGTTGACTAATCACCGCGTAACTGAAATGCCAATAAACCTATTTTAACAAAGTTTTTATTGGAGAAAAAAGAATGCCTCAGTAGATTCCTATCCCGCCAGAATCATTCTCATCTGAACTAAATGAAAACAGTAAGTCCAAGGGTGACTATTGGTTCCAACGTGAATATCGAATAATAATTATTTCTGCCAGGAAGTTGCAAGAAGATTTTTACATCGTAAACAAGGAAACTTTTAAAACCTCTATCTATGGATAAAACCTATAAATATAAATTAATAATTATGTGGAATCACTCCACTTGGGAATTTTACAAAAAGTATTAAAAAACTACTGAGAGAAGTTGGGACACCCAAAAGTAGGAAAGCTAACAGAACTGTGCGGCTATGCTCAATTCTCTGCAGAGCTCAAAGGAAGTAATCAAGGGAAAGGCCACCTGAGCTACCTAACGCTAAAACCACAGGTGTACATAACTCGAATTTTGGGGAGGACCACGTCGTTACACACGCATGAAACTGCAAAGGTAAAAGTAATAACCGCAACATATGCAACACACAGAGGTTGGAGTGGCTGAAAAAAGATGCGTGTGGGTATCCGCCCCCCAATCGCATAGGAAACACCAACACATTCTATGGATAAATATAACGCCCAAATGAAATGATTATGAATCTGCCATTTGCATTGGGAGGGAGGTTAACGAGACCATAAGAAATAAAAACCATTCGGACAACAAAATAACACCGAACGCATTGAAGGGTGAAGTCGGATTCAGAATTCGTTTGCAAGAACTCCAGCGGAATCATTGAGGGTCAACATTGCAGAATGCCAGAAATAAATAATCTCCGACATACCAGAGAAAAATGATCACCATTTTCTTCATACAAATACAATCTCCATTGAAATATGAAGTGTAGAAAATCCATTGAATTATAATGTAAAAATTTTTCCAGTTGAAAAATAAAATATACAAATTGTCATTTAAAGAATAAAAAGCATGACAGACCCAAAATAAAAATCTTCGTGGCAATAACCATCCAATCGAGGTATGAGTTTGCTATATAAATTGCATTCATAAGGGATCAATGTTGTTACACGATATCACTTACCACATGGTATCTACGTATCAACACATAGTTAATAATTGAACTCTGATTACTCCACCTCCATGCATACACAACCCAGAATTATAACTGTAATAGCTATTGTCAACGGATTTTAGAGCCTCACATCAATAATTTAAGTGTGAATTTTCCATATCAGGGATATGCAGCCACGATGAGTAACACATAAACATAAGGTTTCAACCAATGATCAGTAAAATCCCAGCCTGAACACTGACCACAGAAATTTAGGCAATCACGAAAGGGGCAAAAGCCTAAGAAAAAAATCGTCCATCATTACTATGCAGAGACAGATTGCAAAGAAAGACTTATCCGACGATCAAAATGCACAACAAGGAACTTCATCGTCAATCAAGTTCAAGGTTATCAACACACCCAGGCAGCAAGACAAACCATTCGGCCCAAGACAACAACAGAGGTAGACATTTAATGATGTAGATACAATGGACGGGGTATAGATTATTTTCCATTAGTTACCGGATTACAATAGCTGAGTCAACGCTTATACAACAATACAATTTTAATTTCCGAAGTAAATAAATACGCATTCTACTCTACCAAATAAGGATCATACCATTGCCTTATCGCCTGCCTCAAATGACTCCCATGCGCTCCGTGCCGCTCCCACTCGTCGACCGCCGAGACCTCACCGGTACCTCCCAGCCAACGTTAGGGGTACTCTGCTTCCCCCTTATCCCCCCTAGTTGCAAAGGGGCCATACCATATCCAGATGGTGTGTCTATCTCCCAGATCGCCTCGCAAGGCCGAGCTACCACTCCTATCCGAGATGGGAAAACCCAACTCCCCACAAGTAATCAGTCAAGTCACAAATCCGGCAGCGTAACGTTACACTAACAGCCAATCCCTTTCTTCCTCATCTTCCCTTTCTTTTATAGAGTTTTTAGAACCTCCAACTTTCCCTAAATCACATTTAAATTAAGTTTTAATAAAATATTCTAAATATTCTCCTTCGCACAAGTGTCGTCCATCCCCCTCTTTCCTCCAATAATTTTTTTCTTTAAATTTATTAATTGTCTCATTTCCCTCACCCACCTAGAGTTGCTCCTAAATTTACTCCTAGGTTTTCCTAGATTCCCTTATAGGTTTAAATACTTTCCCTAAAATGAAGTTGCTAATTTAGTTCATTTTAGAAGGTTCTTAATTGCAGATTCCTTACTATGTTGACCTCGTTTTTTACCATAAGTTCCCCTCTTTCCATTATTATGTTTCCCCCCATTCCTTAGTTTCCTAATTTTTTTTATTCCCTTCTTTCCCCTTTTATTAGGGCCAAAATGGTAGTTGCGCTATTTACTCTTTTCCTTTTATTATTAATTTGAAATCTTTTTACACTTTCACAAGTTAATTAATTTATTTCTTCTTTACAATTTAAAACCACAGATTTTAATTAAATTATTACTCTCTTCATTTTACCCCAAAAATTTATGAAGACTAAAACTATTACTTAAGTGGTTTTTAGTTTAAATTTTTATTTTTATTTTTATACGGTCTTTTCTTAAGGTTAGACAAAATTTTACCTTGAGAAGTTTTAGACTTAGGACTTAGATTTTGAACTAGGTGACATTTAATTAGGGAAGTAGTTTAAGAATTTCTTAATGTGTTAAATGTATTAGGGCCATCTAGGTTTGTTCCTTCATCAACATCAACACGACGTTCCTTTCAGGACGCACCACGTGCTCTAAGGATGCCACTCGCTTGTTTGTTTCTTTTGCGTGACATGCCCTTCAGGATGCACCACGTGCTCCAAGGGTGCCACTCACCGACTTGACTGATTGGTAGACATCAATAACCTCTAGAGTCAACACTCCGCCAGGTGAACTTGTGGGAGTCTAAGGGCTTCTAAGGAATAAGGCCCCTCCCTTATTGCGCGCCCCTTAGAGTCATCGTGAGTGACTGTCGCAGTCTACCCTCATGACATCGTGGATCCTCTCGAACTAGGTAATAATTAACCTACAGTTCGATCCACGATGGGAGTGCTAGTAGGTTGTGGCAGGGCGGTTGTCCACACCTCTCCCTCAACCTCGTTAGACAAAATTTTACCTTGAGAAGTTTTAGACTTAGGACTTAGATTTTGAACTAGGTGACATTTAATTAGGGAAGTAGTTTAAGAATTTCTTAATGTGTTAAATGTCTTAGGGCCATCTAGGTTTGTTCCTTCATCAACATCAATGCGACGTGCCTTTCAGGACGCACCACGTGCTCTAAGGATGCCACTCTCTTGTTTGTTTCTTTTGCGTGACGTGCCCTTCAGGATGCACCACGTGCTCCAAGGGTGCCACTCACCGACTTGACTGATTCGTAGACATCAATAACCTCTAGAGTCAACACTCCGCCAGGTGAACTTGTGGGAGTCTAAGGGCTTCTAAGGAATAAGGCCCCTGCCTTATTGCGCGCCCCTTAGAGTCATCGTGAGTGACTGTCGCAGTCTGCCCTCATGACATTGTGGATCCCCTCGAACTAGGTAATCATTAACCTACAGTTCGAGCCACGACGGGAGTGATAGTAGGTTGTGGCAGGGTTGTTGTCCACACCTCTCCCTCAACCTCTTTTGTAATCGTGTGTGGCCCATTTACTCGATATGTGAGTCTGGTCAGCAAGCTATCGTCAGCCTGCATCATCAACAATCGTATCAGAATATTTCCACATCATATCATATAATCAAATGTACTAGAATCATAGTAAAAAATCAACCCCAAAAGCACACTCCCTAACTCGATCCAGAGTCCAAGGGGTCCCATCGATGCCTCTACATCCTCAAGGTCAAAAACCCTGCACACTTAGTAAAACCGAGTCAATAGGACCTATCCATGTCAAAGCAGTAAAACATCATGTCATCTATCATATCACATCATAATCAAGGATAAACGTTTTCTTATCATAAAAGTCCAGATCACTTGCGAGCAAGTGTCCTCAAAGAATAAGTTTTCTCAGTGCGCTAGACCGGGATGTTACATACACCCCCTCTTGGTCTAAACTTCATCCTGAAGTTTCATAGTATAAATGCAGAAATAAGTGTATCACAGTATCATAAGTCTATCAATCAAACAAAAATGGAAACTGTTGGCGCATATCATATGCGTCCTCCCAGGTCGCCGAGTGCGGACTATAATTGTCCCACTGGACCTTGACCTGATCTACCGTTCGATGTCGTAACTGTTGAACGTGATGATCTAATATGCAGACCGGCTCAGCTGTGAGTGCTCCCTCATCTTATACCTACAAGGAAGTCATGTCAATCACATGTGTAGGATCATTGATATAATGTCTCAAAACAGATACATGAAAAACATCATACATACGCCTCAAAGAATCAGGAAGGCTAGTCGATAGGCCATGGGCCCCTTTCTCTCCACAATATTGAAAGGTCCCACGAACCTAGTAGAGAGTTTATCTCCCTTTCCAAACTTGATCAAACTCTTATGTGGTTTAACTCGCAACAAGACTCGATCGCCAACCTCATAACTACGGTCGACTCGGTGTGCATCGACATAACTCTTATGTCGATCTTGCGCTTCTTAAATCCTTTGTCTTATGGTTTTCATTTGCTCTTCCATTTCTTGGATCGCTTATGGTCCCACTAGGTCCCTATCCTCAAGCTGATCCCAACTCAAGGGCGTCTGACATGGTCGCCCATAAATAAACTCGAAAGGTGCCATCTTAATTTTGCTCTGATAATTGTTGTTGTAAGCGAACTCTACCAGTGGCAAGAATTCTTCCCAACACTTATGTTGCTCCATCACGTACATTCACAACATGTCTTCCAAGGTTTTTTTAGTTCATTCTGTCTTCCCTTCAGTCTTTGGGTGATACGCAGTACTAAAGTTAAGTTGGGTTCCCAAGGCCTCATGGAAACTCGTCCAAAATCGTCCAGTAAACACCGCTCCTCGATCAGATATAATCCTCTTAGGCATGCCATGCAGCCTCACAATATCACTAATGAAAAATCTATCTATGTCAGGTGCATGATACGTTGTACGCACAGGAATAAAGTGAGAACTGTTCGTCAGAGTGTCTATTACTACGAAAATCGAGTCATGTCTCCTTGTCGTCAGTGGTAATCCAATAATAAAATCCATCGAAATGACCTCCCATTTCGATTCCGGAATGGAATGTGGTTGTAGTAATCCTATTGGATGTCTATGTTCAGCCTTTACCTGCTGACACTCCAGACACCTGGCCACATAGTTAACTATGTCGGCCTTCATTCCCCTCTAGAAGAATAAGGGTTTAATATCTTCCCTCATCTTCGTGACTCCCGGGTGAGCCATGTAAACTGTTCTATGAGCCTCGCTCAAGATCAACATCCTCAACTTGTCGTTTGGCGGTACGTAAATATGACTTTTAAACCTTAATAACGCATCGCTATCAAATGAATATCCCTCATACCGTGGTACCATCATTGTGTTTTGTCCGATAAAACCCTTGACCTCTTTGTACCAGTCGTCGTCACGCTGTAAAGTGAGAATATTCTCACGTAGATTCGTTTGAAGAGGAAACACCGAAAATATGCGTGGTCTCCGACTCAAATCATCTGCCACTCGGTTCACAGTTCCCTTTATGTAACTAATCACAAAGTCATATTCGCTAAGCAATTCCGACCAACGTCGTTGTCACGCGTTCAGGTTGCTTTGCGTAAATATGTGTTGTAGTCCACAATGATCAGTCTTTAGTTCAAATTTTCATCCAACAAGGTAGTGTCTCCAAACCTTCAAGGAATATACGATGGCTAATAACTCCAAATCGTGCGTCCCGTAGTTCTCTTCATGCCTTCTCAGTTTCCTCGAAATGTAAGCAATCACTCGTCCTTCCTGCATCAAGACTCCGCCTAAACCTTCCTTGGATGTGTCTGTGCATACCAAGAAGTCTGCGTCCATGTCAGGGACCTTTAGTATCGGCGCTGTCGTCAACAACTCCTTAAGCCTCTGAAATGCTTTCATGCATTTCTCGGTCCAAACAAACTTCTTGTTTTTCTTTTGCAATTCTGTAATCAGATTTGCTATCTTCGAAAATCCCTCGACAAACCGTCGATAGTATCCTACTAAACCCATAAAGCTATGCACATCTGTGACAATCCTTGGTGCAGGCCATTCCATAATAGCCTATACCTTGGCTGGATCCACAGCGATACCTTCGTCGGAGATGACATGCCCTAAGCAGTGAATCCTCGATTGATAGAAAGAGCATTTGGAAAACTTCCCATACAATTTGTGCTCTCACAGACACTGTAGTACCAAGCACAAGTGCTCGTCATGCTTCTCCATCGTCCGAGAGTAGATGAAAATATCGTCAATGAATACCTGAACGAACTTGTCCAGGTACTCACGGAACACCCCATTCATCAAACTCATAAAAACCCCTGGGGCATTTGTCAGTCCAAACGGTAAAACAGTAAACTCGTAGTGTCCAAACCTCGTCTTAAAGCTGGTATTAGGGATGTCATCCTCCTTGATTCACAACTGGTGATATCCTGATCACAAATCGATCTTGGAGAACACCGTCGCACCCTTCATTTGATCGAACATATCATTGATTCTTGGTAAGGGATATTGATTCTTGATCGTAGCCTTGTTCAGTTGACGGTAGTCAATGCAAATCCTCCACGATCCATCCTTCTTTTGTATGAAAATAATAGGTGCACCTCATGGTGACACACTAGTACATATTAGTCCCAGGTCCAACAACTCCTTCATTTGCATTTTCAACTCTTCCAACTCCGGGGTCGACATCCGATAAGGCGTTCTTGCTATCGGTTTGGTTCCTGGTTTTAGGTATATGGTAAACTCCAATTCCCTTTCCGGCGGCATCCCAGGTAACTCCTCTGGAAATACATCCGCAAACTCTCTCACTACCAGAAGGTGTTCTAGGCCTTCCGCCACTCCCTTCTCATTTAGCGCAAGGATTTCATAAAGCTTGCACCCCTTGCGCATACTCTTCCAAGATTGTGAGGAAGAGATGAACCTCAGGGATACTCCCTGGTTCCATCCTACAATCACACGTCTCTGTCCTTCATCATCAACCAAGATCAACCATTTCATATTACCATTGAGTATCGCCTCATGCGATTCCAACCAATCCATACCAATCACGACATCATAAGATCCTAAGATTGTTACGTACAAGTTGACCCTCGTGACAAACTCTCCTAGGTTAAGGGCACATCCCGTAACCTTTCCTCCAACCTTCTGTTTGGCTCCCAAATCCATCTCTATGACGCTAAACTCATCCTGTTCGATTGCCTTTACCTTAATCCTTTTTACCGTTGCACTAGAAATGAAACTCTCAGTAGCACCTGGGTCTATCAAAATACTAAGGGTCTGGTCAGCGACAATACCTGTCATCTCGTGCACAGTCGACTGGTGCTCTTCCTGATGGTTATTCACCGCTGCATGAATCTAATGGGCCTTGCCCATATCTCCCATTGTAGTGGGTCTGGCTGATCCGGATGCTCTAGTCCTCTCCACAGGATAGTCACGCTGGTAGTGTGGCTCCCCACATGTCCAACACCCCTTCTTCGGCCCAGTAGTCCTGGTACCCGAAGTAGAATATGATGGGCCACTAGCCTGGAACCCTGGTCTGTTCTACTGAACAGGCCTAAACTGTTGTTGTTGCGGGAAACACTGTTGTTGATGTTATGGTCCCCGATAAGGTGTCTGCGGCTGAGGCAGTGGTCAACGGGGTGTAGTGAAAGTGGATCCCCTCTGGAGGCCACGATATCCTGGCGTATGTCTTGCTAGTGTCTGATGCTGCGGTGTTCCAGATGAACCTTGCCTTACTGGTCTCGCTGGAGTCTTGTTCTGACCCCCACTGATAATCTCCTCCTCTGCTATGAGGGCCTTTTGGACAACATCGTGCAAGGTTTGAGGCATCAAAATCCTAACCTTTGCACGCAGGCTTCTGTTAAGGCCGAACATGAGCGGGTTGACCTTAAGTTTCTATGTGTTAAGGTGCGGAGCATACCAGAGGAGCTCCATAAAATGTGCCTCATACTCGGGCACCGTACGAACTCCCTATCGTAAAGCGTTGAACTCATTGAGCTGACGCTCAATGAATTCCTCTGAAATGTACCTCTCTCGGAACCGTTCCTTGAATAGTTCCCATGACACATCTTCAACAACCATGTTCAGCTGTGGTAGGAGCGTCTTCCACCATAGAAGAGCTCTCTCCTTCAGTTGAAAGACTGCCATGCAGACCTTCATGTTGGAGGTATAATCGCGAAGTGCAAAGAACATCTCCATATTCTCCAACCATGCCTTGGCGGCTGCGCCGTATAGGGCACCAAAGAACTCGAGAAATTTGACCTTCTCAAGTTCACGGTGAATTCTACCAGTAATGGTTGGTGTGCGCAGCAGAACCTCAGCGAGTGCCAGTTCCCTGGCCTCATCTCTGTCCAAACGGCTAATCAGTGCCTCAGACATGCGCTGAAAAGATCTCATCATCCTGACTACATCGCCAACTTCTATCTCCTCCTATCCGAGAACCTTCTCATCTCCCAGGGGGTTAGATGCCTTAGGTTTGGATGCTACTGGAGGCATCGCACCTCCTCCCCTAGCACCTCGTCGTCTGCCTCCACGACGTCCTCTAACCATGATTACCTGCATGCACACAATCAACTCGATCAGCAAGAGTATAATTAAATCATGTCTACGAAAGCCATAGCGATCCCAAGTCATGGGTTGAACCTCTCTCTAATACCATATGTAAAGATCCTCCTCGTTACGATGACAACCTCTTATAGCAAGTGAAAAAAAAAATTGTGTGTGTATGTGTACATGTGTACAAGGTTAATAAATACATTCGACTCGGCGTCGCCATACGATTATGAACATGACGCATGCAATGCGATGATAACATAGAGATCTAAGATGCACATAAACCTCTGTAAGCAAGAACGACAACCGACATGAAATAATAAGACTGACTACCCTCCCATCCTACCCTGCAATGGTTAGGACCTCCAAGACACATAAGCAACGCTCAATCCCAGGTTCACATCGATTTTAACAATTTAAGGTCTCAGGGCTGGCCACTGTTCTGAGGAACAGGGAGGTGTCTACATCCTTCTCGACACAAGAAGACCCAACTAAATGTTCTAAGTCAATAATGAGTGTAAATGAGTAAAAAGGGGTCATCTCATAAAGAATCGTAATTCAAGAGTGGTAATACATTTTTTTTTTCTCATGCAGCTTAACTATACGTCTATTTTTTTTAAGGAGAAACTTCTAGGAGTGTGTAAAGAGGAACTATAAGCATAAGTTCATTAAGTGAACACATAATAAACTCCATTATCTTAATAATACAAAAATTATAACAACAAATTACATTATGCCTCCATTATATGAAACAGATCATATCATTCATGAAAGCAATCAAGAGGAGTCACATGTCGGCATAGATATAAGGGGTAAGTACATTAAATGATTACTATTCCAAGTACGAACACTAAAAAGAAAGAACATCAACACCCTCAACAGAAATGCGAGCTATAGACTACTTCGCCAATATCCCGGTCCATCTTCAGGTCAAGCTAGCTAGTATTACAGTCTCCTTTAATATATCCTAGGTTATTTAGCAAATCACATTTATTGAGTTTTGGGCATGCAAATAAATTGATTTGACTATATCTCACAATAAAGGTATGGGTTAATGAGATTCTTGGTAGAATAAAGTATTATAATGCAATATAGACACTCACAAAATAGCTCAAATACCCAAATCAAAAAGAGCTTTGGTTCTTACCTAACACATTCTTAACTAAGGGATCTCCTAGAACCATAGTTAGGGCATTCCTATTTCAAGGGACCAATCAGAGACCTTTAGAAAAAAAAATTTAAACATGTTCTATAGGATGTGTTCCTCAAACTCTCCTTCCTTATTCAATTGAATCACCTTATTCTAAAGTCAAACAAAAATTTAAATCCCAAGTAGCGACCGCCCGTCTGAAAATTCCACAATGTCACATTATTTGTTGACTAATCACCATGTAACTGAAATGCCAATAAACCTATTTTAACAAAGTTTTTATTGGAGAAAAAAGAATGCCTCAGTAGATTCCTATCCCACCAGAATCATTCCCATCCGAACTAAATGAAAACAGTAAGTCCAAGGGTGACTATTGGTTCCAGCGTGAATATTGAATAACAATTATTTCTGCTAGGAAGTTGTAAGAATATTTTTACATCGTAAACAAGGAAACTTTTAAAACCTCTATCTATGGATAAAACCTGTAAATATAACTTAATAATTATGTGGAATCACTCTGCTTGGGCATTTTATAAAAAGTAATAAAAAACTACTGAGAGAAGTTGGGACACCCAAAAGTAGGAAAGCTAACAAAATCGTGTGGCTATGCTCAATTCTCTGCAGTGCTCAAAGGAAGTAATGAAGGGAAAGGACACCTGATCTACCTAATTCTAAAAGCACAAGTGTACATCACTTGAATTTCGGGGAGGACCACAACGTTACACACGCATGAAACTGCAGAGGTAAAAGTAATAACCGCAACATATGCAGCACGCAGATGTTGGAGTGGTTGAAAAAAAATGCGTGTGGGTATCCGCCCCCCAATCACACAGGAAACACCAACACATTCTATGGATAAATATAATGCGCAAACTCAGTGATTATGAATCCGCCATTTGCATTGGGAGGGAGGTTAACCAAACCATAAGAAATAAGAACCATTCAGACAACAAAACAACACTGAATGCGTTGAAGGGTGAAGTGGGATTCAAAATTCGTTTGCAAGAACTCCAGCAGAATCGTTGAGGGTCAACGCTGCAGAATTCCAGAAATAAATAATCTTCGACATACCATAGAAAAAGGATCACCATTTGCTTGATACAAATACAATCTCCATTGAAATATGAAGTGTGGAAAATCCATTGAATTATAATGTAAAAATTTTTCCAATTGAAAAATAAAATATACAAATTGTCATTTAAAGCATAAAAATCATGACAGACCCAAAATAAAAATCGCCATGGCAATAACCATCCAATCGAGGTATGATTTTTCTATATAAATTGCATTCATAAGGGATCACTGTTGTTACACAATATCACTTACCACATGGTATCTACGTATCAACACATAGTTAAGAATTGAACTCTGATTACTCCGCCTCCATGCATATACAACCCAGAATTATAGCTGTAACAGCTATTGTCAATGGATTTTAGAGCCACACATCAATAATTTAAGTGCGAATTTTCCATATCAGGGTTATGCAGCCATGATGAGTAACAAAGAAACATAAGGTTTCAACCAATGATCAGTAAAATCCTATCCTGAACGCTGACCACATATTTTAGGCAATCACGAAAGGGGCAAAAGATTAAGAAAAAATTCGTCCATCATTATTGTGCAGAGACAGATTGCAAAGAAAGACTTATACGGCGATCAAAACGCACAACAAGGAACTTTGCCGTCAATCAAGTTCAAGGTTATCAACACACCCAGGGAGAAATACAAACCATTCGGCCTGGGACAAAAACAGAGGTAGACATTTAATGATGTAGATACAATGGACGGGGTATAGATTATTTTCCATCAATTACCGAATTACAACAGCTGAGTCAACACTTATACAACACTACAATTTTAATTGCCGAAGTAAATAAATATGCATTCTACTCTACCAAATAAGGATCATACCATTGCCTTATTTCCTGCCTTGAATGACTCCCGTGCGCTCCATGCCGCTCCCGCTCGCCGCTCACCGATCGCCGAGACCTCACCGGTACCTCCCAGCCAACGCTAGGGGTACTTTTCTTCCCCTTAGCCCCCCGAGCTACAAAGGGGCCACACAATATCCAGATGGTGTGTCTAGCTTCCAGCTCACCTCACAAGGCCGAGCTACCACTCCTATCCGAGCTGGGAAAACCCAACTCCCCACAGGTAATCAGTCAAGTCACAAATACGGCAACGCAACGTTACGCTAACAGTCGATCCCTTTCTTCCTCATTTTCCCTTTCTTTTATAGATTTTTTAGAACCTCCAACTTTCCCTAAATCACATTTAAATTAAGTTTTAATAAAATATTCTAAATATTCCCCTTCGCACAAGTGTCGTCCATCCCCCTCTTTCCTCCAATAATTATTTTCTTTAAATTTATTAATTGTCTCATTTCCCTCACCCACCTAGAGTTGCTCCTAAATTTACTCCTAGGTGTTCCTAGATTCCCTTATAGGTTTAAATACTTTCCCTAAAATGAAGTTGCTAATTTAGTTCATTTTAGAAGGTTCTTAATTGCAGATTCCTTACTATGTTGACCTCTCTTTTTACCATAAGTTCCCCTCTTTCCCTTATTATGTTTCCCCCCATTCCTTAGTTTCCTAATTTTTATTATTCCCTTCTTTCCTAATTTACTCTTTTCCTTTTATTATTAATTTGAAATCTTTTTACACGTTCACAAGTTAATTAATTTATTTCTTCTTTACAATTTAAAACCACGGATTTTAATTAAATTATTACTCTCTTCATTTTACCTCAAAAATTTATGAAGACTAAAACTATTACTTAAGTGGTTTTTAGTTTAAATTTTTATTTTTATTTTTGTAGGGTCTTTTCTTAAGGTTAGACAAAATTTTACCCTGAGAAGTTTTAGACTTAGGACTTAGATTCTGAACTAGGCGACATTTAATTAGGGAAATAGTTTAAGAATTTCTTAATGTGTTAAATCTCTGAGGGAAATATAGGTTTGTTCCTTCATCAACATCAATGCAAAGTGCCTTTCAAGACGCACCACGTGCTCCAAGGGTGTCACTCGCCTCGTTTGTTTCTTTTGTGTGACCTGCCCTTCAGGATGCACCACATGCTCCAAGGGTGCCACTCGCTTGTTTCTTTCTTTTGCGTGACGTTCCCTTCAGGATGCACCACGTGCTCCAAGGGTGCCACTCACTGACTTGACTGATTGGTAGACATCAATAACCCCTGGAGTCAACACTCCGCCAAGTGAACTTGTGGGAGACTAAGGGATTCTAAGGAATTACGCCCCCACCTTATTGTGTGCCCCTTAGAGTCATCGTGAGCGACTGTCACAGTCTGCCCTCACGGCATCGTGGATCCTCTCGAACTAGGTAATCATTAACCTATAGTTCGAACCACAGTGGGAGTGATAGTAGGTTGTGGCAGGGCTATTGTCCACACCTCTCCCTCAACCTCTCTGGTAATCGTGTGTGGCCCCTTTACTCCATATGTGAGTCTGGTCGGAAAGCTATCGTCAGCCTGCATCATCAACAATCGTATCAGAACATGTCCACATCATTTCATATAATCAAATGTAATAGAATCACAGTAAACGATCAACCCCAAAAGCACACTCCCTGACGCGATCCAGAGTCCAAGGGGTCCCGTCGATGCCTCTACATCCTCAAGGTCAAAAACCCTTCACACTCAGTAAAACGGAGTCAATATCACTTGTCCATGTCAAAGAAGTAAAACATCATGTCATCTATCATATCGCATCATAATCAAGGATAAATGTTTTCTTATCATAAAAGTCCAGATCACTTGCGAGCAAGTGTCCTCAAAGAATAAGTTTTCTCAGTGCGCCAGAGTGGGATGTTACAATTATGATATATAAAATGTGAAAAATGTGTTCAACATGGAGTTAACATGTGTCTCTCCTAAAAGAATAATATAATATTGAGTAAATAAAAAAATATGTGATGAAAACAATAGCATATAAAGTGAACTATCCTATATGT
The DNA here is from genome assembly GCA_009831015.1 of Picea engelmannii. Classification (NCBI taxonomy): domain Eukaryota; kingdom Viridiplantae; phylum Streptophyta; class Pinopsida; order Pinales; family Pinaceae; genus Picea; species Picea engelmannii. The sequence continues at coordinate 916,157 of ML778343.1, forward strand.
GATATTTGAGATACTCTTGGAGAAAGTTTTAAGGAAACATTTTCCTTTTTGACATTTTTATGGGCATATTTTTCGATCAAATTTTTATGAAATATTTGAGTGATTGAGTCTATATAATTTGAGTGCCAAGATTTTTCAGGGTGGTGATTCCATTTATGCATTCAAAAGTGCAATTTAAACAACATAAAACGGTCATTTAACCAAGATCTATTTCATCGGATCCCGATGAAAAAGTTCAAAAATCTGAATGTGTATACAAGCCATCTTAGTTGTGCTTTATGATTGAGAAAAATCACTTGCATTGATTTAATGCAACAAAAAATGCATTGATTTAAGTGATGATACAATAAAAATGATTTGCATAATCAAGTAGTTGTATTCATTTTAACAATGATACAGCATACAACAATAGGGTGCATTGATTTCAGTGCTAATGATATAACATAAAACAATAGGGTGCATTGATTTCAGTGATAATGATATAACATAAAATAATGTGGTGCATTGATTTCAATGATAATGCTATGAAAAATGATTCAGTGCATTAATTAATTGAAGAAATCATATGAAGGAGATCAATCCTCTATATTTACTTCAACTATGTGATACATGCAATCATCAAGTGAAATGAATTTAGCAATAATGTACTGAAAACAAATTTCAAAACATATATTATAAGTTGAAGTCATGTACTTTGTTTGGTTATGTGTGATTTATCTACTAGTAATTGCACATGAAAATAATTATAATATCAAGATATAAAAAATGTGAAAAGCATGCTCAACCTAGAAAAACAAAAAAAGATTGAGATTGATCACTATGTAATTATTTGCAGTTTATGTTGCACATATGTTTTCATTGATGTCAAAGTGGTTATGGACATGGTAAGTTATAGCGAAAAAGGTATGGTGCATAAACTGAGGAAGTCATGAAAGGATGAAAACATAAGTTCACAAAAGGATCAAAGGATGAAAGGATCAATGGCACAGAGAAGAGTCAATGGTGTAGAAAAAAATATCCATTATGTTTTGAACCAGTGCAACAAATGGTACAATAGAGTGTGTCGAGAGAAAACTAGTGCAATGGATTGTGTGGAATATTGAATAGAATAAAATTTGTAGGGCGCCTTGAGCCAGTGCAATGAATGGCATAGTGGAGTGTGACAAAACAAATCCTGTATGACAAGCGACAAAGTGTAATGTGACGAGATGAATAGAGCGACTGGGTGAGCACACTGGAGGGAAAATGCAATAAGATGAATACTTGTGAATTGAGCCTCTAACTCCTTTTCTATCTACAGAGCAGGTTCTTTATAGACTAGAATGTGAGTTACTGCATCATTCATATGGAGATGCTCTGAGAAGACTAAGTTCTATTGCTCGAGATGAACTGGAGCTCATTCGCAGGAAGATTTGATCTGTTTGATTTAGTCAAAGAATGTCCAATTATAATAGAATCTTGATCTAGTCAATATTTGTCCACAATATAACCATCACATGTCCACATACTTTATTTAGATAGAAGTGTAACTAACAAGACCTTGATTTGGTCAATATTTGTTCACAATGTAACTATCATACATCTACATACTTTATTTAGAAATAAGTGTAATTGATATGACTATGATCTTGTCAAAACATGTCCATAATGTAGTTGTTGTACATCGACTACAGGAAAGGGAACTCAGGACAAAACATTATAAATAAGGATGCACTTTGTTCGATTTTGTGCATGGATTAAAAGAGAAGAAAAAGGATTTGTAATTGTTCAATGAAACTGAAATGGAGGCTTATCAGATTAATTTTTTGTAGAGAAAAGTTTAGTTCTGTAAAAATATTTCTTAAACTAATTTTAGAGTGGCATGGTGGTGCTAGGGTGAGTTGAAGCTCACTAAAGATTGGTGTCCTCATTATTTGTGATAGGTTGGTGCCTAAGAGGATTGGTGTCCTCCTTATCTGTGACAAGATGGTGCCTGACAGGATTGGTGTCCTCATTATCTGCGACAAGATGGTGCCTGATAGGATTGGTGTCCTCATTATCTATGACATGTTTGTACCAGAGAGGATTGGTGTCCTCATTTAGGCCAGGTTGGTGCCTGAGAAGATTGGTGTCCTCATTTGTGACAAGTGGGTGCTTGTCAAGATGAACAATTGTAAATTGTAAGTTGGTTCTTGCATAAAAACATAAATAAAGATGTTATGTGGTTTTCTCCCACATTGGGTTTCCACGTAAAAATTTTGGTGTAATGTGTTTTTTGTGTTGTGTTTTATTTTTTGCATGTACTATTGATCAAGTAAGCACTTCTAAATAACTTCATTTTTTTACCAAAGAAAGAAAATTGAGAAATCTCATATAATACTGATTCACCCCACCTCTCAGTATTGTTATAAGTTATGACAAGTGGTATCAGAGCATAGGTACCTTCAATAATAGCCTAACAATTGGAAGGAAGATCACATAGAAAGTATGTCAAGCCAAGATTCTTTTTCTTCTTCAACCAGACCTCCTCTATTGAATGGAACAAATTTTTCATTTTGGAAAATCAAAATGAAGACCTACTTGATGTCTCTTAATATGGAAATCCAATAGATTGTGGTAGATGGTTATAAAATCCCAACATCTCTTCCAATTGATGAAGATGGTAAGAAAAATTACTACAATAATGCAAGAGCTATGAATGCCATCCAAGGAGGAATTGCAGAAACAAAATTTGTCAAAGTAATGCAATTGGAATCTGCAGAGAAAATATGGGACAAACTAGTAATCATTTGTGAAGGAGATGTCAGAAAGTAAAATTGGCCAAACTTCAAGATTACATAATGCAATTTGAAATCCTTAGAATGAGTGAAGATAAAAATGTTGCAGGTTTCTTTCTCATAGTATATGAGACTGTAAACTCTATGTAAGTGTCAGGTGAGAAGATTGATGAAGCTATAATAGTTCAGAAGGTACTTAGATCTCTTCCCTCGAGACTTGATGCAAAGGTTTATTGATGCAGGAGCATCGCCAACATCAAGTGAGTGTGGGGCAAGGACCAACACATTTTGGCACATGATAAGATTGTTTGAAATATTTTTGAAGTTGGATGCACCAAAATTAAATGAAACAATTAAGGAAAGAGCGTACTTCTTGATTGTAAACAGACCTTGAGTGTCCCACTCTTGTCTGTAGTAGGTGAAGGCATGTATGTTAGTTATTGTAAGTAGATAGCTTTAAATTCCTATATTTGATAGTTTCAGGAGCCAGAGGAAAAATAGATATAGACACCCTCACTTGTATCATTGTAATGTTAGTAAGATTAGTAGCATTATGAGCATAGAGCATAGAGAAGAGAGCAGAGAGATGTAGTTGAAAACACCCATGTACAGACTTGAATTAATAGAAAGAGCTTTGATTCAAATTCATGGTGTTGTAATTTTTCTCTGTGTATGCATTATGAATGTTATGCTGATGGATGTTTATTCCCTGTTATGCATTTGCTTTGATGTGTGAATGTATGATTTCATGTTAATGTCTGAAATCTGAAGAGAGGGAGAATAGAGAATGAGTTTCAATTGTTTCTCTATCTGAGCAAGAGTTTTCCTGCAAGGAGTGCAATGAAATTGTCCGCTAGGGGTGCGTCGACAGAAGTCAGAGTTCATCTCTGAAAGATCAGGAGGGATAAAACTGTTCTCATTCTCGCAGAAGTGCAATTTGAGCATAGGAGCCATGCAAGGTTTGCACGGGTGAGTAAAGTCTTAGAGTTAGAGAACCTGATAAATTATTGAAGGACTACTATTGCAGGGAGTGTGCAGAGTCGAACGAATTCGAATTCTTTGAAGTAATAGAAGGAGTCATTGCAAGGATTGTGTGCGGGAGTCTTCTTGAAGACTCAAGTTGTCGAAGAAAATCTCTGGAAGTTTAGTGCCTTGAATTGTCAGAAGGAGGCGCAAAAAAAGTGTTTGCAGGAGGATAAGTTCCATAAGAGAACACTGTGTTCATTTCGTAAAAATTGTCAAGGAGGAATTTGACGGTCAGAATCCTCCATGGAGGATTTGCGAAGTCCCGAAAAGCCGTCAGATCTTGTAGAGGAGAAGGGGAGTTACGACAGCATTCGTTGAGTGAAAATCTCAGGAGTATCGGACCGTAGGACCTGGGCCAACAGGGCCATTGGATCACCCACATTTTTCACATCTCGTGGTTTCGGGAGGTGAAGAGTCGAACCTTTTGTAGTGGGGCTCATGAAATCATAAAAGCCAAAGTCTCGAAAATAGTGAAGGGATCTAAGCCGTTTGCTAGAAGAAGGACATGTATCGCAAGATCACCCATATCGGGGACTCAGATATCGGAGGTCCGAAAGAGAAATGTTTCAACTTTGCGAGTGGCAAAGTTGCGAAAAGAATCAGGACCATCCATCTGAGAGTGGGCAGGTGGTGTGCTCGCCAACACGAAGTCAGACCTTGTTGACCATTTTGGGGTTTCTTGAGTTGGACAGTCGAAATTTCAACATCAGGACTTGTGAAGTCGCGAGGTACGAAACTCCGAAAAAGGTGGGAAGTTCTATGTGGGACCCACGAAGAAGACGTGTCCAAATTTCACCGTTTTGGCATATCAGAGGATAAGAGGTCGAGAATTTCGTCTCGAAAGTCCCGAAGTTGCGAGAAGCGAAGTCGCGAAGTAATGTAAGCCATCCATCGGAGGAGGAAAGGTGGCGGAGATTAGAGGATCTTGCAAACTCGGGGTTTTGTCGGGTGAGAGCCCAAAATTTGGGTGTTCGAAGTTGTGAGAAGCGAAGCCGCGAAAGTGTCGGGGTTGCACCTAAGAGACAAGTGGCAAAAGTGCATAGTGGGCCCAAAAATTTAACCAACGGACATGCGTCACCTATAGGGATTAGTCAACACCCCGTTTACCTCTCACATATCAGGGACTTGGGAGATAAGGGAATGGAAGCTCAAATCTTCAACTCACTAAGTCGCGAGTAGCAAGAACGAGGGGAGAAAAGTCAAATATCACCTCTCGGGGGTTTGGGAAAGAAAGGTGCCAAGGTTGAACCTTCGAAGTCACGAAGGTGCAAGAGGTGAAAGGCGCTAGTGGATATCCTAGCTGACAGTCATGCAAGAAGGGCACTGACAAAGTAAGAGCTATAGCCATTTCGCTATTTCGGATATCGCAGAATTGGAGGAGGAAGAGTCGGGGTTTCAACTAGCGAACTCGCGAAATTGGAAATCACGAAAAAGAACCTGTGGATCGATTGAAAGGGGATTCCAGCAGAGAATCTGAAAGAGCCGATCCGGCTCGAAGGGCATATAGAACGATCTTGTGAGCGGATCTTGGTCCCAAAGGCCGATAGGTCTGCGTCAATTGGTATCAGAGCATAGAAAGGTTTCTTTTCTTTCTAAAGCAGGGAAAAGAAAGATTCACCATGATACCGAGAAGAAGGGACAGGCAAACACCCGATTCGCCAGAGGATAGGAAAATGCCGAGAAGAAGGGGTAGGTAGATGCTTGATCTAGCCATGGAGAGAGAGATGTGTGACCTACACGCCAGACTTGAGGACATGGAGACAGCACAGAGGTGCACATCCGATGTTGGGGTTCTTAGTGATTCTAAAAGAGAAAATGAAGTCAAACATGAAGGAGAAGAGGTCACAGTAGAAGATGCAGCAAATGAATGCCTAATTAGGGCTATTGCAAGAATGGGTGCTAAGGAAAAAATGGATATTCCAGTATATGAAGGAAATTTGGATGCCAAAGAGCTTCTAGATTGGATTAGAGCTCTAGACACATATTTTGACTATGAAGATGTTGAGGAAGACAAAAAGGTCAAACATGGTGTCACGAGACTTAAAGGACATGCAACATTGTGGTGGGATGAACTACAAGCTGACAGATGCTGCAAAGGAAAGCAGAAAATCAAGAGTTGGGATAGGATGATCGCGAAGATGAAGGTGAAATTTATTCCCAAGGATTACTAGATTACTTTGTTTCGAAGAATGCAGAATTTGAGACAGAAGTTGATGACAGTGAAGGAGTACACTAAAGAATTCTACAGGATGAACATCAGGGCAGGTCATCGCAAAAGTGATGATGAAAAAGTTGCCAGGTATATGAATGGTCTGAGATACGACATTCAGGATGAGATGAGCATGATGGCCATATGAATGGTGGAAGATGCTTATCAGATGGCTCTAAAAGCTGAAGAGAAGCTGAGCTGAAAGCAGGGTCAAAGAGGTTGAGGAAGAAGTCATCCCAGAGGAAAATCAGTTGCCCAGGATAGAAATATGAAACCAAAAGAGGATTGGAAGAAACCTCAAACTCAAACTGAGAGAGGTGGAATTTCACAGAGAGGGCAGCATACCAAACAGAGAGCTCAGTATGCTGATGGAAACATTTTTCCTCGTACCAGAGGTAGAGGAAGAGGAAGAGGTGGAGTGGTGAAATGCTTCACATGTGGAAAGAATGGACACAAATCTTATGAATGTCCAGATAAAAAGAAGGAAGGTGGTGAAACTCACATCACCGAAGCATAGAGGAAAAATGTTGAGGCAAAGGATGCTGAAGGTGGAAGATCGTTGATGATGCGAAAGGTTCTCTTAACGCCAGAGAAGGAGGTGGAGAATCCAGTGAAAAGAAACAATATTTTTCAGACTGCTTGCAAAACTAAGGACAGGGTATGCAAGGTTATTGTGGACAGTGGTAGCACAAATAATCTCGTTTCTACAGAGATGGTAGAAAAGCTGGAGCTGGAGACTATTGAACATCCAAGCCCATATAGAGTCTCATGGCTAAAAAAATGACATCAGGTAAATGTCACTAAACAATGTTTAGTTGAATTTAAAATAGGAGGGTATAAAGCTGAAATACTCTGTGATTTCATTCCCATGGATGTTTGTCATTTATTGCTGGGTAGACCGTGGAAATATGGCAGAAATGTGATTCATGATGGGAGAAAGAACACATACACCCTAGAGAAGAATGGGAGAACTCACATGTTGCTTCCAATCAAGGACAAGGAGGTGAAACCTGAAGTAAGAAACATTGTACTTCTCATGAGTGGGAAGGAACTTCTTACAAAGGTTAGGAAGAAGGAAGAACTGCAATTCATTGTGGTCAGGAAGCCAAAGATTGTTTTAACTAGCACAAGGGTAGATGATTTACCAGAACAGGTACAGGAACTATTGGAAGAGTTTGTTGACATAGTAGTGGACGAACTACCTCGTTTGTTGCCACCGATTAGAAGTGTGAGTCATCACATTGATCTCATACCTGGAGCTAGTTTCCCAATCAAAGCAGCGTACATATTGACGCCATAGGAGAATGAAGAGGTAAAAAGACAAGTCCATGATTTGTTGGACAAAGGGTTGGTTAGAGAAAGCTTGAGTCCATGTGTTGTTCCGACAGTGCTTAGTCCAAAGAAAGATGGAAGCTGGAGGATGTGTACTGACTCAAGAGCGATCAACAAGATAACCATCGGGTACAAATTTCCATTGCCAAGGATGGATGATCTGATGGATTGCTTGAGTGGAGCCAATTTTTTTTCGAAGATTGATTTGAAAAGTGGATATCACCAGATTCGTATGAGAGAAGGTGATGAATGGAAGACAACCTTCAAGACTAATGAAGGGTTGTATGAATGGCTTGTTATGTCATTTGGCTTAACAAATGCACCAAGTACTTTCATGAGGTTGATGAATGAAGTCCTGAAGGAGTTCATTGGAAAATTTGTCATTGTGTATCTTGATGACATACTGATTTTCAGTAAAACAGAGGCAGAGCATATGGAACATTTGGCTACAGTGATGAAGAGATTACAACAAGAGAAGTTGCTGATAAACATGGAGAAATCCTCATTCATGAAGACAAAGCTCATTTATTTGGGGTTTGTTATTTCTGCAGATAAGTTAAGGATGGATCCAGATAAGGTAGAGGTGATTAAGAATTGGCCATCACCAAAGAGTATATTTGAGGTAAGAAGTTTTCATGGATTGGCTAGTCTCTACTGGAAGTTCATCAGGAATTTTAGTGGAATTAGTGCACCAATGATGGACACAGTGAAGAAGAGACACAAGACTTTTCACTGGACAGAAGTGGTTGAGAAAATTTTTAATTTGTTGAAAGAGAAAATCACAAAACAACCAATTTTGTTGTTGCCTGATTTTACAAAGACATTTCAGGTAAAATGTGATGCAAGTGGATTTGCAATAGGAGCAGTCTTGAGCCAAGAAGACAGGCCGATAGAATACTTCAATGAGAAGTTGAATGAAGCGAAAGTGAAATACTCCACTTATGGCAAGGAGTTCTATGCTATTATCCAGGCATTAAAGAAATGGAGGCATTACTTAATCACTAAGGAGTTTGTCTTATACAGTGACAATCATGCTTTGCAATTTGTCACTCAATAGGAGAAGTTGAATCAAAGACATGTAAAATAGGTTGAATACATGCAGAACTTTAATTTTGTAATCAAGCATATTTCTGGAACTGCTAACAAAGTTGTTGATGCTTTGAGAAGGAAATGTTTGTTGTTGCAAGAGTTCAGATTCAAAACACTAGGTTTTGATGATCTCAGGGACATGTACAAAGATGATCTAGATTTTAAGAAGGTGTATGAAGCAACTGAAAATCCAATCTCAGGGACCGAAGCCAATGGACAGAGTACATGATCCAGGATGGATTGTTATTCAAGGGTAATCAGCTTTGTATTCCAAAATTCTCCATGAGGGAGAATTTGTTGAAGGAGAAACATAGTGGAGGATTGGCTGATCATTTCAGTCATGAAAAGACTTTATCAAAGCTAAATGAGTCATATTATTGGCCAGGAATCAGAGAAGACGTCAAAAGATTCGTGGACAGATGCATAATTTGTCAGCATTCAAAAGGAAAGAGGAAGAATGCAGGCTTTTATCAACTGTTACCCATACCTGACAGGCCGTGGGATGCAGTTAGCATGGACTTCATATTAGGGCTGCCAAGAACGCAAAGAGGGTTTGAATCGATATTTGTAGTGGTAGAGAGATTTTCTAAAATGGCACACTTCATATCGTGTCAGAAAACTAGTGACACAACTCACATTGCAAATATGTTTTTCAAAGAAGTCATTCGACTTCACTGCTTACCAAGGAGCATAGTTTCAGATCGAGACACCAAGTTTGTGGGACACTTTTAGAGAACCTTATGGAAAAATCTAGGAATGAACTTGTCATTTAGTTCATCTTATCATCCTCAGACGAATGGACCGACAGAAGTTGTGAACCGAAGTTTGGGAGACTTGCTAAGGAGCTTGGTGACAGAACACCACAGTCAGTGGGATAATATTCTGACACAGGCGGAATTTTCTTATAATGATTCAATCAATAGAAGCATAGGGCAGAGTCCATTCCAGATTGTTTATGGGATGCATCCAAGAGGAGTTTTAGAATTGAGGGATTCAGAACAGAATGCAACTAGGAGTGTTAGTGTAGAGGATTTCGCAGAAGCGATGAAGGAACTTCATAGCCAGGTGAAGCAGCGATTGAAAAACTTGAGCCAAGAGTATAAGTGCAGAGAAGATCAACACAGGAGACAACTTCAATTTGAGGTTGGTGATTTGATTCTGGCACATCTGAGAAAGGAAAGATTCTTGAAGGGGACATATAACAAGATGAAGATGAAAAAGATCGGACCATGTAAGGTCTTGAAGAAATTTGGGGCAAATGCTTATGAGATTGCATTACCCGATGGGATCAGAATTTCTTCGATATTCAATGTCTCAGATTTGTACCCATACAAAGCTGAGGAAGCAGGAACAAGTGATGAACAACTAGAAGTTTAGTGGACTAAACAGATGCCAGTTGCAGAAAATCCACAGATGGAAAGCATACTGGACAAAAGAGTTAGCAAGAAGACAAGAAGAAAGGAATAATTTGAATACTTGGTCAAGTGGAAGGGACATCCAATTGAAGATGCCAGCTCGGAGAATGAAGCAGAAATTTAGAAGCATGGTCAGACCATGTGAGAGCTCATGGACAAAATCCCATGAAAATTTTCAAGCAAGGGAGTATGATGCAGGAGCATCGCCAGCATTAAGTGAGCCTGGGCAAGCACCAACACATTTTGGCACATGATAAAATTGTTTGAAATATTTTTGAAGTTGGATGCGCCAAACTTAAGTCAAACAATTAAGGAAAGGGCTTACTTCTTGATTGTAAACAGACCTTGAGTGTCCCACTCTCGTTTGTAGTAGGTGAAGGCATTTATGTTAGTTATTGTAAGTAGATAGCTTTAATTTCCTAGATTTGACAGTTTCAGGAGCCGGAGAGAAAACGGATATAGACACCCTCACTTGTATCATTGTAACATTAGTAAGATTAGTAGAATTATGAGCATAGAGCATAGAGAAGAGAGCAGAGAGTTGTAGTTGAAAACACCCATGTACAAAGATTTGAATTAATAGAAAGAGCTTTGATTCAAATTCATGGTGTTGTAATTGTTCTTTGTGTATGCATTATGAATGTTATGCTCATGGATGTTTATTCCCTATTATGCATTTTCTTTGATGTGTGAATGTATGATTTCATTTTAATGTCTGAAATCTGAAGAGAGGGAGAATAGAGAATGAGTTTCAATTGTTTCTCTATCTGAGCAAGAGTTTTCCTGCAAGGAGTGTAGTGAAATTATCTGCAAGGGGTGCGTCGAAAAAAGTCATAGTTCATCTCTGAAAGCTCAGGAGGGATAACATTGTTCTCATTCTCATAGAAGTGCAAGTTGAGCATAGGAGCCATGCAAGGTGTGCATGGGAGAGTAAAGTCTCAGAGTTAGCGAACCTGAGAAATTGTTCAAGGACTACTACTGCAGGGAGTGCGCAGAGTCGAAGGACTTCAAATTATTTGAAGTAATCGAAGGAGTCTCCGCAAGGAGTGTGTGCGAGAGTCTTCTTGAAGACTCGAGTTGTCGAAGAAAAGCTCAGGAAGTTTAGTGCCTTGAATTTTCAGAAGGAGGCACAGCAAAAGTGTTTGCAGGGGGACAAGTTCCATAAGAGAACACCTTGTTCATTTCGTAAAAATCGTCAAGGAGGAATTTGATGGTTAGAATCCTCCATGGAGGATTCACAAAGTCCTGAAAATCCATCAGATCTTATAGAGGAGCAGAGGAGTTACGACAACATTCGTTGAGTGAAAATCTTAAGAGGATCGGACCGTAGGATCTGGGCCAACAGGGTCGTTGGATCACCCACATATTTCACATCTCGAGGTTTCGGAAGGTGAAGAGTCGAAACTTTTGTAGTGGGGCTCACGAAATCACGAAAGGTGAAGTCCTGAAAATAGTGAATGGATTTGAGCCGTTTGCTAGAAGGAGGACACGTGTCACGATATCACCCATATCGGGGACTCGGATATCAGAGGTCCGAAAGAGAAGTGTTTCAACTTAGCAAGTGGCGAAGTTGCGAAAATAATTAGGACCATCCATTTGAGAGTGGACAGGTGGCATGCTCGCCAACATGGAGTCAGACCTTGTTGACCATTTCGGGGTTTTGTGGGTTGGAGAGTCAGAATTTCAACATCAGGACTCGTGAAGTCGTCAGGTTCGAAACTCCAAAAAAGGTGGGAAGTTCAGTGTGGGACTCGCGAAGAAGACGTGTCAAAATTTTATCGTTTCGGCATATCGAAGGATAAGAGGTCGAGACTTTTATCCCGAAAGTCCCGAAGTCACGAGAAGCGAAGTCACGAAGTAATCTAAGCCATCCATCAAAGGAGGACAGGTGGCGGAGATCAGAGGATCTTGCAAGCTCAGGGTTTCGTCGGGTGAGAGCCCAAAATTTGGGTGTTCGAAGTTGTGAGAAGCGAAGCCACGAAAGTGTCGGGGTTGCACCTAAGAGACACGTGGAAAAAGTGCATAGTGGGCCCGAAAATTTAACCAACGGTCGCACATCACCTATAGGGAGTATTCAACACCCCGTTGACCTCTCGCATCTTGGGGACTCAGGAGATAAGGGAACGGAAGCTCGAGCCTTCAACTCGCAAAGTCACGAGTAGCGAGAATGAGAGGAGAAAAGTCAAATATCACCTATCGAGGGTTCGGGAAAGAAAGGTGCCAAGGTTGAACCTTTGAACTCGCAAAAGTGGAAGAGGTGAAAGGCACTAGTGCTTAGCCTAGCCAGTGGTCACGCAAGGAGGGCGCTGACAAAGTAAGAGCTATAGTCATTTTGTTATTTCTGATATCATGGAATTGGAGGAGAAAGAGTTGGGGTTTCAACTAGCGAACTTGTGAAAAATAACCTATGGATCGATTTGAAAGGGGATTCCAACAGAGAATCCGAAAGAATCGATCCAGCTCGAAGGGAATATAGAACGATCTTGTGAGCGGATCTCAGTCCCAAAGGCCGATAGGTCTGCGTCATTTATGCTATAGAAAAAATGAAGGAAATAGATAAAATGACTATGGAAAGGCTACATGGAATTATAACTTCTTATGAGATGAGGACTATGAAAGAATAACCTGATCTAAAGGATGCAATCTTCAAGGAATTATTCAAATCGTCAACGTCTCAAAATCATGATTCATCATAACACTTCTGAGATGAGGAGGAATCTAACTTTGTAAGGAAACTAAAGAGAGGCTTTGGAAAATATAAAGGTATGTTACCATTCAAATGCTTTCATTGTGGTAAATTTGGTCATTTTGCATCTAAATGTCCCTTCAAAGAAAACTTCACCAATGAAAAAGAAAGAAAAGACAAGGATAAACATAGGGATTCTAAAAGAAAAAATCTTTTAAAATGAAGATTTTTTATTCAAAAGAGGATAGAAACAAATATTTAGACACTAAAGAAGAAGAATATGAGCCAGATACAATTCAAGATAAAAAAAAATCTCATGGATTTGGAACAAAACAAATATGATCAAGAAAATAGACACATAAGAGTGTGAAGTTGTAGTAGAAATGGAAGGAGAACTCATTAGTGCTCTGGAGGAAATATCTCGACTCAAGAAAAAGAATACACTAAGAAAAAACAATTACAATTTTACAAGGAAAAAGACAAATAGATCAACGAAGACATAGTTATCTTAAAAATTCAGTTAGAAGAGACCAAAAGAAGGGAAGAAATATTGATGAATCAGATAAAAGAAAAGGAGAACATCTGTGAAAAACTAGAAGCAGAAAAAATGTCTTCAAGAAAATATATAAAGAATTCCAAGTCTCAAATGAAATTCATAAAAGGAGATGAGACTATAGATAACATTCTAAAAATTAAGAGATCACCAAATGATAAGACAAGGCTAGGATATAAGGAAATTATGGAAATTATCAAAGGGGAATCAAGCAACAACATGTCAACTAGTCAGAATCCTACAAGTTATGCAAATGTTCTAAACGAAAACAATAATCATCCTAAAATATCAAAAGATGATAAGAAGAAGCAGTCAGAATTGTATCAGCCTAACTATGCAAACAAATATGAAGCAAGGAAGAAACATGTACCTGAAAATTGTCAAGCTGATAGACAAAGAACTATTCCTACAAGTAATCTTTTTATTCCAAGGCATCCAAATTTTTTCTATGGATATTATTTCTCTTTTGGAAACTTTGTACATAAGGTTGTGAGTTGCAGAACTTTTAGACATACATAAATGTAGAAATGATATTCAATAAACCTCAAATGGATATGGATCACAATGCCTTACAACCTCTACTAAATGACCTCGAATGACACATATGCAATAATTTTGGACATAAGGAAAGTGAATGAATAAGAAAGATGTTTCCTATCTATAAAAAAATTCATTCAAGAAATGGCTAGGGCCATGCTTGATGAATCATACCTATCTAAAATGTTTTGGGGAGAATTTATTCAAACTGTTGGTAACATTCTCAATAAAGTGCACATAAGAGTAAACAGTGATAAAACCCCTTATGAAATATGGCATGAAATACCAACATCAATAAAACACTTCAAAGTTTTTGGAATAAAATGTTAATTTAAAAGAAATGAAGAAAACTTAGGTAAGTTTGATTCTAGAGCCGTTGAAGGTATCTTGTTAGGATACTCATCCAGAAGTAAAGGATAAAATTGCTATAACAAAAGACTCCACAAAATAGTTGAAAGTATAGATGCAAAGGTAGATGAGAGACCACTTCATCCAGAGAGACACCAACACCATGATAATTCATATGATGAACCAATCATAAATTAACCACAAGGAGATGGAATGCACAAATATCACAAACAAGAGGATTATTAGGAAGAAGAGAGAATGGAGACATCACAACCAAAGAACCCATCAAGGTATGTTCAAAAACATCATCTAGAAAGTCAAATTCTTGGAAATAAGGAAGCAAGTGTACAAATTATAAGAAAATTTATAGATACATATGGTTATGCAAATTTTGCATTTCTATCCATGAGTGAACCATAAAATTTTATGCAATCAAGTTAGGATTACCATTGGTTCAAAGCCATGAATGAAGAACTAGACCAAATAGAGAAAAACAAGACTTGGGATCTTGTCCCAAGACCAAATGACAAGAATGTAATTGGAACTAAATGGGTATACATAAATAAGTTAAATGAAAATGGATAGATAATCAGAAAAAATCTAGATTGGTATGTAAAGGGTATGCTCAAGTCGAAGGAGTGGAATTTGAAGAAACTTTTTCCTTGTTTCAAGAACTGAAGTTATCAGGATGTTTTTGGCTTTTGCATGCTACAGAAAATTCAAAGTCTACTAGATGGATGTCAAATCAACATTTTAGAATGGTGACCTTGAGGAAGAAGTTTATGTGGAGCAACCATAATGTTTTCTGCTAACTGACAAAAAATATTATGTCTGCCAATTAAAGAAATCCCTGTATGGGATAAAATAGACTGCAAGAGCTTGGTATTACAGACTAGACAAGTATCTGCACCAGCAAGGTTTTAAAAATGGAACAACTGATAACAAGTTATACATCAAGGCTAAAGGTAATGACTTGTTAATTATTGTAGTATATGTTGATGATATTATTTTTGGTAGTAGCATTGAACTAATGAGTAAGAAGTTTGCAGCTGCAATGCAATTTGCATTTGAGATGTCCATGTTAGGATAACTCTCGTTCTTTCTTGGTTTATAGATTCATCAATCAGAAAGAGGAATTTTTGTTTCTCAAAATAAATATCTCAAGGAAATATTGAAGAAGTTTGGCATGGAAAATTGTGCACCAGTGAGCACTCCTATGAATACTAGTTGAAAACTCAACAAAGATGGAGATGCACCAAAAATAGATCAAAGTATGTATAGGTCTATGATAGGCAGTTTACTCTATCTCACAACTTCAAGGCCTGATATCATACAAGCAGTTGGTTTGGTAGGAATATTTCAAGTAAATCCTATGGAAACTCATATTCTTGCAGTTAAAAGAATGTTCATATACTTGCAACGAACTATTAATTATGGATTGTGGTATACAAAAGAAAAAAACCTCATTCTCGAAGCTTATACTGATGCATATTGGGAATGAAATATTGATGATAGAAAAATCTCTAGTGGAGACAATTTTTTCCTTGGTAGTTTTTTAGTGTCCTAGCTCAACAAGAAACAAATTTCCATTTCTCTCTCTACAACTAAAGATGAATATATAACAACAACATCCTATTGTACTCAAGTGTTGTGGATAAACACAATCTCAAGGATATTCAAGTTCCTTGTGATTAACCTGTCTCCATCATGTGTGACAATACCAATGCTATTAATCTCTCTAAAAATCTTGTTCAACACTCTAAGACTAAGCATATACCAATCAAATATTATTTTCTCAGAGAACATGTTCAAGATCAGGTGATCAAATTATAGTATGTTCCTTCCAAATAACAAATTGTAGATATTTTTACCAAACCATTAACCAAAGAACCCATTGAGTATCTCATACGGAAGTTGGGGGTAGTCTCATATTCCCTTCTTCAATAAAGAACACAGTTCACTACAGTGAACTTCGAAATGCACACAGTTGAAGTTTGTTATGGCTCTCGATGGTATTTTATTTAAGGATGGTTTTGTGCATGTAAAGAGGATCGAAGGAGAATATCTCATGTCCTTATTTGTCATCATTTTCAAAGTGGGAGAATACCATAAAATCCATTGATCTAGCAGTTGCACACGTTGAAAGGGAGAGAAACTTGCAGTTGTGCACATTGAAAGGAGGAACAAATTGCAGTTGTGGACATTGAAAGGGGGAGCAACTTACAATTATGCACATTGAAAGGGAGTTGTGCAACATAAGGGCCATTTCTTTGAAAGTCACCTTTCAGAACAAACATAAATCTCTTTTGGTTTCTGTTGGGCTTGTATTTTGACTGTTTTATTTCGATGGTTGAATCCTTTTTTCATCGATATTATATATGTTATTAACCATTTTGAAGGATTTTTCAAAAGATTTTATATCAATTCATCATGGATTTATACCCGGTATGTGTAATCAATGTTTTACGATGATTTTGAGCTAAATTCAGTTCGTTTTGATGTTTATAAGGATCTAATACATGATCTTTGTGTAACAGGGTGAATTCTCAGTCCGATCCTCCATCTAGTATGCGATATGGCACTCCATATGGCACGCAATCCAACACTCAGATCGCAGAGGAGTTAGTAGTTGTTGCATTGGCGGTCTATGATGGGCGAATCTATGACTTGGGTTTTGTGCCCCCTTATGGCCTCCAACTACTGAGCTCTTGACATCTCAGATTAGGTACTTATGTTAATCATTGAGTGGCTCATTCAGTTTCTAGAAGCCAAAGCTGCTAGCAACTCATTTAATGAATTTTCTATTTTTAGAGGAGGTCGACCCTTCTAGTGGTCAACCTCTCAAGCTATAATTTGCCTATAAATACCACCAGTAGTGGCAAGACCAAATAATAAATGTTAAGAAGAGTTTCATTGTGTAATTCATAACTTCTATGCAACTTTTGTTCCAGATTTCATTTTTTTTATTAATGACAGAATTGCATTGAGTTAAGATTGTGTTTTGTTGTTGAAGAGTAGCCATGACCTACTGGGGGCCCCACCATCGGTCTGGGTAACTTATTCATTGTTGCACATTTGTATTTTGGCATTTAATTCCTTTTACTTCCTTATTTACAAGTTTCTTGATGAAATTGTATTTATTTTTATAAATCACTTGCAGGCTATTTGTGTTGTTCATTTGGACATATAATTCTCTTATGCATGTTATCTATTTAGGTTATGTGTCATAGACATATATTTATATATTCACAATCATCTTTTATCATCTATCTTTTGTACCTCAGTTATAGCAAGAACTTTTTAATTGTGGTTTTACTGTGTATAATTACTCACTCTTTTTAAATACAATTTCACTGTGTATATTCATTTAACTCATCCACATCAATATGTAATTTTAACTATTCTTGTAATTAAAGAATCAATAGCTTGCTAAGAATCTAGGCATGATTAATTAGGATAGATTAAACTAACCCCTGCAAGGCTGTCTACTCATAGGTTGTTGATTTAAAATTCAGTAGCATAGGTCGCTGATTCAAAATGCATAGTTTTTTGTTTAATGCAGCAGCTAGGTATTTCCAATTTCAAGCACAATAAGATAAGTTAATTAAATTATTTCTTGTTCAGTATAGTAGTATAGTTGTTGATTTTGAAGAGTAGTTTATAGATTTCATTTCCAGAACATGTATTTCATAGTGTAGTTGTTGATTTTTCTGATTTACAAGTTTGAAGTTAAGCTTTAGAATATATTTTGTTCCGGACCTCATTCCAGGCCTTATTCCATACCTCATTCCGGTACTGGTTTTCAATTCTTCCCTTGTACTAATTTTTGCACCTTAGTTAGTTTTATTATTAGAGTGTGTTGTCAGCATTAGATTAGATTAGACTATACTAGGATAGATTAGAGATCTAGACATGCACATACAATGCTAGCACCTCGAAGCTTACGAGCCCCAAGTTGACAATTTAATGTTGAAATAGATAGCATATATTTCACTTGACATTTTTGGCAGCGTTGCCATGGAGGTGCTAAAAGGGATTAGAGCTTAGGTAGGTAGATTTCCTTTAAATTACATAACAAGGGGGAGGATAAACATTAATATGAGAGGTAAGAACTTGCACATCCATTTTAACGGGTCGCTCCAAAGCCTTGTTGTTCCCTTTCCGCGAGAGTTTTTACTGTTTCTGCAAGTTTGCTTAATTTTATTAGTTTGTTTACTTTCCCACAAGCGTGGTTTCTTTCCTGCACAATGTGCTTACTTTTCCGCAATTTACTTTCCCACAAGCATGCTTTCATTTCTGCACAATGTGTTTACTTTCCCGCAATTTAGTTTTCCTACCAATGTACTTATTTTATTGCAAGAGTGTTTTCTTTTATTTCTTTTATGCAAGTTTTATTTCTTTCATGCAAGTGTTCTTCCCTTTCACAAAGTGTGTTTATTTTTCCTTCTAGTGTGTTTACCTTCATACATGTGTGAGTTTGATTTCATTCCTGCAATCGTATTTTATTGTATGCTTTGTTTTCTTTCCTGTAAGTGTGATTTATTTATGCAAGTGTGGTGTGTTTTGTTTGCGCAAATCGGCTTTAAATATGTCTTTCATCTCTTAGGTAGTTGTGATTAAAAAATTAAAAAAAATCTATAATAATAAAAAAAAAATGGATCTTTTAAACCTTAGACACTAATCCCTGTGTGAGGTAGGACCCATCAACGAGAAGAATGGATTCTAAGGTGACCATTAGTTTAGGAGATCTCTCTCAAATCCTAGCAACAACTGGGATTTCCTCTTTTCGTGAAGAACACATCTTGACAATAGTCAAGAACTTGTCTACCTCTTTGGAAATGGTAGAAGAATCAAGGTCCTATGAGCTACAAAATGATTTTCCTTTCCAAACTGTGAAGGAAGCTGAAACATTATGGGCCACATACAGTGGACAGAAATCACTAAGACCTGAGATTGAGGATTTCTCAACATCCATCTTAGTAGATCCTTTATTGACGCAACCTGCACTCCTCGGAGCACGAGCGCTCTTCCAGGACCTTCCTCTCTCCTCGGCCCGAAGAACTCAACGTTTCTTCTAATTCCCTATCAGGGATATTCCTACCCACAGATTCTCTCCTTTGCGCGATCCCCTTCCTTAACCTCTCGGGGGATCAGAATTCGCGCCTCCATGAGTCCAAAGATTATACACTGGATTCTCGGATCCCTGAGACCCGAGGGTAGTCAACTCGCTGACTCTTCCGTTGAGGGATTTCGCTACTTGCGCCCTCGCTACTCGCAATACCAACCTTGTGGTTCTCCAACCTCCAATGTCCGAGGTGCCGAAACTCCGTGGCGCACATGTGACTTGACTCATCCACACTCGTTACTTCTCTCGGGACTTTTCACGCTATCGCTCCCTCGTCCCCTCACGACTTTCCTACTCGCGAGATTGAATGACTTTCCCGTCAACTCCTGGGGTCCAAGGTGCCGAAACTTGCGACCTTGCTCCCTCGTGACTCTGAGTACCCAATGGTTGGGTTCTCACCCCGTGAGCTTCCGAGTTTTCGAGATACTCAGATCTCCTCCACCTGTCCTTTAGATGGACGGCTCCTGGCCTCTCTCCTTTTTCGCTACCTCGTGGCCTCGCATCCTTTGGTCCCAATTCCTTGACCCTTACTCTTACAAGCTTCCGAGGTGTGAGGTGCCACTTGTCCACTCGCCAATCCCTGTGGTCCCACGCTACCCTCGGAGTAGTCGAGATCTCGCCTCCTCGCAATCTCGCGACTTTCCTTATCGAATTTTGGGCACTTTCCTCATGAGGTCCCGATAGGCGATCTCGTGAATAAATCAACGGCCCTAACCGACTTGGATCAGTGGTACTGCCCCTTCCTGAGCTTTGAATCCTCTCCACATCTGTGTAGTAACTATCTTGCACCTCTGGGAGATCCAACGGTTCCCGGAACCTCGTGAAATATCCTCTGAAGATCTCGTCCGTTCGTTCTCCCCTCGAGGATTCTGCGAAATACAGAAGTGTCTTCCCCGTGAGACGTGTTTGTTCGCTCGCCAACCTGCGACACTTCTTCCAAATCTTCAACAGCAGCTTTCCCTGCACTTTATCCTTCCATGAAGTTGAAGGCCTACTCCTCCTAAGCTTCCTTACGATTCTCAAATCCTTAGAAGGAACTTTTGCACGCACTCCTTGCGGCAAGTCTTCAACCTCGTCTAAGTGTTGAAGTATTTCGACCCTATGCACTTCTGCAACAGCATTCCTTCGATACTTTGCTTAGAATCGCAACTCTGAGACTTAGCTTGGCCTGCGCACTCCTGGCACGACACTGTTCTTAACTTGCACCTTCAAAGAGATGAGAACAAAAGCTTCCTCTAAGTGAACCCTTCCGTCAATGCACTCCTTGCGGACAATTCGACTACACTCCTTGAAGGAATCCTCTGGCTCACTTAGAGAAACAATTGAAACTCATTCACTCTCCCTCTCAGATGTCAATTCAAACATGAAATCACATACACAGCATATAAAAGAAAATGTATGATAGGAAGAAAACATTCATGAGCATAATATCAACACACAGAGAATAGACACATAACCATGAAATTGAATCAAATATTTCTTCTATTAATTCAATATCTGTACATGGATGTTCTCTACACAATTCTCTGCTTTCTCTTTCTCTCCTACTTCTATTTTCCACACTAATGTTACAATGATACAATGAGGGTGTCTATATCCGTTTTCCCTCTCAAATTCTAAAGCTATCAAATCTAGACTTAAATTCTTATCTACCAGCATTAATTATCTTAAATGCCTCATCTACCTAAGGATGAGAGATATCTTCTCAAGGTCCACTACAATATACAAAGTGTGCCATCATAAATGGCTTCATTTAAGATTTGTGAAATAATCCCAAAGTGTTTCAAAATGTGTGCTGGCTTGTCCAGCTGGCTTCCGCTTGATTGTGTTGGCTCGCTTGATTGTGCTGGCGATGCTCCTGCATCATTTATGTACTTCATAAATAAATTATTGAGAAGAAGAGAATTTGCATGGCATGATGAAGGAGATAATATAAACTATTGTTGATGAACACCAAGATTACATTTAAATTTGGTTTCAAGAGGTCATCAAGCCACAATACTATTCTCTTCTTCAACACCTTTTGATGCCAAAACGAGTAGGTTGGTTGGTTCCTCATATCCAAGTAATCACTGTGGTAAATTTTTTATATGTGGATATGAGTATGTTTATTATCTTTCTTCGCACATGGTTACATTGGAAAAGTTCTTACACTTGAATAAAGATTTTCCTTTCTTTTTAGGTAGGGTAGGATAATAAATAAAAGATACATGTCGTTAGTTTAGCTTAAAGTATAATGCAACCTCATTTTACATTTTCTTTTAATAAAATTACTATGAGATACATGTGCCAGTGACTTGATCTCATTGATCTCATTAGTTTTTGATATTTTAGAGTGTGGTTTTTGAAAAACAGTCCTAGAGATTTATGCAGGTATTTATTTCACCAAGAGTAGACAATTTCAAGGAGACAAAAAGAAAAGTATTTTCTTTTAAAAATATTTCTATATTTGAACATTGTTGTCTGCTAAGCATCAATCAAATAATGACTTGCTTTAAATTAGCCATATTTTTGCAAAGAATTCCATATTTTGTTTCTCAAGGATTATTTATTGGAAGTTTCTCTTAACCTCCACCACTAGAGGATATGAGGAAGTGATACCTTAACCATCAAACTTAGAGGTTACTCGTAAATTTTTCCCAAGAACATTGAGTAAGTGAGTAAAGTATATTTATTAAAGAGTAACAAGGAGGTATGATTAGCGGTTATCCATGGAAACATCACACTAACTTAAAAAATAAGAAAGTGAGTTGAGCCTAAAGATAACTTTATGTTCTTTCCCAATGGTACCATCCACTACACACTAAAAATGCTTGATTATACCATATCTTTAGATAGGCCACATCCTCTTAAGTACCCCTTACATCAGGACAATCTCTAAGGAATACATAAAGGAGAGTCATCCTCTAACAGTAATGCCATCCCGTCTTAAATAAAATTTTCAGAGATGTCTCCCCATCTTCTTGCCAAAAAACAATATTTATATTAAAATTTTAAAAGATTGTGGACTAGTCTTTGAGGGTGTAAGAGGCTAACCCGTCAGGATACTGAACAGGTCTACTGGCAGTGGGTACCAACATGTGGTATGACTAGGTAAACCCATTGGAGTACTAAACAGGCTTGCTGACAGCGGGGCATTCTACCTACCGAGGATGATAATCTGACAATAAATAAATAAATACAATTCCTAAATCTTAAACTTGTCCTGATGTACGAAATTACTTGTAGACAAAGATGACAAGAAGTATGCATGGTTAAGCTAAGGTCAATGAACTCCATAACTCTGCCATTGGGAACTAACTTTAAGACTATCTTAATATTGTCTCGCCTATCTCCTTAACTATATGTAAGATATTCTATCCTATAGGTGGGGCCATATTCTAACCGTCTCGTCAGAATGATGTGTGAAATTTATCTCTACACTTGGAAAGATGTAAATCTTAGGTGTGACATCCCCAAAAACAAAAATATTTTGAGATTTAAATTTGCTGGAAATTTATTTCCATTTTTAGTAAATTCGAATTTGGGGAATTTTTTCCATTTATGGAAATTCTGAATTTCGAATTTGATATTGTAATTAATTATTGTGACTGTTGGGCACAGATATGTTTGGACTCAACTAACTATTTTGATTATGATAGTTGTATAAAAACATAATATTTATATTAATTGCAGGAAGACAAATGGAACAACCATGTTAAAATCAGCTGACCATGACTCCATGAGTGGGGAACATGTTGGAACTACCTCTGGGCTGATTATTACAAGTGGAAAATCAGTGATTTGGCCATTGGAAGCCCCTGAAAATCAGGGATTTAGAAAATATGTGAAAATCCCCAAAGGAGGGAAAAACACCTGGGAAAAAATGAATAAATAACATATGCGAGGAGGCAAGATGCTCCCAAGTATGCTGGGGAAAGGATTACGAGTTTCCTTGTTGTTATGAGCACTACTGAGTAAGTGTGAGGCAACAGGTTAACTGTTGGAATTGCAGAACATTTTTGAGGAGGAGTTTCCAATTTCGCCCTCATGGATTCATGGTCAGGCTAGCGGGTGAATCGAGTAAGTCGTTTTGGCTGCCCTATTCTATGGTTGGGAGGAATGTGGTTGTTCCCTTTGTTTTTTTTTCGAACTGTTCCAGATATGTAAACCTTTCCTTCTCTGTATGAATGATTGCATCTATTTGCTGTAATGTAACTGTGTGAATGATTATATCTATTTTTTGTAATGTATCTAACTGTACTAAGATGAGATGGCTTTCATAGATGATATATGTTCATTTTATGAAGATTATAATCAAGTATTAAATTCTGGGATTTCCCCTCTTAAATTGGAAACCTGAGACAGAGTTATAACGAGACCTGAGCAGAAATTGGTTATCGATTATTTTATTTACCCTAACGAACAGGACAATCCTGAAGAAGAAATTCTGGAAAAAGTTATACTATAACCTTCGGGACCAAATCCCCTTTACCTTTGGAAAAATTTTCCCCTTTCTTCCAAACCCAATATGAGCCTGAGGGAAATCGATTTTGAATGACCCTTTTTAAATTGGGCAACTAAATTGCTTCGTAAGTATAAGGGTCCAGAGACTTTTATTCAAGACCTTTACCGACAAATTAACTTAGACTGTTGATTAAGGACATAAATAATAGAGCACAAATTGGTGTGAAAAAAATGAGCTCAATTGGGTTTTCGGCGATTACAAATGCCGAAAAGAAAAATTTCATGCACCAAGTTATGATAATGATCGGGGTTTCGGGGTTCTAGATGTCAGGATTAAAAACACCTGACATTCAACAAAATGAGACATGAAAATTTTAATCAAAAAATGCGAAGGGATTGTGGGCCCAACATTTCGGGGTTTCGAGGTTCAGGGTGTCGGGGTTACGAATATCGGTTGTTCCAAACAAAATGATACACAAAATGATGAATTACGAAATGTGAAGGGACTGTGGGCCCTACATTTCAGAGTTTTCAAGATTTCAGGGTTTAGTAAAACTAAGGAACTCTGTGATTCTATACAGTGAGTCTCGAATGTCGAAATGTCAACCTTGTATTTAATCCTCTTTTAAATTATGTTCAGTCTTTGTTTGAATGATTCGTATATCTGGTATTATGCCTCTCACTGTGATAATATGAAATAATTTCCATGGATGACATCTGGTCATTGTGAGAAGTTTATGATCAAGACTAAATCATGGGAAGGGTTCCTCCTGAAACAAAATGCTAGACAAAACTATCTACATATGAACTTGAATGAACAGATCCACCTACAGGTGTAGATTTAACTCTGAAATCTAGGTAGGATTGTCTATGTATAGATAAGCTTGAAAGGTACTTAACTATCTATAGGCACATGTTTACTTTTGTAATTGAAGTTCTAGCAAATCTATCTCTGAATAATTGAACTGGAGGAAGCTTGTACATATAGTACTTATAGAAATATATATGGAAATATATATATATATATATATATATATATATGTGTGTGTGTGTGTGTGTGTGTGTGTGTGTGTGTGTATGTATATAGATAAGGTATACGAATACTAGTGCAGTTAGTACTGTGTACAGACTACATAAAATAAATTTAAGATATTAAATAATAAAGGTCGAAAAGGGTTTAATGGGGTTTTCCACAAAAATAGGGAAAGATGGGCAGACCCATATAAAACACTTTGCCTAAGATCTCAAAGAAAATACAATTTTGTGTTAGAAGGTTAAAGTGCATGCATAGATGAATAGTTGAGGCGTTGGCGCTCAGATCTATGGTCTACAAGCTTTTTCGGACCCCCTCGACTATTCTACCTTTAACGGTGGG
>ML778343.1:952800-977323 GCA_009831015.1 Picea engelmannii
GGGGGGGGGGGGTCCCAGAATGGAATGGTACTCTGGCAGGCCCCCTCCTCTAACGTGGAAACTCTGAATTAGCGAAATTCAAAGTACAATATCAACGACTCTTTTTGTTTCTCATCCAACGATCCATGGGATTTCGGTACCTTCCCCGAAGAAATTTTCACTGTTCGTTCTTCTGAGGATAACTGGCCAAAATGATTTGGCATTCTTCCACTAGATCTTGACCCCTGTGAGACACTTTTGATCTCTGCCTCCCTTTGAACACTTCAGGGTGCTATCCCTTTATCTTCCTAAACAAAAAGGTTCCTTCGACCTAAGCCTAGATATCGCCTATATATGTTTGAGTATGTTGTAGTGGTTTGAGAGTTAAGGGAAGTAATAGAATCATGAAAAGAGTTTACGCACCGAAGATTTTCTATTTGAAGTATATTAGACTAGTGTAATAATATCCTTATGGACAGAAATGAATCGTTCCTTCTCTTAAATTATAATTGAATTATGTCATAGAAAGATTTTTTTTTTATGGTAAATTTGAGGTTCATTACATTAGGCTATTGGGAGAATTGATTGGTTCCCTATATTTTTTATTGTGAGTTGTCACAATACTTAGGAGTGGGGGAGGGGTTTCATGAGATGAAAAATGATAAATACTTCCTATCTATAATCCATGAGAAGAAGACGTAGAATCTTTGTAAAATTTCTACATATTTCTTTCATGATATGGGCTATTATATCAACAATTATTTTTTATTAAAATGCTAAATTAGATACCACTGACGTTACTATGTGTTATAATCCCACAGTGAATTTTATTTATTTATTTTTATTTTTATATAATGGAAGACTTCTTAACTGGTTCTTTGTGACAATTACAAATCGATAACACATTGTTAAACTCACTACAGATCTGTGTTACACACCTATGAACAAAGGAACAAGGTTAAGTGGATTTGTATTAGGCTAGGTATTTAGCTCAGTGTGTTTTTTATTTGGATTTTGATGTATGAGAGTCTAGTTCTAAGGAGATAGGCCAAGGTTTCCAAAAGATGAGTTGTAAAGATAAAATGGGGCAAGGTAGATATACTTGGTAACATTTAGAATTTTTCATTGTGTATAGGGTAGATGAGGTGAGTTTAAAAATGGGCATGAGATCATTAATCCATTCATAAGAAGAATATGTAACATAACATGACAGTTTCAAAACATAGAAAACAACTTTGAATTCTTCTTATAATCTTATGAAACAATAACAGGAAAGCATGGAAATTGCAGCAAATTGTAACAGAAGAGAAACAACTTTGGAGGATGATTTGGAGGCCTTACTCGATGAGGCTTTTAATGAAAAAGTTATGAATGGAAATATGAATATGTCCTATACACCCTGGAGTCACTAATCCAAGCAAAAACCTACATATAGCCCCTTCAAAATTGATTTGAAAACAAACTGTCCAAAATCACAGCAACTATGACAGAAGCGTAGCGAAAACATAGGGGTAAAATATGGAGCTATAATTTTTAACCATAATACATTTTATAAAATGGGGAGAAATTTTGTAGATAAGGTTGTTTTTAAGACAAACCTCTCTCATGTTTGCGAAATTCATTCCCATGTTCTTGGAATATGTGCCACAAAAGAATTACTAAAACAGGCAATTAAATTGATGACCAAAATTACTATATGCTACCTGTGTAAATACTGAAGGAGGTTATTATTATTTTCTATGTACTTAGAAAACGCCTCTTTTGGTTTTCCAAAATTCATATTTATTTGGTAAAAAAACACTTTTGAAAATGATGACCAAAAACATGCAATTAAATTGGAGAATTTGATTTTCTAAAATAGGCCTCCAAGAAAGTTGAATATATCCGAATATATGATGCCTGTGTAAAAATGGAGGGAGGTTATTGTGATTTGGTATGTCCTTAGAAAAAAACTCCTTTGTTTTTCCAAAATTCATCTTTATTTGGTAAAAGCCTCTTTTGCAAATGATGACCAAAAACAGAGTCAAAAGTGCAACATGGTCTTGTAGAACACTTTTGAGTGACTTTTCCTGATCCATTTTCTGATGTGGTAGTGCCTGGACATGTGTCTCTAAATATTGATGTTCCAGTTGGCATTTTTCAGGAGCATATTCAAGTGTTCACTGACTCTTTCAAGACAATACTCTCTGTCCTTTTCAAATTCTGCTGCAATGGTGCCTTCAATGTCTTGTTGACATAGTGGAAGAGATGGCTCAAGAATCATTTAACAATAGAAAGGCATGTAAAATTTTATTTGAAAATATAAACATTTTACCTATGACCCCAAAAATAACCTTGAAAGATTACATTTAATCATCGATGACTACTGGACTCTAACATACTCCAAACCCTCCCACTCAAACTATCTCTCTGCCTGAACAAAATACCAAGAAACTTGTTGATTCCCCTACAGCCTCATCGGGAAAGAAAAATAAATATCCTATTGATAATTCTCCAATGCCCTCAAAACCTATTGATCCTCAATCCAAGAAGTTACAAGAGGAAATTCAACAAGATTTCTCATAAGTCCCTACAAATAGAAGAGTTGGAGCCTAATAGAGAAGTAAAATATGAGCCCATTCCCTCTCATAAACCCTTTGTTACTCCTGCCTCATAGATGCCTACACCAGATCCCAAAGATGATAGACTCTCTACATATATCAAGGGATCCAAAACCTCCTCTGCGACATCTGATCATACTCCGATCATTGAGAAATTACAACAAGAAAATGTCCAATTGCTGCAACAGTTAGAAGAGTGAAAGACCATGGATAGGCATATCGACCATGATAATGCAGTATTACAAGAAAAGTGAATTCCCTCCAATGATTGGTTGATCAAATGACAATTGAAAATCGTAGCCTCCGTGCACAATTGAAAAATCGCAAGAGGGCCAAGACAAAGTATTTAGGGAAAGAAGATTATAAAGCTAATCCACCCCCTTCTTCGCGAGTCTAGTTATGTTGGGTAATTCATTTTTGTTTGCAGTGGGACTTGCAAATCCTTAGGTGTGGGGGTAATGTTGGGCTTGTATTTTGACTGTTTTATTTTGATGGTTGAATCCTTTTTGCACCAATATTATATATGTTATTAACGATTTTGAAGGAGTATTGAAAGTATTTTATATCAATTCATCATGGATTTATACCAGGTATGTGTAATCAATGTTTTACAATGATTTTGAGATAAATTCAGTTCGGTTTGATGTTTATAATGATCTAATACGCGATCTGTGTGTAATAGGGAGAATTCATAGTCCGATCCTCCATCCGGTACACCATCTGACACTCCATCCGGTATGCGATCCGACACTCCATTTGACACGCGATCCAGCACTCAACAACGCGCAAAGGAGTTGGTCGTTGTTGCATTGGTGGCCTGTGATGGGTGAATCGAAGACCTGGGTTTTGTGCCCCCTCGTGGCCTCTAGATACCAAGCTCTTGACATCTCAGATTAGGCAGTTATGCTAATCATTGAGTGGCTCATTTAGTTTCTAGAAGCCAAAGTTTTTAGCAACTCATTTAATGAATTTGCTATTTTTAGAGGAGGTCGACCCTTCCAGTGGTCGACCTCTCGAGATGTAGTTCGCCTATAAATACCACCAATAGTGGCAAGACCAAACAATAATTGTTAAGAAGAGTTTCATTGTGTAATTCAGAACTTCTTTGGGACTTTTGTTCCAGATTTCATTTTTTTTTATTAATGATAGAATGGCATTGAGTTAAGATCGAGTTTTGTTGTTGGAGAGTATCCATGACCTACTAGGGTGACCACCAACAATCTTGGTAAATTATTCATTGTTTTACATTTGTATTTTGGCATTTAATTCCTTTTATTTACTTATTTACAGGTTGCTTCCTGAAATTGTATTTTTTTTTTTTTATAAGTCGCTTGCAGGTTGCTTGTGTTGTTCATTTGGACATATAATTATCTTATGTAGGTTATCTATTTAGGTTATGTTTCATAGACATATATTTATATATTCACAAACATATTTTATCATCTATATTTTGTACCTCAGTTATAGCAAGCACTCTTTAATTGTGGTTTTACTGTGTATAATTATTCACTCTTTTTAAATACAGTTTCACTGTGTATATTCATTTAACTCATCCACATATATATGTAATTTTAACTATTCTTGTAATTAAAGCATCAATAGCTTGCTAAGAAGCTAGGCATGACTAATTAGGATAGATTAAACTAACCCCTGCAGGGTTGTCTAATCATAGTTTGCTAATTTAAAATGCAGTAGCAGAGGTTGTTGATTCAAAATGCATAGTCTTTTATTTAATGCAGTAGCTAGGTATTACCAATTTCAAGCACAATAAGATAAGTTAATTAAATTATTTCTTGTTCAGTATAGTAGTATAGTTGCTGATTTTGAAGAGTAGTTTATAGATTTCATTTCCAGAACATGTATTTCATACTGTAGTTGTTAATTTTTCTGGTTTACAAGTTTCAATTTAAGTTTTAGAATAGATTTTGTTCCAGGCCTCTTTCCAAGCCTTATTCCAGAACTCATTCCAGTACCGATTTTCAATTCTTCCCTTGTACCGATTTCCACACCTTCGTTTGTTTTATTATTAGAGTGTGTTGTTGACATTAGATTAGATTAGGATATACTAGGCTAGATTAGAGCTCTATACATGCACATATAGTGTTGGCACCTTGAAGCTTACGAGCCCCAGGTTGACAATTTAATGTCGAAATAAATAGCATATACTTTACTCAACAATTTCCATCAATGATGAATGGGGCGTTTGTTGCACATATGTTGTCATTGATGTCAAAGTGGTTATGGACATGGTTAGTTATAGCACAAAAAGTATGGTGAAAAGATAGAGGAAGTCGTGAAAGGATGAAAATAGAAGTGCACATAAGAATCTAAAGATGAAAGGATCAATGGCGTAGAGAAGGTTCAATGGAATAGAATAAAATCTATAGGGTGTTTTGAACCAGTGTGAAAAAATGTGCAATAGAGTGTGTTGAGATGAAACTAGTGCGACAGACTGGACTGCAAAGAATTATGTGGAATATTGCATAGAAGAACATCTATAGGGAGACTTGAGCTAGTGCGACAAATGGTGTAGTGGAGTGTGATGAAACAAAGTTCATATGACAAGCGACGGAGTGGAATGCGACAGGATGAACAAAGAAACTAGGTGAGTGCACTAGAGAGAAAATGAAACAAGATGAAGACTTGTGACTTGAGCCTCGGGCTCTTATTTTATTTGCATAGTAGGTGATATATAGACCAGAATGTGTGTTACTACTTCATTCATATGGAGATGATCTTATGAGACTAAGTTCTCTTGCTGGAGATGAGATGGATCTCATTCGCAGGAAGATTTGGTCCATTTGATTTAGTCAAAGAATGTCCAGTTGTAACTGAATCTTGATTTGGTCAAGGTTTTTCCACAAAATAAATGTCATATGTCCACATACTTTATTTAGACATAAGTGTAACTAACATGACCTTGATCTGGTCAATATTTTTCGAATAATATTACCCTAAATTCTTAGGGTAATATTAATTACCCTAAGAATTTAGGGTAATTAATCTTGAATGGAGAAATAATTGATGGGCCCCCTAAAAATTTATTTTACTTTATGTAAAACCTTGTTCTAAGGATTTAAGACTTTATTTGACTTAGATGGTAAACTTTCCTCTAAGGATTAAGGAATTACTTTTTTATTGAAACTTCACGTGTATCATAGAAACACAATAGTGTTATTTTTAAATATATAGGTTCACAACTTATGATTTTCCCCTCAGTTGATGTTACCTCTTGAATTAGACTTTAGAATTTCTTAAATGGTAACCTTGACTTGAAAAAGTTATAAACTAAAATGAAAAATAGCTATCCATGAGCGCATCGCTTTTAAAATTTATTTTTTTAATATCGCATTTTTTTTCAAATGTAGTTGAAGTGATCACAAATTTGTGTTGATCTTTTCTTGATGATGTAGATTGACATGATTTATTCAAAAACCTTCGTGAAAATGAAATTGAACCTTAAACATCTCCAAAACACCAGATAGAAAGAATTTTGGAAAATGCCCCATATATACAATGTGACTGTCATACATCTACATACTTTATTTAGACAGAAGCGTAATTGACATGACTATGATCTCGTCAAAACATGTGAACAATGTAAATATTGTACATCCACTATAACAAAGGGAACTTAGGAAAAAACATTATAAATAAGGATGCGCTCTGTTTAATTTTGTACATGGATGAAAAGAGAAGAAAAATTATTTGTAACTGTTAAATGAAACTAAACCAGAGACTTATCTGTTAACGAACTAATCGGTAGGTGTGGACACTAACTAATCTCCCTAGATCCACTTATATCTAGAACAAAACAAACTAGAACATGACGCTTTCCTTAATTTTTAAATATTGAATTTACTAACTAAAGAGGGATGGGTGACATACCATTTAAATGTCGCTTCCTCTCGCCATCGTTGTCCTAGCTCCGTTCCAACGCTCTTAGAATGATGATCCTACAAAAGAAGGCAACCAACCAAAGTGATAGAAATATCATAAACTCAATATAAACCTATGTATGCGATCAAGGAATCATACAATAAAACACAACAAGCTTTATAGGAAAGAATCATATTATTGTATCATATTAAATGTGAAAGAGATATTACAACCATGGCCTTGATGTCATAAGGTCCCTTCCAACTGTCCTTCGTTCCCCACAAACTTCTTGCCCCAAGGATTCTGAGACCATGGATCTGATAGCTACTCACAATCTATCTTGACAAAGAAAATCTCAAAGCCACTCTAACCAAACTGATAATTCCAAGCCAACCAAAGCTAACTTTCTCCATGAGAACTCCTTTCCTTTTATAAGTTGAAGAGGATAAGGTGAGGAGGTTAGGATGATCCCACTAAATCATGAAAGCGAGTAAGATCCAAACCATTCGGATGCCACCACACCATAGAAGTTTCTCCTTCTAGAAGATTCAAGAAAATGCTTGTTTTTCCCACATGTTGGCATTCTTGCACCCTGTCTATAGAGAAACCTATGAACATATCGCACCCTAGATATGGTGCAACCTGTGATAATCAGGCATTCTCACAACCTAGCTATATAGAAACCTGCGAACTTCCTTTTTTACAGGGTTTTTACAAGGGAAAATGCAACTTCTTTTCTCAGGAAAAGTTATTCTCCCTTCTCTCTTCAGGAACTCAGGCCACTGACCCCTCTGAAGGAAACAGATAGGTTTACATCATTAACGGTCATAGGGATGATGAAAATAATGTGTATCAGAGAGCCCCCAATAGTATGAAGTTAGAACAGAGTGATAGTTGAAATAATTTGTCGAGTGTGTGTAGGGAACAAGAAACAGTCAGTCGGAAACCTGCCAACAAACAAGGAAATACAGTACAATAATATATCATCACTGAGGTAGGCATTCCCATACTCACAATACAAAAGACTCAAAGCATAAATGCCAACATGCGAATATCCATGTCAAGTAAGAATGGTCATGGCCACTAAACATACACTATGGATCCATGCCAATATGACTCAAATCTGAACATAGCCACCAAAAATACACTGTGGATCTATGTGTTAAAGACTCAAATTTGAACATAGACACTAGACATACAATGCGGATCTATGCAATAGTACACTGAATATACTCCAACACAACCTGGATCTGTCAGAAAAATATCTAGGGTCTTCATCTCTATCACTCTATAGTACGAATCCAACAGTGTGAATACATGTTCTGAAGTCGAACATAGTAGAAACCACTTGATTACCAGTCATTAGTGTATACCTTTAACAAGTGTGAGGTAAATCACCATTAATGTCAATGACTCCCAAGGTACACTAGTACAATCCAACAAATGTGAATAAATGAGTTGAAATCGAACACTCGGTGGAATCTCCTGATCAGGGGTCAATAATGAAAACCCATTGTCGAAAGCGAGGAAACCTGCCATTAAGGCATGCAAGTTCCAAGGTACCAATTGGTTTCTAAGTCTAATTCCTAGATAATGAGTTGAACTCGACAAGAAAAGACTCGTCACAGGAGGGCCTTAATGTATCCCACATCAATGACACGAAACAAGTAACAATATTTCATGTAGATCAGAGCAACAAGTGATTTAGGACTGACTCAGGGATGGCCGATGCAATAGAAGGCTTAAAGACTGCATAAATGGCCAACACAATAGAAGGCTTTCTGGGTTGAACTTCTCTTTGAACATATTGACAACACTACAACTATCTTGGAAACATTGAATCAACAACAGGGAACACAGACCAATTTGTAATCTTATAAAGGAGTATGATCAGGAGACAAATGGATTTTCCAACCTAGACACAAGGCAAGTGAAAGGGTGTCATGTTCAAAAGTGGCTTTTCCATAGAATACAGGTTTAGATACATTTCTTTCCCAATTTTTCCCCCACCATTTTTGGTGAGTACCTCTTTATTTTTACGCAAGATTGAGGAGGATAACATATGCTTGTCAATTTAAGCTCATCCTTTGGACGAGTCCCTCAGAGTATGTTTAACAAACCCTAGGAAGGAGTGGTTCGGTCCCATTTGGGCCTTTCAATGTTTTTTTTTATGAGTCCAAAGAAAGAAAACTCAGGGGTTTTTCATGTTTTGAGAGTCTGAAAAACACTTAAAGAGAACTCTCCCAGTTCCTTTTTCGTAAATTAGTTCGACGAGACCAAAAAAGTGATAAACTATCGCTCACTGAACATTTTTTTCAAATACTTTAACTAGCATGGAAAGAACAAGGTTGCTCGACAATCTTTCATGTTTAGAGAGTCTAAAAAGATCTTAAAAGGAACTCCAGGGGGTTCATTTTTTGTATAACCTTTACGAGTCCGAAAAAGTGATAAAAGTATACTCGGTTACATTCTCATTGATTTACGAGCACAAGAAAGAACAAAGACTAAGCTCAGTAACTTATTCTCATGTATTTACGAGTATGAGAAAGAACAAATACTAAGCTTGGTAACTTATTCTCATGTATTTACGAGCATGAGAAAGAACAAAGACTAAGCTCGGGATTGTTTTCATTTTTACGCAAGCTTTAAAACAAAACAAAACTATGCTTGGACCTGGTTTCATTTTTACGCAAGCTTGAACCAGAGGGAACTATGCTTGATGTAAGTGGTTTCATTTTTACACAAGCTTGAACCATAGAAAACTATGCTTGTGACTTCCTAACGCATAACACATGGATGGTTGGTACTTATCCCCCAGCTTAATAAACTAGCTGCTTAACTTCAGCATGAAGTCCAGAGGCTGGAAGTATTGTCTCTCAAGCTTTGTTTCATCCAATGAAAAAGGCGGAGGAAATGAAGCTTCAAATACTAGACGAAGGACTTGACTCAAACAAAGAGGGGAAAAACTATTTCATTTTTTAACGAGCTTGACATAGAAACAAGAACTATGCTCGTAACCTCTGTTTCATTTTTTAACGAGGTTGCCACAGAGACAGAAAAACTATCCTTGTAAGTGGTTTCATTTTTTAACGAGCTTGAAATTAGAAAACTATGCTCATAGACCTTTGTTTCATTTTTTAACGAGGTTGCCTCAGAGACACAAAAAAATATCCTCGAACTCTCTTCTTGATCATGGATTCCAAGAGGACAATGCTCTAGAATGACACCATGTCAAGGGACAAAACTTAGTCATGGCTTCCAAGAGATCTTCACTGGATGGAAGAAAAATTCTCTGGAAGGAGCACATGTTGAGGGTCTCGACAGGGGTAAGGAGATCAAGCTCCAATATCCCTACTGAAGAGATCACCATGTCAACTACTGGATCTAAATCATCGTAAGTTGAAGTCATGGGAGACAATGCCACATAATTGACATGTGGCGAGGGTGATACCATCTACATATAAGAACCATTTAGGGAGGCAATCCAATTGGGGTCAATGAATGAAAGTTGATCAACAGTCACAACCCGTCCATCGTGAGGGAAAGATATCACATGAAAAAGAGTAGACACAATAGCTTTCATGGCATAGACAAAATCTTTCCCAAGGAGTAAAGAGAAATCCAAGGGGTCTTGGACTACCATGACGTCAATAAAGACAGTTTTCCCTCCCAAAGTTACAGGAAACTAAGGAAGGGTCCCTAAAGGTTGATTGGTTCTTCTGTTAAAATCTAACAGATTCTACGTAACCAACGCAAGTGGAGGACAACCCAAAGCTTACCAAGCAATAGAGGACAAAATACTAATAGACGAACCTTCATCTATCAGTGTATGAGGAACGTCTCAACCACAAACCTATACTGTAATCTGGAAAGGAGCATGAGAGGGAAGACGAGGTCCAGTTACCACACTCCAATCAAAATGGATGGCCTCATTACTTGGAGGGAGTTTCATGGGAGAAGGAGGAATACCCCCTGACATGGCAGAGTCTATATCAATGAGAAAAACATGGACAGTATCGGGTTTACTCTCTAGCGGGAGAGTAGGATCGACCGATGATGAGATCAGATTGACCACTTGGGTTTCATTCTCTAAGGGGTGAATGGGGTCGACAGGTGTAAACAGATCGACCACTTGGGTGACACTCTATAATGGGAGAGTGGGATCGACTGAGGATGGGATCAGATCGACCAATTTAGTTTCACTCTCTGAAGTGAGAATGAGATTGACCGAGGATGGTATCGTATCAACCACTTTGTCAACTAGTTAAACTAAGGACATGACCAGATTGATGACATGATCAACCAGATTGACCGGTGAAGGGACTGGAGTGATCATTCCATCAACTACAGGTGGGTTGAGAGAAAGCTTGCGATAAGCGGCTGGGAGTTGAGGCTATGAAACAGTCATATCTTCCAATAATTTCGAGGCATTGTTCATATGAGGGAAAAGATGAGTTAGATGACTCCCTTTGCATAACATACACAGGAACTTGACTCTACTTTTCTTCTTCCCGACCGTATCATGACTAGTTGACGGGAGGTCATCAGTATGTTGTTCAGAGGCTGATGACATGGGTTGGTCAGGGTGTGTAGACCATACTTCTATAACCTTGGATAGACCAGGGAAATCCTTAAGAAGATGGCTACCCTTACAAAGCCTGCAAGGGTACTTGGGCTTACAGGTTGTTTGGGTGATCTTGACATCATCAACACTCCCAACACGAGTAACAGTAACTGGTTGTTTTCCAACATGTTTGACAGTGGTTGGAGGTATTGACCCTTGTTTATATTTCTTCTTCTTAATCTTTATTTTCTTCTTATTATTATTCACCAGGTTACCAGCTTCAAAACTTTCACTCGACGAAGAAGATGAAATGGAAGGAGACCTTACAAGAGAAGAAGGTGAAGAATAACTTACTGTTGAATAAGGTGAAGGATCAACATGAGGCTGATTCTTTTGGGGGTGAGTGCTTGTGACTGAAGCACTAACTGCATTCGGGATTACCTGAGTGGAAAACAACCACACCGACAATCCAATAGTGAGACTTGGAAGGCTCAAAGTAGCGATGTGAGGAGGACCAATGTTTCCATAGGAAGGAAAAATAAAAGGTTCCCCTGGAGCAGGGGTTCCTTCATTGGTCATTCCAGGAACTAATTCCATTAAATAAATCCAACCTAGAGTCTACTAGGGAAAACAAACATCACACGCTAAAAATCTAGGAAACAAGTAAACAAAAAAAACCTTCTCACAATGAACACACTAGTTGGTGATGAAATCCAATGTCGTGGGAACAATGTAAGAAAGGGTTGATATAGATAGGGTGGAAAAGTTACGTTGATGACCTACTTAATGGACTTACACCCTGGTGCAAGCTCCCACACATAATCGTGGGTATACCCTCCAAGGAGCTCGAGTGAGTTTGGCCAACGTCGATTCCAAGTACCGTGAAGACTTGCCCCTCCATAGTCACCTCATGTAAAGAACCTAGAGAGATAGGCCACTAAGGTTACCAATTACTACAATGATGCCTGGGGAAACAGTCGACAATCTGATCCACACGCAAGGGCAGGGTATCTAGCCCAAAATCAACTCGAAAGGATTCCACTCATCATTGTGGGTATACCTCTCAAGCGACCCCCATAATACGTGCAACCTCTACACCAAGACCAACAAAGTAGGGTGAGTAACTCTACCAGTCTCAATGCCACCTCATGATTGACCCTTGTGTTAGAACAACATCCCAGGACAAAATGTAATAAGTGGATTTAACTGCTCCCTAACTCAAGATTCTATGTTTGTTTGCAACTTTGGAAAGTTATCTTTCACACCTATTCCAAAGCCCTACAACTAATCTAATGTAGGTTTGCTACCAGAAAAGATAAAAAATATCTAATCAGTTTTTATAAGCGCTTTATTTTATGGTTGTTGTTACTCAAGAGGAAAATGGTGTGAACAATATGGTGTTTTGACCGACTCGAAAATTATGGAAAGATATGAAGATGCAATCTTTTCATTTCAATGAAATCTATGCTACGAGAAGGAGAAAACATTTATCATTCCCATATGCACGATGTCCCAAAATATATTAAACTCATCAATATCAAGATTCTCAAGAAATGAGAAAAATGTAATGAACACCAATGCACGATTCATGGCCCCCCCTGCCCATGAGGGGGAAAAGTTTTCATAATTTAAGATCAAAAAATGCCAAGAATCATGCAATTTCGCTACTTCAAATGCAAGGATGCCCCCAATCTAATATAAAGCAAGAAATTAAATATTTTTGTTTCAAAAATTTCACTAAAATAAATAATGAACTTTCTTAAAACAAATAAACCCAAACTAAAAGTTTTCTTTTAAAGCGAACTATTCAGAAGAAATCTCATCTTTCCTTAAACAATTCTAAAGAAAACACATGCTTTGTAATTGAAAGACACTCAAAGCAAGAGACTAATGCTTCAAAACCAAACAAAGAAAAAGTGGCTAAAAGCAACTCAAAGGATGTCAAGAAGACTGTAAGCAGATCAATATAGGCTCCAAAATCTCAATCCAGCTGATCAAAGAAAAACTGGGTCATCAAAAAATGACAATACCCAATCCAAAAATTTTACAAACAAGTTCGCAGGCTGGCAGTGTATTACAGTGCGAGAATCAAAGATTCTCGTGGGATGAACAAAGGTTGACTGTGAGGGGTTCACACTATACTTAACACCAGGGTGCGAACTCAGGTGTTTCTTGCAGGCCACTAAAAGGTACAGTGCGAGAATGCCTGTAAACAAGCAAAAAATCGAAAAAATGACTAAATTTGAGTGAACTTTTAGATCCAGAGAGTCTGGATGGATCTCCCACAGACTCAGAGACCAGAAAACAAGCAATCAAAGCAAGGGAAACTAGACTAACTAGGAAACAATCTGTTCCCCAGTGGAGTTGCCAATTTTGTTATCGGACTAATCAGTAGGTGCAAACACTAACTGATCTCCCTAGATCCACCTAAATCTAAAACAAAACACACCAGAACATGACGCTTTCCATAAGTTTTAAATATTGAATTTACTAACTAAAGAAGGATGGGTGACATACCGTTTAAATGTCGCTTCCTCTCGCCATCGCCATCCTAGCTCCCTTCCAATGCTCATACAATGATGATCCTGCAAAGGAACGCAACCAACCAAAGTGATAGCAATAGCATAAACTCAATATAAACCTATGTATGTGATCAAGGAATCATACAATAAAACACAACAGGCTTTATAGGAAAGAATCATATTACTGTATCATATTAAATGTGAAAGAGAGATTACAACCATGTCCTTGATGTCATAAGGTCCCTTCCAACTGTCCTTCATTCCCCACACACTTCTTTCTCCAAGGATTCTGAGACCATGGATCTAATAGCTACTCACAATCTATCTTGACAAAGAAAATCTAAAAGCCACTCCAACCAAGCTGATAATTCCAAGCCAACCAAAGCTAACTTTCTCCATGAGAACTCCTCTCCTTTTATAAGTTGAAGAGGATAAGGTGAGGAGGTTAGGATGATCCCACTAAATCATGAAAGTGAGTAAGATCCAAACCATTCGTATGCCACCTCACCATATAAGATTCAAGAAAATGTGATGCAGTAGCACCGCAATTACCAAAGCAAGCATGGAGCCAACAAATGTGTTTTAACACATGACATATTGCTTTGAAAACTTTTGGGAAATGATGCGCCAAACCTTTAATGGACCATTAAATAAGGGAGCACCTTTTGTATATTGTATTGGACCTTTAGCCTTTAAGCTCTTGTCGTTTGGTAGATAGTCGACATTTAATTTAGTTAATGTTGGTAGATAGGATTTTATTTCTAGATTTGATAGCCTAGAGTCCGAGAGGGGAAATAGATATAGACACCCTCATTGTATCATTGTAACATTAGCCTGAGCAACAGGATCTTGAGCTAGAAGAGCGTGCAGATAATTGTATGAAGAACACCCATGTACAGGCATTTGAATAAACAGAAGAAAGCTTTGATTCAAATTCATGGTTTGTGTTGTTTCTCTGTGTATATTATTGATTTTCTCATGAATGTTTGTTTCCTATCATACATTTGATTTTATGTGCTGTGTATGTGATTTCATGGTTGAATTGAAGTCTGAAGGGGAGATGGAATGAGTTTCAATTGTTTCTCTATTTGAGTAAGGATTTCCTGCAAGGTGTGCAGTTGAAAGTCATCCACAGGGAGTGCGTTGATGGAAGCTCAGGTAGTCTAACTCTTGTTCTCGTCCACCCGGAAGTGAATTTGGGTTGCTGAAGCCGTGAAAGGAGTGTGCAAGCAGAAGAGAAGCCTTAGAGTTGTGACTCTGGGAAAAGAAATCGAATATTGCTGCTGCAGGAGTGCGCAGAGTCGTAAGGATTCAACGCTTGGGAGTTGTTGAATGTTTGCCGCAAGGAGTGTGTGCAAGTCCCTATGAAAGAATCAGAGTGGGGAAGCTCAAGAGGTATAGAACCTTTGAGAAATCGTCAAAGGAGAGCATAGGAAATTTGTGCCGTGGAATCCTCAAGCAAGAGTTGCAAGTGCATGTGTTGTAGGGTAATTTCTGAGAAGGAATACTTAGTCATTCTCAAGAAATCTTCAAGCAGGAGAACCGACGGCCCATATCTCGTGGAGAGGATTCGAAAAATCCCATTAGTCATTGGATTTTTCAGAATAGCAGCGAGGTTACAGTTAGATCCAGAAGTTCGAGCTCAGAAGATTGTGAGTCGTTGGATCAACAGTCGATTTCCCGCCAACCGTCAAATTTGGCAGGAGTTGCGTCGGGGGTTAAGCCCTAGTGAACCAAGGAGAGTTCCAGGGAGGCATCAGGATATTGGAGGCATCGATGTTTTGGAATTCAAGAAATGCGAGACCCCTCGAGTCTCGAAACACCAACGGAATTATAGCCGTGAATCTCGGACAGGCACGCGTCAGAAATCCGAAGCGAGTCGGGGTTCGGCATTTCGGGGTTTCTGAAGACAAAGGAATCGTTGCATTAGGAATCGTGATTTTTTCGATACCCAATACGGCGACGAGGAAGTGGTGACATGGAGGAGTAATCTCTCACGTGCATCGGGGATCAGTATATCGGGATTTTCG
This sequence comes from Picea engelmannii, assembly GCA_009831015.1. Classification (NCBI taxonomy): domain Eukaryota; kingdom Viridiplantae; phylum Streptophyta; class Pinopsida; order Pinales; family Pinaceae; genus Picea; species Picea engelmannii. The sequence continues at coordinate 968,375 of ML778343.1, forward strand.
GTGACGAGAAAATCACTGCAGGAGAAGTCGTGAAACTCCTAAACGCAACAACCACACAACCACTGCATTGGAAGTGGAGAACAGGTGTCACCCCATATCCGGGATCGAGACTTGGAGAGTTCCGTGAACTAGTTCAATGAGAATCATGATATCTCGATACACGATTTCCCGATCACCACAGGAGTGTGGGCCATAGGCGCTAGAGCAGAGGACAGGTGGCAGCTCCTGTCGGAATTCGGGGAATTGGAAGTCCCGGGCACATAGCAACAAGAATCACGATATTTCGATACGTGATTTCCCGATGGGGTTAAGTATTAGAGAGGTGGGCAGGTGTCGCACCACACCGAAGTATCAGTAGATCGGGATTCGGGGATTCAAAGAGCCCGAATTCGTGACCACAAGACTCACGATCATGCAAAGTCTGATTTCCCAATTTGGAGTAGGGAGATCATAAGGAGTATTCTATGGGTATTGAAAATTCTCGATAAGGGAATTGAAGAGCATTTCAGTTCTTTGGGCCAAGGGAAGAGAAGGTCATGTGGGAGCGGACGTTCCCTGGGTGGCGTGCTTGCGTCAGAGTGGTATCAGAGTGAGAAAATTTCTTTTCTTTCTGTAGCAGAGAAGAAAGGAAAATTTCACCATGTCGTCGAGGAGAGAAAGACAATCACCCGATCCAGAGGATAGGGAGAACCAGAGAAGAAGAGGGAGACAAGCACATAATCCAGAAATGGAGAGACAGATACGTGATCTCCGAGAGAGACTAGAAGATATGGAGGCAGCTCAGAGATGCACAACCAGTGCTGGAGATCTAAGTGACTCCGAAGGTGAAGTTGAAGTTGAACAACAAGAAGAAGTTGCAGCCGAAGATGCAGCCAATGAGCGATTAATCAAGGCTATCGCCTGGATGAGTTCAAAAACAAAGATGGACATTCCAACTTATGAAGGGAATCTGGATGCAGAAGAGCTTCTAGAATGGATTAGAGCTCTTGACACTTATTTCGATTATGAAGATATCGAATAAGATAAGAAGGTTAGGCATGCTGTCATGAAATTGAAGGGACACGCAGCATTATGGTGGGACGAGCTTCAAGTAGATAGACACTGCAAAGGCAAGCAAAAGATAAAAAGCGGGGATCGAATGATTGCAAAGATGAAGGCAAAGTTCATCCCAAGGGATTATCAAATCACACTGTTCAGGAGAATGCAGAACCTGAGATAGAAGCTGATGACAGTGAAGGAGTATACTGAGGAATTCTACAAGCTAAATATCAGAGCAGGTCATCGGGAGAGCGATGATGAAAAAGTTTCCATGTATATGAATGGCTTGAGATACGATATCCAGGACGAGATGAGTATGACGACCATCCGAACAGTGGAGGATGCGTATCAAATGGCGTTGAAATCTGAAGAGAAGCTGAGTTGTAAGCTAGGGCAGCGAGGCCGAGGTAGTAGCCAGCCCAAAGGTAAGTCAGTTGCCCAAGATAGGTTCCAAAAATCCAAGGACGACTGGAAGAAGCCTCAGACTAGAACAGAAGGAGGTGGAATTTCACATCGAGGCCAACACACTGAATAGCGAGGGAAGCATACAGAACAGGGCGGAGGATACGCTGATAATAACACATTTCCTCGTACCAGAGGTAGAGGAAGAGGCAGAGGTGGAGTCATCACATGCTTCACGTTTGGAAAGAATGGACACAAGTCATTTGACTCTCCAGATAAGAAGAAGGATGGAGGAGAATATCACATCGCCAAGGCACAGAGGCGATATGCTGAAGCAGAAGACGCAGAATACGGAAGGTCATTGATGATGCGTAAATTTCTCTTAACACCTGAGAAGGAGGTGGAGGACATAGCTCAAAGAAACAGACTTTTCAGAACTGCATGCAAGACCAAAGACAGGATGTGCAAGGTTATCGTGGACAGCGGTAGCACAGATAATCTCGTTTCAACCGAGATGGTGGAGAAACTGGAGCTGGAGACGATTGATCATCTGAGTCCATACAAAGTTTCATGGCTACAAAAGGGACATCAGGTAAATGTCACTAAACAGTGTTTAGTTGAATTTAAAATTGGAGGGTACAATGATAAAATTCTCTGTGATGTTATTCCTATGGATGTATGTCATTTATTGTTGGGAAGACCATGGCAATATGACAGGAACGTAGTTCATGATGGGAAGATGAATATGTATACTTTGGAGAAGAATGGAAGAACACATATGCTACTTCCAATTAGAGATAAAGAAATAAAACCATAAATGAGAAATATTGTACTTCTCATGAGTGGGAAGGAACTTCTTACGGAAGTAAAGAAGAAGGAAGATCCACAATTCTTTGTGGTCAGGAAACCCAAAATCGTTTTGACCAGCACAAGAGTGGACGATTTTCCGGAAGAGATTTAGGAACTGCTCGAAGAGTTTGCTGACATTGTGGTAGACGAATTACCTCATTCATTGCCGCCGATGAGGAGTGTAAGTCACCATATAGACCTCATACCATGAGCTATTTTTCCAAATAAAGCCACGTACAGGTTGACGTTGTAGGAGAACGAAGAGGTCAAAAGGCAGGTACATGAACTGTTAGATAAAGGACTGATCAGGGAAAGTTTAAGCCTGTGTGTCGTTCCAATAGTATTGAGTCCAAAGAAAGATGGAGGTTGGAGAATGTGCACCAATTCCAGAGCCATTAACAAGATAACCATTAGGTACAAGTTTCCATTGCCATGGATGGATGACTTGATGGACTATTTAAGTAGAGCCAAAAAAATTTCAAAGGTTGATTTGAAAAGTGGATACCATCAGATTCGCATGAGGGAAGGCGATGAGTGGAAGACAGCCTTCAAAACCAACGAAGGGTTGTACGAATGGCTAGTCATGTCATTTGGCTTGACAAACGCACCGAGTACCTTCATGAGGTTGATGAATGAAATCCTGAGGGAATTCATTGGTAAATTTGTCATTGTTTATATGGATGACATATTGATTTTCAGTAAAACACAAGCAAAACATCTGAAGCATTTAGCTACAGTAATGAAGAAGCTACAATAGGAGAAGTTGTTGATCAACATGAGGAAATCTTCATTTATGAAGACAAAACTCATTTACTTGGGATTTTTCATATCGGCGAATGAATTAAAGATGGATCCAGGTAAAGTGGAGGTAATTAAAATTTGGCCATCACCGAGAAATGTTTTCGAGGTGAGAAGTTTTCATGGTTTGGCTAGTTTCTACCGAAAATTCATCAGGAATTTCAGTGGAATTAGCACAGGGATGATGGATACAGTGAAGAAAAGACATAAATATTTTCACTGGACAGCAGAGGCTGAGAAGAGCTTCAATCTGTTGAAGTGGAAGATCACGGAACAACTGGTTTTGGTGTTGCCGAATTTCCAAAAGGTGTTCCAAGTAAAATGTGATGCGAGTGGCTTTGCCATAGGAGCAGTCTTGAGCCAGGAGGATAGACCAATTGCATATTTCAGTGAGAAGTTGGATGAGGCAAAGGTCAAGTACTCCACGTATGATAAATAATTTTATGCTATCATACATGCGTTGAAGAAGTGGAGGCATTATTTGATTCTGAAAGAATTTGTATTGTACAGTGATAATCATGCATTCCAGTTTGTGACTCAACAGGAGAAGTTGAATCAGAAACATGCAAAATGGGTAGAGTATATGCAGAATTTTACATTTGTAATTAAACACATTTTGGGTACTCCTAACAAAGTGGTTGATGCTTTGAGCAGGAAGTGTTTGTTGCTATAGGAATTCCGAATCAAAACATTGGGTTTTGAAAATCTCAGGGACATGTATGCAGGTGATGCAGATTTTGCAGAGGCGTATGAAGCAACTGAGAATCCAGTTCTCAGGGATAGAAGCCCATGGATAGATTATATGATCTAGGAGGGATTGTTGTTCAAAGGAAATCAACTGTGTATTCCAAATTGCTCCATGAGGGAGAACCTGTTGAAAGAGAAACACAGTGGTGGATTGGCAGGACATTTTGGCCATGATAAAACATTTGCGAAGCTGAATGAATCGTATTTTTGGCTAGGGATGCGAGAATATGTCAAGAGGTTCATTGACAGATGTCGAATTTGCCAACATTTGAAGGGGAGGAAACATAATGCATGTTTTTATCATCCATTTCCCATACCAGAGAGGCCATGGGAAGCGATTAGCATGGATTTTGTATTGGGTTTTCCAAGGACACAAAGAGGAGTTGATTCGATCTTTGTGGTAGTGGACAGGTTTTCAAATATGGCACACTTCATTCCATGCCAGAAGACCAGCGATGCGACTCACATCGCAAATTTGTTTTTTAAAGAGGTCATTCGACTTCATGGATTTCCGAAAAGTATAGTTTCGGACAGGGATACGAAATTCATTGGACATTTCTGGAGGACACTCTGGAAGAATATGGGAACTAAATTGATGTTTAGTTCTGCCTATCATCCTAAGTGAGATGGGCAAACAGAGGTGGTAAATAGAAGTCTGGGAGACTTACTAAGAAGCTTGGTGACAGAGCACCACAGCAGTTGGGACAATGTGTTGCCACAGACAGAGTTTGCATACAACGACTCAGTGAACAGGAGCACAGGAAAAAGTCCATTTCAGATTATTTATGGCACGCATCCGAGAGGAGTTTCTGAATTGAGGGATTCATAGAAGACTGCTACTAGCAGTGCTAGTGCAGAAGAATTTGCTAAGACAGTGAAAGAACTTCACAGCCAGGTGAAGGAGCGACTGATGAAATCAAATCAAGAATATAAGCGCAGAGTTGATCAACGGAAGAGACAACTTCAGTTCGAAGTTGGTGATCTAGTTCTGGCACATCTGAGGAAGGAAAGGTTCCCGAGAGGAACATACAACAAGTTAAAAATGAAGAAAATTGGGCCATGTAGGGTCCTGAAGAAATTCGGAGAAAACGCTTATGAGATTGAGTTACCTGATGAGATCGAAATATCTTCGATATTCAATGTCTCAGATTTGTATCCATACAAAGCTGAGGAGACAAGAACAAGTGGTGAGCATCCAGTAATCCAGTGGCAGAAGAAGATGTCGATTTCAGAGAAGCCGCAGATGGAGCGTATACTCGACAAGAGAGTGAGAAAAAAGACCAGGCGGATGCAATACTTCGAGTATCTAGTCCAATGGAAGGGCCATCCAGTGGAAGATGCCATCTAGGAGACTGAAGCCGAGATTCAAAAGCATGGATAGACCATGCAGGAGCTCATGGATAGGAGCCATGAAATTTTTCAAGCAAGGGAGTATGATGCATGAGCGTCACAATTACCAAAGCAAGTGTGGAGCCAGTGCATGTGTTTTAACACATGACATATTTCTTTGAAAACTTTTGGGAAATGATGTGCCAAACCTTTAATGGACCATTAAATGAGGGAGCGCCTTTTGTATATTGTATTGGACCTTGAGCCTTTAAGCTCTCGTCCTTTGGTAAATAGTCGGCATTTAATTTAGTTAATGCTGGTAGATAGGATTTTATTTCTAGATTTGATAGCCTAGAGTCTGAGAGGGGAAACGGATATAGACACCCTCATTGTATCATTGTAACATTAGCCTAAGAAACAGGAGCTTGAGAAAGAAGAGCGTGCAGAGAATTGTATGAAGAACATCCATGTACAAGCATTTGAATAAATAGAAGAAAGCTTTGATTCAAATTCATGGTTTGTGTTGGTTTTTTGTGTATATTGTTGATGTGCTCATGAATGTTTGTTTCCTGTCATACATTTGATTTTATGTGTTGTGTATGTGATTTCATGGTTGAATTGAAGTCTGAAGGGGAGATGGAATGAGTTTCAATTGTTTCTCTATTTGAGTAAGGATTTCCTGCAAGGTGTGCAGTTGAAAGTCATCCACGGGGAGTGTGTTGATGGAAGCTCAGGTAGTCTAACTCTTGTTCTCGTCCACCTGGAAGTGAATTTGGGTTGCTGAAGCTGTGAAAGGAGTGTGCAGGTAGAAGAGAAGCCTCAGAGTTGTGACTCTGGGAAAAGAAATCGAAGATTGTTGCTGCAGGAGTGCGCAGAGTCGTAAGGATTCAATGCTTGGGAGTTGTTGAATGTTTGCCGCAAGGACTGCGTGCAAGTCCCTCTGAAAGAATCAGAGTGGGGAAGCTTAAGAGGTATAGAACCTTTGAGAAATCATCAAAGGAGAGCATAGGAAATTTGTGCCGTGGAATCCTCAAGCAAGAGTTGCAATTGCGTGTGTTGTAGGGTAAGTTCTGAGAAGGAATACTTAGTCATTCTCAAGAAATCTTCAAGCAGGAGAACCAACGGCCCAGATCTCGTGGAGAGGATTCGAAAAATCCCATCAGTCGTTGGATTTTCCAGAATAGTGGCGAGGTTACAGTTACATCTAGAAGTTCGAGCTTAGAAGATTGTGAGCCGTTGGATCAACAATCGATTTCCCGCCAACCATCAGATTTGGCAGGAGTTGCACCGGGGGTTAAGCCCTAGTGAACCAGGGAGATTTTCAGGGAGGCATCGGGATATTGGAGGCATCGGTGTTTTGGAATTCAAGAAACTCGAGACCCCTCGAGTCTCGAAACACCGACGGAATTATAGTCATGAATCTCGGACATGACACGCGTCAGAAATCCAGAGCGAGTCGGGGTTCAACATTTCAGGGTTTCTGAAGACAAAGGAATCGTTGCATCAGGAATCGCGATTTTTGTGATACCCAATAGGGAAAAGAGGAAGTGGTGACGTGGAGGAGTAATCTCTCACGTGCATCGGGGATCGGTATATCGGGATTTTCAGTGACGAGAAAATCACTGCAGGAGAAGTCGCGAAACTCCGAAACGCAATGACCACACAACCACTGCATTGGAAGTGGAGAACAGGTGTCACCCCATATCGGGGATCGATACTTGGAGAGTTCCGTGAACTAGTGCAATGGGAATCGCGATATCCTGATACGTGATTTCTCGATCACCACAGGAGTGTGGGCCATAGGCGCTAGAGCAGAGGACAGGTGGCAGCTCATGTCGGAATTCGGGGAATTGGAAGTGCCAGGCACATAGCAACATGAATCGCGATATTACGATACGCAATTTCCCGATGGGGTTAAGGATCAGAGAGGTGGACAGGTGTCTCACCACACCGAAGTATCAGTAGATCGAGATTCGGGGATTCAGAGAGCCCAAATTTGTGACCACAAGACTCGCAATCACGCGAATTCCGATTTCCTGATTTGGAGTAGGGAGATCATAAGGAGTATTCTGTGGGTATTGAAAATTTTCTGATAAGGGAATTGAAGAGCATTTCAGTTCTTCGGGCCAAGGGAAGAGAAGGTCCTGTGGGAGCGGACGTGCCCTGGGTGGCGCTCTTGCGTCAAAATGATTTTTTTCCCATGTGTAGGCATTCTCGCACCCTACCTATAGAGAAACCTGCGAACATCTCACACCCTAGCTATGGTGCAACCTGCGAGAATCAGCCATTCTCGCACCCTAGCTATATAGCAACCTATGAACTTCCTTTTTTACAGGGTTTTTACAAGGGAAAATGCAACTTCTTTTCTCAGGAAAAGTTCTTCTCCCTTCTCTCTTCAGGAACTCAGGTCACTGACCCCTCTGAAGGCAACATATAGGTTTTCATCATTGACGGTCATAGGGATGACGAAAATAATGTGTAACATTATCCAATTAATTTTTTTGTAGAGAAAAGTTCAATTCTGTAAAAACATTTCTTAAATTGATTTTAGGGTGGTGGATGATGCTAGGTTGATTTTAAGCTCACTAAGTATTGGTGTCCTCATTATTTGCGACAGGTTGGTGCCTGAGAGTATTGGTGTCATCATTATCTACGACAGGTTGGTTCCTGAGAGGATCAGTGTCCTCATTGTTTGTGACAGGTTGATGCCTGAGAGGATTGGTGTCCTCATTTGTGACATGTTGGTGTCTGAGAGGATTGGTGTCCTCATTTGTGATAGGTGGGTTCTTGTGAAGCTGAAAAATTGTAAATTGTAAGTTGGTGCTTGCAAAAGAACATAAAGAAATATGTTATGTGGTTTTCTCCCGCATTGGGTTTCCACGTAAAATTTCTCATGTAATGTGTTTTCTAAGTTGTGTTTTGTGTTCTACATGTATTGTTGATTAATTAAGCACTTATAAATTAATTTGTTGTGAAGGAAAGAAAAATGAGAAATCTAATATAATACTAATTCTACCCCCCTCTCAGTATTGTTGTAAGTTATAACAATTTACTACATTATTATTATTATTATCACATTTTCATCATTCTACATTGTTACATTTTATATTAAACATATTCCTTTTGTAACTCATTAACTATACTTCTAATTGATACTCTCTATATTATCAACAAAATTATGTAACTGAATAAATTTCAAATGATCAGTTTAATATTCGACATATAGATATACATATTATTGTTGATCTACAAAGTTTGTGTGACCTCCCACAACTAGAACCATCATAGATCCATCTTAACCCTAGATCTATCAAGCACCGAGAGGGATCAAATCTCTTGAGGTGAAAACCTTTAACCTTTCCTCAAATTTCACACTCTAAAAAAGGTTTGCACCTTGAAATATTTGACCCCTCTCAACACTTGATAGATCTGGGGTTAATATGGATCTATGTTGGTAATATAATAAATAACATACCTCGATCAATGAATGACCAACTAACCTAGTCAATGTTTGGTTCTTTTAATATTAACATAACTCTTAAATGGGTGAATGAGAATGATGAACTAATTTAAGGGAGGTTTATATATGAATGTTGTTGCAGAGAATTTATCTTATGTGAGAGTTGGTCCAGTTTTTTGATGGTGACCTCTTACCATGACTCTTGATTTGGTGAAAGGGTAGTTGTTGGACAAGCATTTTGGATGCAATTTTGAGAAATATCCTAAGGGTTGAGGAGTGCCCAACAAAGGTACATTCTACACAACAAAGGCATATTCAAGATCAAA